>LPNX010710987.1:216421-279603 GCA_001517045.1 Pseudotsuga menziesii
CCAACCCCCTTTTCTACAGATCTTCTATCTGCCTTTATACAAAAATATATCTTATCTAACAGTAACTATCAATCCTAAAAAGATGGATCGATCCCTACAAAAGTGGGATATCAAATCCCCCTCAAAAATGATTAATACACATGTCCAACAGCTGTCTCTTTATGACAAAATAAAACAAAACAACATTAAATGCTACAAACTTCTAGATGCTTCTGCCAAGGTGGCTAAATCATTCAGAACTTGAGAGCGCCTTTTTAGTCTGGCAAACTCCTTATCTTTATCATTTTCTTTAACCTGAGCCTTTACTTGATCCAGCTTCTGTTGCATAGCCTTCTTTTCATTTAAGATGTTTCGTGACACCATCAGGAGCTTCTGGAATGCTGCTTCTTTCTCCTCCATGTCTTCTCTCAGTCTTTTGTTTGCTACTAACAATTTTTCATTAATTTCCTGTAGGTACTTAGTTTGAAACAGTTTGTGACTTTCCAGATTAACAGAGTTTAATATTTCACATAATATAGACAGAATAATGTAAAGGGTTTTGTAAACAAAACCCTACATTGCAAATACTGTAAGGACTTTTTACAGTTCCTCCAAGCCTGTAAACAATCTGTCAAAACCCTCACTTGCAAACAACCAATATGCGAAACAGAGCACTGGAATAAAGACTTCAAACTGGAAATAAAACCTCAGACTGGAAAAACTTCAGACTGGAAATATAGAAATCTCAGGCTGGAAGTATATACCATGTATAATATTCAAAATCACCCTGCAAACCTGGTTTCATAAGTCTTCAATGTAAACCCTTAGTGCTGCAATGAAACATCTTGTATACGAACCAACATTCCTCAATTTAGATATCCTGTACAAGCTCTTCGAACCTTCTGCACATTGTTCTCATGAGATTTGGCACCAACTCGACCATAGAACACATCTCTCTGCAAACTGGAGTCAATTTACGGTGTACAGAACTGGAAATAGTGTTATGCACTTCCGGAGGTTTGATCCTGGGCCAACAGATTCCCAGAACAAAACATAGAGCCACATGCCAAGGAATGCCTAGTCTTTACAACCGCCAAATGAAATTCTGAATGGAAAGGAATACGTGTATACCACCTTATGCCATAATAAATCCTCCATTAATTACAGGAACAGACATATGGTTGACATGACACATTTGTACCCTTTGAATGTCTCCACATTAAACATTGATATGTGACATATATCATTAGAACCACATTCATAACCAAAGTTCATGCTATAACATACAAGATTATAATCAAAAGATTATATTTATCCATATTTATATCACAAACCATAATCTCTCGGCCCTCATATCATATATGTATTAGAAATACAATTTGCTGCAAGCTCTCGTTGCGCTGCCAGCTTGGGACTTCTGCTATCAGTTTATGATTTTTACCATACAAAGCATAAATCCTTACACAAACACAAAGTTTTATTCACTGAATAGATTTCTGATGATTTAAGATATCTTCAGGAGACTAAAGGTTAATAATCAAGCATAAAAATCCAAAAAAGAATTGAAAACCAACCAAGGCAAAATCAAAGGAAATTCAAAATTACACAATAAAAACTAGGAACAACCCTAGAGATAACACACCCCTTGGTTGAGAGTCCTTCATCTAAAAAATAAGAAACAACTTCCATAAATGTTTTCGCTACATGGACAAAAAACACCAGTTGTGCCTACCATAATAGTAGTCGGCTTGATGTTACCTGCTACCGATACATCTATGCCACAAGGACCACAAATTACACATTCATGGGCTAAAGCGCAACAGGATGGATTTGCATCCTATGGGAACCATACTCACATGATTCCCAACTAGATTAGCACAATCATGCCATATCGTGTTAACTCACTGTTACCTTTGGCACATGAGATTCTCAGAGCCAGGATTCCACACCCATGCCAATTGTGTGGTGACACTTCCAACTACTCGTTTAAGTGCCCCATATTACACGACGAACGAGAATTTCTCCTCAAACATATGTTCCTATAGGATCAAATTTCTCTCCTTAGGGTATTCCTACAAGGAGTACTTGCCAAGCAAATTATTCCCCCTTTACGGAAAACTATTGATAATGTATCCTCCCTATCAGGCCTACTCACCAATGACAATCCATCCTCCTTCGACAAAGACTAGGATCCACCAAATCTTTTACATGATTAGACACTAGGGGCTCTCCATCCTAGTGTTGGAAACTCACAACAAGCTAAACCCCCCAAAATGGCATAGCCAAATTCCAAAATGTCATTAATATTAATGGTAAAACTACATCCCCTTTAGTATTTGCTGAGTTGATACACCAACTAACACCTAATTGATAATTTGTCTACTATGCAAGCAAAGTGGCATTCAAGCAACCTACATGAATGAAATTATAACTATTACAATGGAAAATAAAAGATGCACAAATCAAGTAATTGGGGGGTACCGATACAGAGAAATGAAATACAACTTACATGAATGGAATTACAAGTCTTGTAATGCAAACCCTGCTCTGCAGCAATAACAAACCAAAATCCTGGAAATCACTAACTCAAACCCTGTTCTACAGCAACACCCAACCCAAATCTTGTAAATCTCTTGAAGTTGCTTTGTTTGTGCAAACCCAAATCTTGCAAATCGTTTGAAGTTGAAGTCACTTTGTCTGTGCAAATCGCTTGGAAGCTCCATATCACCAAACTGAATGTGACCACCAACAATATATGAACGAGGGAGGGGTGTTGTGACAAGATGTCCAGTGACCTCCATGATTTTCACTGACAAATCCATCTTGTATGTTTCTCAGTTTGTCTACCCGAGGAATGTATTCAATGGCGATTATATGGATGAGGTATCAATGTTTGCAATCCACACAAATGTTTGTAGGTGGCATGTTACAAAACCCCTCATTGCATGCAGGGAAAACCTCAACACAAGCTATCTTCTACTTGCAATTGGGCTTTCATAAAATGTAGCCTTAATGTCAACATGGTGACCATCATGAGGGCGAGGAGAGTCCACCATATCAGTTGAAGAAACCACGGGGTAAGGGGAGTCCACCATATCAATTGAAGAAATCGCGAGACAAAGGTAACACTGTGTCCCCTTACCATATCAATTGAAGAAATCGTGAGGGAGAGGTAACACAGTGAGCATTACGCAAGATATCTTCTACCTACCATTGGGGTTTCATAAACTCCAACATTAATGTCGCTAGGATGAGCAAGACAACCACCTGGAGGGTGAGGAGAGTCCATCGGATCAAGAAAAGAAACTGCAGGGTAGACGAAACATAACATGCATTCCAAGTGCATTAGGAGGACACACAGGAGCAAGTGAGGAGGCCACAAGGCAGATAATCATTGGCGGGAGGGATGACCACCACTATAGAACAAAAAGTACCCAGGAAAAAACGTCTATCGACATAATTATGTAACTACTAAACCTTTAAAACCATAAGTGCTATAAAACCACAAGTGCTACAATACCACTTAAAAAAATGATATCAAATACAAAATAAATAACTAAATTTACACATAAAAATAAAACTAAATTATATAAATTAATTAAAAAAAACTAAATCATCAATAGTATTAATTAAATTGTAACTACTTGTATAAAAACCTTCAACTAATATAACACATTTTCATATAATCAATGTAATAGATACTCCTAACGCATATTTAGCATAAATACTATACCTTATATTGTTATTAGAATATCAAAGTAACTTCAACTTATTATTTGAAAAAAATAAAAATAAAAGGCAAGCATATTTACAAATTTAGTTTCTTATACAAGTTCTCTTTGAATTTTATTTAATGCCTCCCAGATATTTTCCATAGAGCGATCTTTTCTTATCAAAAGTTGATTATGACAATATCTTTATTCATACAACAGTCTTGTCTTATCTGAAGTTGATTATGTTAATATCTTTATTCATGCAACGGTCTTTTCTTATCTGAAGTTGATTATGTTAATATCTTTATTCATACAAAGGTCTTTTCTTATCTGAAGTTGATTATGTTAATATCTTTATGTTTTAATTTATGATCTTCTTTAATCAACTATTTTTAATATTTTTATGTTTTTTTTCCCGTTAATAAATTTAACACTCTAATATTACTATGTCATATCTTTATGTTTTTACTCAAGTCTCTTTGGATAATTTTTGACACTTAATTATTATTATGTTGCTATCTTTTATGTTTTTTTTATTAATTTAAGAGTCTTTTTCATAAACTTTGGCACTTTAATGTTATAATGTTAATATTTTTATGTTATTTACTTAAGAGTATCTTTAATAAACTTTGGCACTTTAAAATTATCCATGAATGACTTTAATTAAAATAAGATTTTTTTGCCTGAAGGTGGATAGAGCAAATGGTAAAGGTGTTAAGTTGTAAATGAAAGGTCTCGTGTTCAAGTCCCCCCAATCTTACTCATGCACCATGGTTCGATCCATGTGGATGCACCTAGGGGTATAGTGGTAGTGAGATTGGATCCTTGGACCTCGTGTCATGCGAGTACCAACCTAGTCCCCAATTATCAATTCCCCTAGTACACAAAAAAAAGGATTTTGTTTAATGTTAAAATTGTGCAAATTCATTTTAAACATAAATTTATTCCAATACTAAATAGGTGTTTCCTAGCTAGTTGAAAATTATATTATATGCATAGCTATTATAAAATATTAAACGTCGTTATAAAATCAGGTTGGATGGTCTTTTCTGAGACATGTCTTGCTACAAATTAGTCTCCCTTATAAGGTCACTAAGTGGATTATGGTGTGTATTACTTTAGCAAATTTTGTCATTTTGGTGGATGGTTCTCCATCTACTTTTTTCAGTAATAGCAAAGGACTTTGATAAGGTTGTCTATTATCTCCACTCTTATTCCTGTTGATCATTGAGGGTTTAAGCAGGCTCATATTTGCAACAAAAAAACATAAACTCTTCCAAGGTATCAATATCTCACAAACTCTCTCTATCTCCCATCTTTTCTTTGTTGACGATGTATTCATATTTGGCAAAGGATTGGTGAATGATTGGAAGTATCTTTGTGATATTATCAAGATTTTACTCAGCATTAGGGATGGCTATAAGCCCATGGAAGTCTATATTTTTGTATTTATGTTTTGATCACTGGATTAAGCAACAAATTGCTCAATTATTTCCCTACAAAATGGAACCCTTAGATGTTGGTTTTAAATACCTTCGGTATTTCCTTAAGCCAAATTGTTACAAGAAGGAGGACAGGTCCTGGTTAATAAAAATGATTGAGAAGTGAATTAGCAATTGGAAATTTAGATGTCTTTCACTTGGATGTAGACTGATCTACATCAGTGCATTGGTTCTCCCTTACTAATATTCCTGCTTCGGTTATTAACATCAGTAGGAAGAGGTTGTACCATTTTCTTTGGGCTAGTAATTTGAGATCTAAAAAGTTTCATCTTTCCTCTTGGGAAAGTCTTTCCCTACCTAAGAACATGGCAGGATGGGGATTTAAGCATTTTGATTAGTTCGTATCTTCTTTGAGCATGAATATTCTTTAGAGGGGATTAACAGGTAACGGATTATGGAGCAAAGTTTTAAATTCTAAATATATTAAAAGCTGGAATATTAGTCAATGGTTTCGTAAGCCCTGTAAATCTGTTTCAAATGTGTCTATCATTTGAAGAAATTACATGAAAGTCTATCCATAGTTGGGTGAAAGACTCTCCTGAAAGATTGGGTGTGGTTCCCAAGTCTTTGTAGGGGTGGATCCTTTTGTAGGTGATGAAGGTAATTTTTCTCTTTCCAATAGATTTATCTATATGCTTAACCAACAAAATTATCCATGTGTTCGCACAACTCAGGAAGATTGATAGTAATTCTAAAAAATTCAAATTATTGGTTGAGTGATCGGATATAGAACTTAGTGATGATTTAAAAGAAGAATGGAACAAGTTCTTATTGACTCTGACAGAGTTGAGATTCAATTAAGAGACGATGAGGATAAAATCATTTGGGATTGGGAATATTCAAATGCTTTATTAATAGCTAAAAATGACTATGAAGTTATCGCATCAAAATTTTTTAATCGTTACTGTGCACGGTGGGATTCATCACTCTAGAAGTGGAAAATCCCATTAAAGGTTAAATGTTTTATCTGGCTTTGTCTAAATAATAAAATACTTACCTAAGATAACTTGATAAGAAGAGGTCTGTGTGGACCAAGTATATGTGTTCTATGCAAGAATGAGGATGAATCTATCTCACATATTTGTGTTCATTACAATTTTGCCAAAACTATTTGGAATAAGTTAAGGAAACTTCTAAATTTTCAGGATAATTGGGAAGATTTTGATTTCAATGAATGCATTTTCTCATGGATTAACAGGAAAGCAAATTATTTGGAACCTCCCTTTCTTTTTTTATTTGGGAAGTGTGGAAGGCAAGGCACGCACCAATATTTGAGAATCTAAATCTGCCAACTTTTGTTTTGTGCTCCATAATTATTTCATCTTTCTTTGCTCACTCAAAGGAAGGAATATGGTTAAGACTAGACAAGCTTCAAGGTCCAGTTTTCCTGTTACTTTTCCAATTGGGTACTTTGATGTGGTAGAAAAGGATGGTATGTGTGAGGTAGGTGGACGTCTGAAAATTAAATATGTGCATGTTATCAATTTTTGGACGGGAGGAGGAATTCAGACTAATACCAAAGTTGAGCTTTTTGCGTTATGGAGTGTCCTTACAGGTTCTAGGTGATTCAAATATCATTATTAAATGGGATGGAGGAAATTGTGATCTTCATGTTATTTCTATCAATCATTGAAACAACAAGGTTAGAGATCATATTAACAGTTTCTTTTCCATCTCTTTTTCTCACATCTTCTGAGAATTTAATCAAGAGGTTGATTATCTTTCAAATATGGTTGTTGGATTAATGAATGGTTATGCACATTTTGAGGAGTATATTGATGGTGTGAGGATTGATGTTGGCTTAACATTAATCTTTTTGAAAGGATTTGGATTTATTTTTGTTAAACATGCCTTATGTAGGTAGATGTTATCTAGTTTTGAATGTTTGGAAGTAGGATTGAAAATTTGTTTTTTGACCTCAAAAAGGACATTTTTCTTGCTTGGCATGAAGATGTGACTTGACTAAAGGGTGTGGATTGTTATATGCCAATTTATTTTGTATACCATACATGTAGGAGTTTTCTATGTAACTTTGATTAATTCTAATAACAAGTTACATTTTTTTTCGATTGAAAAAAAAAACATTATTCAAACATTAACTCTATTTATTTGTCATAACAATACAGGAAAAGTTTCGATTAGCATTAACATAAATATATATTTCTAAATATTTAAAAGTGTAAATTCATTTTTGTCATATACTAAAATATACATATTGATTATTTTTCAATGAAATGCACATTAATAAAAAAATTGGGCATTTCTCCTCATTTCATAGATGGTATTCGGGGTAAACTATTTGATGGCAATTTTGGTAGCCTAACCTAATGGAGACATTGAGTGAGTCCCAAAATGAATATAATGGTCACCTTCATTGCACCTTCATTCAAATCTCCCATGGATTACTACCATGGAGCTATCAAACCAATAATATCATAATGAATATGATACCAATTAAAATAAGTGAATCAAATGTAAAACTAACAATTAAACTCACACATGAAAAGAACACAATGAGAAATGGTGGAAATGCAGAACACAATACTAACCAATCAATATTATTCACATCAATGGTGTGTGTGTGTGTGTCTTGTTGTTAATTGGGTCTAGCCTAAGTAGTTGTTGGGTACAATGTTATCCTTCCCACCCATGTTATAGTCTTGTAAGTGACATGTTGAGCTCACAATGAGTATATTGTTGTACTATCTTTGAGTTTTACTAACTTGGCCTTATATCTATCTCAAAAACTTTAACAATAATTCTCATCCAACAAGTTATAGAAAATACACAAAACAAGACGGATAAATATAAAAAGTTGAGATGGGATAATGATGGGAAGAACATTACTGAGTGTGACCTAGGACCCGTCCCTTTTTGAGATCTATGGGGAGATTGATGTCTTTCTTGTGAAATGACTCATGCTCATTTATATGAACGATGATCTATGATATAATCTAGTGAGATCAACATGATGTTATCTCGCTAATTATAGAACCACTCTTTTTTTTGTAATTTTGCTAAGACTATAATTCCTACATGATTTGATAAAATTATTTTAGACAAACTATATGTACGAACAACAAAGTCTGTTTTTGCAAGACTAGATATTTTAAGTGATAAAGACTAAATTTGATTATCAGATAACCTCTCTACAATGTATTTTGTTATAAATCATAATAAAATGTTTTTTTTTTCAAATAAAAAAGTTTGAAAATTTTGAAAACTTACATTATCTTTTCTTAACCTCTCTACAATGTATTTTGTTATAAATCATAATAAAATGTGTTTTTTTTTTCAAATAAAAAAGTTTGAAAATTTTGAAAACTTACATTGTCTTTTCTTAACCAGAGTTGGTCATGCCCTTCTCTTGAATTGTATTCATTTTAACTTAATGCATTTACATATTTTCCATACATATGTCTTTTCTTCTCAAGAGTAGATTATGCTAACAACTATCTTTTCTTCTCCACATTTGATTATGCTAACATCTTTTGTGTTTTTATGAAATAGTATCTTTGAATAAACTTTGGCACTTAAATATTAGTGGTGGATAGCTAGTTAAAATGGAATTTTCTTTAGCCCCAAGGGTTAGCTCAATTGGTAAGACGTGCGTACACTCTCTCGGTTCGGGGGGAGGTCACGGGTTCGAGCCTTGAGTCCTCTGGGGTTAGGCCTTCTGCTAGGATGGCCCGCGGTTTACCACCTCTACCATCCACAAATGTGGGGAAGTATTGCTGGGTTTCCCGTGGATCTTTCCATCTGAAAAAAAATGGAATTTTCTTTAATATATTGGAATAGACGATGCAACTACCAATCGTGATTTTTTATGTCACTCTTTCACCTATTTCTTTGGGTTCTTTGCAAATTCGTTTATGCACATATTCATAGTCAATATTTTAAAACAATCGATTATTAAATAGGTTCATTAAAATGGGTATTCGCGATTAGTTCAAATTATGTTGTACGAGTTATGTACTACAATATGTCCAACACCTCAACATATCCAAGGATCACTATGACGAAGGCTTTAATTGGAGTGTAAATAAATATCAAACTTTGTGTATATATAGTGTAAAATAATTTATGTCATCCATTATAACATAAATATAAATTTAATTTGTGGGTTAGGTTAGTGCTCCGTCTTTGAGGTCTCCTTGATGTTCATTCCAAAAGGGGTTAGTGGACAAAATACAAAAGCTTAGTTTCAGGTTTTGTGTTGGTTGGTGATAATGATCAAGAAGTTTTTGTCTACGTGTCTTGGAAGCGAAATGTGGTGCTTAGAGGGTTTGGTGGCGAGGAAGAGAAACATTCATATCTTTGTCAAAGCTCTTGCAACAAGCATAATGCAATGTTTAGAGAGTTTGGTGGTAGGGGAGTAAAATACATGTATGGCTTTGCCAAGCTCTTGCAACAAATAGTGTTGGGTGGGAGGATTATTGAAAAGAAACGCATTTTGTGCAAAGTGGTGTCTCATAAATATATTCAACCACAATATGTGGAAGAGTGCATTAGATCGCCCAATATATCATTTCACAATTCCTTTATTGTGTGAAAGGTTATAGTGTTACCTTCTCCTCTAATAAGGGATTGGCTTGTCTAGAACATGGGAACTAGCTTAATGGTCAAGTCAGGCATAGAGCCTTGGGTTAGGTATAAGGAAAACTATGGTGTACCCAGGAATATTGTTAATGCTTTGAGGGATAGAAGATTGTACTTTTAGGCTACATTGCAAACATGGGAAATTCTACGATTTGGAGGCAAGAGTGGTTGTCTGCAAAAAGGGTGGGCTTCTATGGTGATCAGGGGAGGATATGGGATGATTATATTTATGTATCAAGATCCAGTCATATATGGATTAGGGAGAAAAGGATCAACTAATTTTGTCAAGAAATCCAATAAGAGGGAGGTATTCACCAAAATAAGGTTATAAAGCCTTAAGGGAAGAAGGGTTTTTACGGGATCATGTCTAGTGGTTCAAGGATATTTGGAAATTTAGTTTCCTATCAAATCCATGGTTTTCATGTGGTTGGTCCTAAAAGATAAATTGCCTACTTAGGAATACTTGTAGAGAAGGTGTTGGAAGGTGCCCACTATGTAAGAATTGTGAGGAATCTCCCTCCTGTTTGTTTATATTTTGTTCTTGTTCGGTTGGTACGTGGAAGGAGTTGGAAGCTTGATGTGGTTTCAACAATGTTTGGGGAGGACAAAGTGTAAATGAGTGCCTTCGATCATGGTGTGTGAATCTTACACTAAATCTATTCAAATCCCCCCCCTCATTAGAGACTAGGGGTTTTGGATTGCATGGAATTTTAGACTAGTTAAGGACAAATTTTCTCCTCCTCAAGTATATGCTACTCGAGCATATCCATAGTTAAAAGTTTTAGACATGTTCAAAATACCATAAATCCTAGAGATATGACTCCATAAAGTTTTTCTGAAGAAATTCTTCTCCAAACTAGTAGGAATTTTGTTGGAATTTAAAGTTCCACTTGATTGTTGGGAATTGTGACCACGGAACTTTTCCCTTATGGGTTTTAGCCTATTTTGAGATCAAAATCACCGATATTTAGAAAAAATTGAGTGTATTACAATGGAACTTTGCCTCGCTAAAAACAAATTGACTCACCAAAAAAGTTGAGTTTGTCCTGCTCATTCCAATTTTAATTACCTATTTACTATGAGAACTCCTAAAATATGTCTATCCTCACATATCAATAATCACATGTACATTATTTAAAACAATAGATGTATCAACGCCTCATTTCTTTTCACATATAACTAACCATAATTTACTATCCACGCTCTAACATGATCATCTTGGTGGAACATGGAATTTAACTCAATATGTTTAATGTTAAAAGGCAGGACTCTTTTTTTTCAATGGAAAAAACTATACTTGTATTGAAAAGTATATGTGAGTTTACAAAATCGCAGTAGAAATGTCCACAATCAGACACTAATCCAAGACGACCCACTGACTAGTAAACCAATAGAGCACAAGGATCAACAAGACCGCTTCCCGCAGATCCAAATACAAAGGGAAAAGAATGCCGCAAAGGGAAATCCCACAACTCAAAAGACAAAAGAGAAAAGAGATATCCAAGTTTGCCACCCGTGGGACCAAAAACATAGGTAAACAAATCAATGCCAAATAAAAAAGTCCGTAGCCAAAAAGAGGCCCAAATACAATGGCAGGAATCATCGAGTAGAGAGCACCAAAAATATTACAACAAAGTTTTCACAAAATATCCACCAAGAAAATATAAAATAAGTAATCAACTTGTCCAGGGAAAACAACCAAAAGTACCACACATCCAAAATAATAAACAACCGCATAGTGCTAAAACAACACAATAGGAAGAAGTGTAAAAGTTAATCGATCATAAGTTATAGAGGGAAATATTTTCCACTTCGACCAGATATTCCCCCATAATATGTCCTCCGAGAATCTGTAATGCAAGTTTTGAGAGACAATCTGTATCCATATTGAGTTCAGAAAAAATATGTTGAAATGATATATTGGTAAACTCCAATATATTGGCTATAATATTTTGCATCCTGAAACTAAGAGTTGAAACCTGTAGCAAACATTTATGTTGAACCTAATCAATGATGATTTCTAAGTCCCCTACAATTTGCAAATTAGTAATTTCTTTGTATCTAGCAAAAAATATCAACATCAATAGAGTTGAGAACTTGCTTCGAGTATTTGTACCAGATCCACAATTCATTCACAAATTGTAAGAGCTACTATCATTCAACCAAAGGGCTACCTCTTCCCCACAATGCCTACAAAAGCTTGTGAGGCCGCATTGAAATATCCCCAGGTCTATACCGAATTGAATATAGGAGCCACTAGTCTTCACATAGGGTGGGTTTTAACCATAGTATGGTCCTGCATCAATTCGCCAAAAGAAACAACATCATTGCTTCCCGAGTGGAAAAACAACCCTTTCCTTCAAACATCAAATCATTTATGGCCTTCCACACCCCCAAACATACAAAGGTCGGTAGCTCCTCCCAATCATGGACATTTATAATCCAATCTCTAAAACAATTTGACAAAGGAACATGAGACCAATCCCATGATATATTACAAATATTCTTCACATTATGCCAAACATTCTTGGTAAATGGATAGAGGATCGTCAAATGATCCATCGATTCCTCCCCACAAAAGCACAATGGGCATATATTCGGGCCAATACAAGATCCAGACTTGCTGAGAAACCTCCTCGCATCAAATTTTAGATGATGATCATTTTTATGACGTTATTGCATGTGATTATACTTTAACTCCATTAAAAATCAAATAGCATATATCATGAGTGGAAGTCAAAAAGCATACACATGCAGGAACATAAGCAACATCAACAATAACACATAAAACACCAATATGATATCAGAGTTCACCAAGACATCCCTGGCTACATCTCCAGAAATACTCCAAATGGAGTGTTCAATCCATTAACATGATGAATAAAAATGGTTTACATCAAAATGGTTCCTCTTGCAATCATTCTCTATGGACTATCAAAATTGTCTGCAAAAACAAGTTCATAACAGACCCTAAAGCACACTCTTACTAGCCCCTTCACAAACATCCTTCGGAACAAGAGCATATGAAACACTTGCATCATTTCAAAAAACTAATGAACAACCACTTCAGAGCCACCAACAAAACTATATCAGGTACTCAAAAGCTAAACAAACTTGGACATGATACATCTACACTTGTTCTCTCAAATCGCCTCCATCAGCTTGAGCCTCGAACAAGCCACCATTTCCAAACATCAAAGGATAAAACATAAAATCCATATATCATGGAGTCAAAATGGACTCACTCTCTCATGAGCCACAGGTCCCTCACAATTGGAGCCTCCCCATGGAGTCTCTCTTACAAAGGGAACTCAAAATGAGCTCTCACAAGCTCTCTCACAAATGCATTCCAAAGCCTAAATTCTCTCTCACAAATGAATGATGCATTCCAATGCACAACTCCATGTCCTCTCTCATGGCAATGAGGGTTTAAATAGTTTTGAGTTTTCCCTCCTTGAACATAACCATGTGATCCCAAACTTAACCTTTTAATTAGACTTGTTTTCCCAAACAAAAATTGGTTGATTCAAATAGTCATATTAGGTTTCACACTTAGTTACTTCCGCATATATCATATACGGTATATAAAACAATGTTGGTTAAACTTTACATTCAAACATGGTTTATTCTTACAACCATAAAATACCATTTCAAAATGGCATAATCCAAAATCCATGGCAAATCCTAAACATGGGATAAAACCAAAAGCCCATTCGTTGGGCATCCACCATAGGCAAGTGGTTAATGCCCACCACCATACAAATAGGCATACAAATAACCGTGGGACATAAATATAGGATATGATGCATACAATACACCACAAGTTTGTTAGCTAACCAAAAAGGTGGAATAAACTAAAACCTTCTTTTTAACTTTTAACCAAAGTTCTTAATATCCCATGTGCTAAATAAGTTGGCGCGCTCCGCTAAACTTAGTGGTGGCACTAAAATTGGGGCTGGGTTGGTCAACTCCCCTTTTCCCAAAACATAACAAACTCAAGTTTAAATAAATATTTCTTAATGCATGTAATAAGAAATATCATAGCGGACTAGGTAGAGCGTGGCATTTCTATGGAGGAGGTCAAGGGATCGAACCCGTTAGCCTCCACAACAATATTCCAGATTCGTCCACAAATATGCCAACTTGGACCATCCGGGTTTCTACGTGGTATAGCTTCGGATTGGTTCACATGAATATATGCCAACTTGCCAACTCACCAGGTATGCCATAGACGTGGTATACCTTCGGATTGGTCCACGTCAATATATGCTAACTCACCAGGTATGCCATGTGTTAACTATCCATTGGGCCATGCCCTTGGTTAAAGTGCCAATTGATATGCCACATGTTGGAGTAGAATTGGTTTAGTTCATCTACCATTGTGCACGTGGTATACCTTCGTATTGGTCCACGTCAATATATGCTAACTCACCAGGTATGCCATGTGTTAACTATCCATTGGGCCATGCCCTTGGTTAAAGTGCCAATTGATATGCCACATGTTGGAGTAGAATTGGTTTAGTTCATCTACCACTGTGCATCGTGGTATACCTTCAGATTGGTCCACATCAATATATACTAACTCACCAGGTATGTCACGCGTTAACTGTCCATTGGGCATGTTGGAGTAGAATTGGTTTTGTTCATCTACCACTGTGCATCGTGGTATACCTTCGGATTGGTCCATCAATATATACTAACTCACCAGGTATGTCATGCGTTAACTGTCCATTGGGCCATGCCCTTGGTTAAAGTGCCAATTGAGATGCCACATGGTGGAGTAGAATTGGTGTCCATGTGGCACCATGCACCCTTTCATGGTGTTGCGTGGCATTTTTTTGCCACCCTACATTTTTTAAAAACGTTGTTGTGTTGAACCTTCAAGTCGCAATAACTTCTGCATCTGAACTCCATTTGACGTATCTTTTGTGTCATTGGAATTGTCTCGACGAGCACTTTGACATGGATTTGTCCTTGCTGCAACGTGGGAAATCTGAATTTGACCTTCTAAGATCCACCTGGGTCAATACCACCCTTCCTCACCAAATTTTCCCATGTAAGCCTCCACAATATCCTTGGAAAATAAGCTCAAATAGTGGCCCATCCAGGTTGCCACGTGGTATAGCTTCAGATTGGTCCACATCAATATGCCAACTCAACATGTATGCCATGCCTTAATTATCCATTGGGCCATGGCCTCGGTTAAAGTGCCAATTGAGATGCCACATGTCGGAGTAGAATTGGTCTAGGTCATCTACCACTATGCATATGTACCGTCCATGTGGCACCCTTTCATGGTGTCGCGTGGCATCTTTTTTCCACCCTGCATTTTTAAAAACGTTGTTGTGTTGAATCTTCAGATCGCAATAAATTCTGCATCCGAAATATGTTTGACGCGTCGTTTGTGGCGTTGGATTGGTTCGACTAGCACTTTGACATCAAGTTGTCCTTACTGCAATTTGGGGACTCTAAATTTTTGACCTTCTAAGATACACCTTGTTCAATACCACCCTTCCTCGCCAAATTTGCCCATGTAAGAATATGATTACCTAGAGCCAACCAACTAAAGAACTTGAATTTTGTGGGGACATTCCACTTCTACAGAGCTTGGAACCACCACATGTCCACCACCACTAGATCTTCTAATATGGCATCATAATGTAATTTAGCAATAATGAACCACAACTTCACATTCCAAGACCACATAAGTGAGTCCTCACCATCTAATATAATAATACCACCCCTTTGGAGACCTTGAATATAGTTATTAAATTCCTCCTTCAGTCATCGATAGGCCCAATTCAAAAGCATCACACCAACAATTACTAGAAAATGTAGAAATATCAAGGACTACCACTTGGTTCAATGTATATATACCATTCTCTCTGAGGGATGCAATCAAATCCGCAGATAACATGTAACACCTCAGACCACCAATGACAGGATCCTCTCCTACACAGATCAAATGGCCATTACCAGGAATCCATGCCAACCATTTTCCTAATATCGAAAAAGAACCCACAAGACAATTCAAGATATTAGAATCACCTCAAGACAGTTTGTTCTCCTATCTAATCCACTATAATATAGAAAAATTCTTGAAATACTTGCCAATAATCACCTTATTCCAAAGGTTGTCCACGAAGATGGCTATCCACAAATTCTTCGCTGACTAAGCTTGAGCAAAGTGATAAATGTTTTTAAGAGCCCAAGTGCCTAAATATTTTGGTCAAGCCAAAGTCTCCCACTTGGTCTATCATTGAGATATTCACTGCTATGTCATGCCATGGAAATCTTCTCCGCTAAGCTGTGTCATGGAGATCATTACCGAAAAACCATAAGCAACTCGGCTTTTAGTTTCATTCAATGCAATTGTAAACGAACATTATATTCATGGTTAACCGCTTAATTTCATTGTATTCAACTGTAAACGAACATTGCCTTGCAGCTAATGATATTTACTATGATATTGTTACTACTTCTGGTTAATGTAGCGAATTAAACTTCCAAGACAAGTTTCATTACTGCTTGTAACCAAAGATAGTTATGGAATACGTGTCCTTATTTTCGTAACCATTATTCGATGTTCATATGGAGTTGTTTATTGTTTGACTATCTCTCATCCTTATTGAAAAACATGTTTTTTATTACTAAGGTTTTGTATAATTATAGTCAAGGTATGACTAAATTACATAATCCACTTAATCATTTTATAGGGAGTTAAAAAGAGCATTATGCCACTTACAAGAATTGAACTTGGGCGGGGAGAGTAACAATCATTCATCCCAACCACCCAAACCACATCCAATCAACATAAGATATTCGATTAACATGTAGAGGAAAACATGTATTTTTATTACTGAAGGTTTCATATAATTATGATAAGATAGTTTGTTAACATGTAGAGTTTTTTTAATGGAATGGTTAAAACTAGTTAAATTTAATTTTTTAATGAGTTTTAATACCTTTATTATTGATTTTTCTAAAATTCTTTTTTTAATTAAAATAATAAACAAATATTGATCAAAATTATATATTAAAGTTTCTAAAAACATATTGTTTGAAATTAAGCTATTTTTATAAATAAATAAAACAAATCAAAATACATTACATAAAAATTTCTATATTTATAATATATTTCAATGAAAAAAATAAAAGTGTTGGCATTTCTTGGAGTTTTGTAATAGGTTAGGTGTATGTCTTTTGTGTTGTTTTTTTGACGTGTGTACATGGTTGTTCAACTAGAATTTATGTTATTTGTGTGTTTACTACATATATGCTACACCCTTCCCTAAGTCCTTGTGGTAACAAAGTGGGTATTTGATCATGGAGAAGCATGCTCAACACATGTTTTGCACATTATCAAATTATTTTTGTTCCGATAAAACATTGAGAAATCAATTCGATGGTTAAATAATTTCGTAACAAACCAATTTTATTTCCAAATATAATTTTAGGGAAAAGGTGTCATATTTTTGTAGCTTCCATCTTATAGAAATAATTGTTAACATCTGTGGGGACATTACCAGCTTGTGGCTCTTGTTGAGCTTGATGAAATAACCCAAGTATCTGGTACACTGGACTCTATATCAAAAGTGTAATCATTTTGTGGAGAAAAGATCAAAAGTGGAATCAACCAAAGAAAAATAAGTGAAAATCATTGAAAATGTGAACTATAAGAAAGGTGTGCATTGATCATTTTTAGGGAAAGGCACATGGTATGACAAATACAAACAGAAAACTTAATTTTGTACGTCGATAATTTTTAGCAAAAGGAAAATGGTATGAAAATACAAGTGACAAACTTAATTTTTACACATGGAAGTTTCTAGTCCCACGTATCAATATCATATCTGCATTCTTTTAACCAATATAGATCAACATTTCATTTCTTATAATACCAGCATAGATCCATCTTAAAAAGGATCTACCAAGCGCTGAGAGGGATCAAATCTCTCCAACAGCAAATCCTTTTTAGAGTGGAAATGTTGAGGAAGTGTGTAATGCAATGTTTATGGTTTTAATTTATTTAATTTGTGTAATTTTATTTATATGGCGTTCTAAATATTTAAGATATAAGTTGAGCCCACATGTTATTTTTATAATTTTATTTTTATTTTTTATCAAGTACACATGTCAACTCTCTGTTGCTTACATTGGGCTTATATCCTCATTGTCGGGGTAGTTCCCTTTGTGTTCCATGTTGTCAGTTGTATCCTTCTTCTTCAATGTCTCTGTTTATTTTTGATGATTTGTGGGGATCCTCTTATGTCATATTTCTTTTCCCCTTGTTGGAGGTTCTTAATTCTTTAATGATTTTCCTTTGATGTTTAATTTATTGTTCTTTGGTTTCTTAGCACATCTTCCTGGTGGGTGGTTTGGAAGGCTCTACCTTGGAATTCTTCTTGACTTCATTCTTCTTCCTTTTTTCCTACTTTCCCCATTCTTAGATTTATTTTTTCTACCATTTAACCTCTTTTATTCTTTCCTAATTCTTGATTCAATATTGTACTTTCTCTCTCCTTTTAATGAGTAGCCTTTGCATAAATTGGCATTCTTTTGTATTCGATAGACCATTGCTGGTGCTTTTCACATTATTGATTTCATACTCATAACAAATATTTTGTACTTTTTGGGGATCTCACTCACCTTCTTACCGGTATATGACCCTAGTATTTTCAAAGTATTGTCTTCCATTCCTTCTCTTAGGATTTAAAAAGCATAATTAAATAATACACGAGATAACACAAACCCCACATAGTAACCATTAAAGATAGATACACATTGTTTACGTGGAAAACCCAAAACTGGGAAAAATCACCATAATAGATCTATTAACTCCCTTGACCTAAACCGTCCAAGCCAAGCCAAGTGAGCTAGCCAGCACTCACATCCATGCCACTTTACAATGGAGCCTCCTCAATCCTTATAAAGACTTCCTTACATGAAATACGATAGGACGATACCACGAGCCATCAAATACCATTTTCCACCAATACGATGGAAACTACCATGAGTTACACAAAACCATGTGCCCAAAAACTATGTGATTATATACCTCAACCACCTTTGACTCATTCCCAATTCAAGGTTAACCCTAACAATCCCCCCTTTAAAATTGACTTGGATTAATCACCAACCCCCTCAAAGTTTTACCGAGGAATTCCACATACACCCCTTATCACCTAGGTCTATCTCCTGACTTTGCCGATGAGTTATCGGGGGTATGCATCCCTTACCAAGTCTTATAGCCATATGCCCATTTACATGCAAATTGGTCCATTAATTTTTTTTCATGTGTCTTCATGGTACTACACCATCACCATCCATTACTTCATCCTCTTGATTTTCCATGCTCGCTTTCTTGCTCGTCTACTTGCTCATTTTCTTCCATGCTCCTTCTATACCTGCATCCAATCCTGTCATTGACATCCATATAAAGAGGAATTCATCTACCAGATTACATGTGTACTCAACCGTTGTAACTGCCAGTTCTACAGGAATTCTCTTCACATACATCGTTCATCAATCTTGGTACCGCAACTGATATTAAACCATCTCACATTCCTCCCTCAATCCAAGACCCAACCTCTCTGATCTACATTAAGTTAGGCTATGAGTACACCTGCCACCCTCATACCTACCTAGTGATTCATTCCACACTTGATGCAATATCCCTTCTTTGTGCATAAGAGGGATACCTTGTGCTTCTAGCACTCGAAGAAATCAACTTTTAACAAGGAACCAAATTTTTTTAGGGTGTCGGGTACCACCGAACATGCACCCTGCAATTAATTTAAAAAACTAGGTACAACACAACGAGCACAACTATATTCCAAACCATGACTATGATACCAATTGTTAGGATTTAAATGAGCATACATATATTTACTTGTAAGAGAAATAAAATAAATAAGCAACAATTAAAGATAGATACACAATGTTTACGTGGAAATCCCAAATCCAAGCAAAATCACCATAATAGATATATTATCTCCCTTGAACTAAATCGACCAAGCCAATCCAAGTGAGATAACCATCACTCACTTCCAGGACACTTTACAGTAGAGCCTCCTTAATCCTTATAAAAACTTCCTTCAATGCAATACCATAGGACAATACCATGGGCCATCAAATACCATTGGGCACAAATACCATGGAAAATACCATGAGCTACACAAAACCATGTGCCCAAAAACGATGTGCTAGACCTCAACCATCTTTGACTCATTCTGGAGTCAAGGTTAACCCTAACACCTTCATACCATATTTATCATGGCAGCTATTATATTAGGTATTGTTCATCTAGATATGTAATATTGATTAGGTCCATGTTGGTACCTTTCTAAGGTGTCGTTTTGGATTTCTTTTTGCCTTGATTCTTTTGGGTTGGTCCCGAGTCTTTATTAGTAGAGAATTATTCAAGTTTCCTTTGTCATCTTTTTTTTGGCTTTGTATTGGGTAGTGTGTCTTTCTTAGTGAGGTCTATTTATACATGTATCTATACGATATGTTCTTGACTTCTATGTTGTGGTTGGGCCTACTTGAATACTTTAGTAATTCCATTTATTGATCTCTTTAAAACCTAATTATTTGTTCCCTTGCTAGTTTTTTTTTTCAAATTAATGATGAATTTGTCCACTTTGCAATGATTTCTTCATTCCATTTCTCATGTGCTTATGTTTTTTGTACCTCAAGGTCATTGAGGTTCATTAGGGTTTTTGTAGGCTTTTGATTTCTTGATTAGGCCTCTTGCTTCTTCTGCTCACCAAAGCTGAATCCATTCGTGGAAAACCCTCGGTGTTCTCATGTATCCCTTCTTAGTAATATGTTAGGATCTTTTCATCGAGGAGTTCGAGGATTTTATGTGCGGACCTTTGATTTCCCAACCTTTGTATTTTTCTGAATTGTTCCTATTAGTATGTTTGTCTTTTCCAGCTGAAATTCCTTTTAGGTATTTCTTGCATAGTATGTTGGTGGGAAAACTCTAACTTTGGTATGTTGAAATTTGGATCATGTTAGTAGGCTTCAGAGGCTGATCTTTCGATCTATTTCTTGGTGAATTCATCTCCTACCCATTTTGTGGTGGTTTCCATGGTGCACCTTTGTGGTTTTTTCTTGATAAATACATGTTTGTGATCTTGACCCACCTGTATTGTTCTATCAATTCTACTTAGGTTTTGAAAAACTGGGTAGGTCAACCAATCACAAATTCTATGTATTTTTAATATTCTTCTAATCTCAAACTATGATTTTATCATTGTCATTTTTGTCTATTAGTCAACACCATTTTAGAATGCCATCCTCTATTGTTTTGTAGTATTGGGGAAGGTATCGTGCCCACAAAGTTGCGTCGTGGTAGGAGACTGACATTTGGGTATTCTATGGTTTCTCCTTTACTAGATTGGGTGGTATTAATGCTTCTATGAGCCAAAAATAAATAGTTGCACATGAAAAAATTAGAGTAAGTGTCGTTTCTTTCCTCCATGAGTCGGTTATGAAGCTTCTCCTTGATGATTTGAACCCACTCGATATGCTTTCCTTCCTAAGAGATTATGGATAATAGTTATAACCATTCCTATTTCTATGAGGTGTTATTCTTTTGTCTAGAGATTCTACTCAGGATACATACCTTTATCCTCATATGTGAAAATTTTAGGTCATCTATAGAGTATTCTATCTTTTTTTTCTTTTTTCCAACTCCACTTCTCCAATTGACCCTGTAGTCAGGCTAGATATGCATTTTCACTTTCTTCAAACAACTTCCTCTCTCGAAGTTCCATATCTCAAGGTGTTTGGAATACTTTCTTAATCATGTTCGTTGTTATTGGTATTATTTCTTGTGTTAATGTTATTTAGATGTCTTTACATTCAAGTTTGTAGGATCTGGATCTTGCTTGTGCCAAGTATGGAATTACCACTTCTCTTGGGATGCAACCTGCTTCGTAGATTCTATAGAACAATAATGGTTCATGTTATTTCTTCCCTCACACTCTCCTGAATCCTTTGAGCATTCTTTCATGTCGGATTTGATTATCCATGTCCATAATTACCATGGTTGGGTGACATGTTCTTCACTATCTAGTCTTTTATTTTCCTTATTTGTTGTTTTCATAGTTATCCTTGTTAGTTTGAATTCAATATTCCCTAATAATTGCATTTTGATTTGGTGTGATTACTACTTTTATTGCTAATTATGCTCCTCCCTTGAAGCATCTCAATTACTTGGATGGCTAAAGTTTGTGTTGAAAAATGCAATTTTAGAAGATATTCTTATTGTACTTTTATTGTATTATTGTTGTACCTCCTTCAGGAGATGTTATTGTTGTACTTGGTCATGTAAACGTAGTTAAAAGAATCAATGTAACCCTTTTGTTGTAAGTCGGGTCAATAATACCCGCAATAATATTGAATAAATGTTATTTTGAGTATCCCTAGGTAAGTCAGCCCTGTTTAGGGAAAAAGGACAACCTTGTTAAGTAAAAAGGCCACTCACTTGATGAGTATAAATAAAGAGGGTGCTTCTCTCATTTGGAAACACTTCTCACTCAAGCAAGTACGCGAGAGAGAAAAAGAAGAAGATCAATGGAGAGGATAGATATCTACTATTTCCTTTGGGGTTCTTCCCATCTTGGTTGGCATTGCATTGGTTGACATAATCTATACTAAAGAAGTTGTTGGGTTTTCTCCCTTATGGTTTCCTACGATAAATCTCTGTGTTCTTTTTTGTTATTGTGCTTGTCTTTCTTTCAATGATCGTAATCATATGCTTATGATCAAATGAAGGTAAATGTTTAAATGATGCTAATAACCATTAAAATTATAACATGGTATCAGAGCTACCCTAAAATAATTCTTTGTGCAACCGTAACACTACTACTACTTCACCGTTAGAGATTGGGGCTTCATGCTTGAAACCCTAGAAGGAAAAATAGAGTCATCTAGGAACTTTCACTACAAAATTATTTTGGTGAAGATATGGGAGTTTTACATGACAAATAAGAAATATTGATGTACATAGTGTGTGAGTTTCAGCCTCAGTCGATTCATTATACTTTATGAGATATGATCCTTGCAAAGCAGGGTTCCAGCCTCTTCCATAATTTAGTTTTAAACATGTGATGTAAGGATAAATGTTATATCTCGGGATAGGAAAATCCAAATAAAATTTTGTAAGATGTTCCAGAAATGGAACAAGCTTTAGTTTCTCTACTGCAAGTTTTAGAACCCGAAGTTGAAACACTGACATGTGGAAGTCTGACAATTTTACAATACTGAACCAGTCCATAAACAGGTCACCTTGGGAAACTTAGCATAAGTTCCAGTTGGTGAATCCAATATTTCTCTAACATGTGGGGTTGGATAGAGGATAGATGATACTACCTTATGACAAACTTTTAGGTCTTTAGGAGTAGAAATTTTGGAGATACATATGATTTAATACCAGATAACTTAATAGAAGAAAGTGGAGAAACTAGGGAATCATATCCACGGATTTGGGAAAGGGAGTATACTTCTCAACTCACCTCGAGGAGGCATGGATATCTATCCAAACATATATACAAGACACCAAGTTTGAAAAAATAGGTTTTCTCTATCAATCCCTAGGTCCACCAGAAACAATTTTTCAAAAACGTTTTGGAGTAAGCATTTAGTTGAAACAATATCATTGGTAAGTTCTATTCTCTTTATTTCCATTTTAGGTTCTCACTCTATCAACATGAAAAACAATACCAAGATTGAGGACAATCTTGAAGGAGCTAATAACTTTTGGGCATGGAAGTATAGAGGGATTCTCATACTAGAAGAGCATGACTTGGAAGACTATGTCAAAGGAGAAGTTTCATATCTAGAGGGAGATGAAGACAAAGCAAAGCACATGAAGAACTTGGTCAAAGCCAATAGAAGTATTGTCAAATCCATTGAGGATTCAACTTAAGGGTGTGAAGATGCAGTGTTAGAAAGTGTTAATATTACTTCACAAGGGTCTTCCAGATCAAGGATCAACTAGAAGTTATTAGAGACACTGTTGAAGAAGAATAAGTGGTGATGACTACATTGGTGGTCTCACAAGATCATGGGAATCATTCTATAAGTAATCTCACCAAATTTAGTATGCTATGGGAGTAATTTACGCAAGAAGAAGCTCGATTGATAGAATACAAAAAAATCTCCACCATGCTCATGTTGCCAAATATGATGAACCAATTGAGAATAAAGCAAGGAAATATTCCTCAAGTGATGATGAATATGTACTTTTATCCAGAAGGATTCAACTCATGAAGATGAAGATCACGCTCTTATCCATTTCAACATTGGATAAGATGGGATGCAGTCATGAATAAAGAAGAATGGACACATAGATTCAACACAAGTCCTCAGAATCAGATGATGGAGAAAAACACACTGTTAGAGACTCCAATAATTCTTGCAAGGAGACAAAGATCAAGAGTGAGTCTACCAAACAAACAAGGATAAGTATTTGAATTATCATTTCCTATATATCTAGTTGCTTGAATGATATTGTTCAAGCTGTGTACATATTTATGTTCCTAGATTTAGGAAATGTATTATGCATGTTAGAGTGTTTGCATTCACGAATAATATACTACTAATATGCATGTGATGGGTAAGTGGCCTATGGTGTTGTACAACATTCTAGTGCTACTTATCTAGAATGAAACCTCTTTGTTGACATGTTGAGAGTAGTGCACACTCTTAATTATGTTATGGTAGAGATGGAAGCCATATAGAAAGTTATCATAAGTATACAAGATATGGATGAATGTTGCGGTGAAGCATTGGCTAAGATAGTTGCATGAATATTTTACATATGTCTTTATGCATAAGAAATTTTCATTATAAATATGTTTTAAAAATTATGAAATGTTTCTAATCATGGAACTAAATTTGATTTGTAGGAAAGATCGTAATCAATCACCTACAAAAGAAGAATGATGAGGATTGTTCCAAAGAACAAGTGGTGAAAGTTCAACCATAACACTCAAATTAGATTTACTCGTATGAAGCACATGAAGAATAAATTGAATCTCTCAGAGTTAGAGGCATAGCTATAGAAGTGGGGACTTCAGAAGAACCTAAGGATCATGATATGACCGAGCCATAGAGAACAATAGATCCACCCCGAGAGGTGAAAACATACAAGAGAAGTATGGTGCTCCATACGAGACTACTATAGAAAGAAAGAGGACACATACACACTCTAGTTATGTGGCATTGTTATGTGACATCATTGATGCATATCCTTCCATCTATGAATAAGTAGCCGAAAAGAAAGAGTGGAATGATGTTATGATCAAAGAGTATCAGTTGATCATGAAGAATAATGTCTGGGATGTGGTTCTGAGACCTAAAGGGAAGTCTGTATTGTCTTCAAAGTGGATCTACAAGATCAAGCATGCAACATATGGCAGCATTGAGAAAAATAAAAAGCAAGGTTCGTGATCTCTCTTAGAAAGTGGGAGTCGATTATGGCGAGAAATTTTCTCCATTGACCAAGCACACTTTTTTCAGTGAAGTAGAAGTGCATATTGAGCAACCTCTAGGACTCGAGACTCTCTACAGAGAACCACATGTCAGTAGGAGGCTTTGCACAGGCTCAAAAGGTACCTAGGGGATAGTACATACAGTTACATGAGGAGCTCGAGGATCACCGAGAGTGATGGAGATATCAACCTTTGCTGCAAGGTTGAAGATGGAATCCTATAGAGGATGAGAAGCTCATAGATGGGTGTAAGAGGAGCTTGCAACAAAGTTTGAGATGGAGGATCTTGGTATCCGATGACCTTGAGAGATACCATATATGGATACACATAATATTAGCAACAAAGCAGGTTACCAATGACTCTAGTGTAGAATGTCTCGATGCAGAGAGTACAAGATGCAGAGGGAGGATGGTGCTACGCTTTAGAGGGAGTGACTATAGTATATCTCAGAGTTCGAGATTCCTAACATGATTATTGGGATTAGAGGTGTGCCAAAATACAAAGGAGATTTTTCTTATCCAAGGAAAATATGTGATCGATATTTTGAGGAGGTTCAAGACGTTGGATTGCAAGGCTATAACTACACCGATGGAATCAAAATTGAATTTTTTGTGTAATCCTATATCAGAGACAGTTGATGCCATAGTCTACAGGAAGATGATCGGTTTGTTGATGTACTCGACGAACACGAGGCTAGATATATTCTTTGCAGTGAATACTTTGAGCTAGTACATGGTGGATCTGAGACATGTTCACATGCTTGCAGCAAAGCACGTGTTGAGGTACCTGAAGGGTACGATTGAGTATGGAATTAGATATGCGAGAGATCAGAGGATCTACCTACAGGGATATATTGACTCTAATTGGGATGGTAATGCTTCAGATAGGAAGAGCACTTCAGGGTGTTGCTTCAGATTGGGTTCTGGCATGATTTCTTGATTGAACAAGAAACAGACAAGTGTAGCATTGAGTATAGCCGAGGTAGAGTATATTGCATCTTGTTCAACAAGTTGTGAGTTAATGTGGCTTTGAAATCTACTTTCAGGATTGTTCGATGTCAAGTTAGAGATGACTTGTGTATACTGTGACAACTAGAGTTTTGCGAAGTTGTCCAAGAACCCAGTATTCCATGACAAGTCAAAGCACATCGAGATTTGATATCACTATATCCAGGATATGGTGCAAAGAGGAGCAGTGAAGCTCCACTATATTGCGATGGATGAGTAGATAGTCTATGTATTGACCAAGCCTCTGGCGAGAATGAAGTTTGATTACTTCAGGGACAAGCTTGGAGTTATGCATATAGATGTTCATCATAAGAGGGAGTGATGATTCCTAGTGGTCCTCACATCCAACATGAAAAACGATTGGCTATGTGGAGGATGAGTGATCTTCACATCTAGCATGAAAAAGGGATGGATCTATGGAAGATGTGCAAAGGTGCACCCAACATGAAACAAGGATGGTCACTGCATGAGTATTCTCCCAATATGGAAAAGAATTGTTCATTGCAAAGGTGCAACCAGCATGAAAGAGGGTTGGTAACTGCACGAGTATGCGCCGACTATGAAAAAATATTGGTCACCGCAAAGGTGCACCCAACATGAAAGAGTGATGATCATTACATGAGTATGCACCCATGTATGAAAAAGGACTGGTCACCGCAAAGGTGCACCCAGCATGAAAAAGGGTTGGTCACTACGCAAGCGTGTGCTCAATATGAAAAGGAATGGTCACTGAATGGGTACACCTAGTATGAAAAAGTATTGGTCACTATACAAAGAGTTTGGTCATATCTCCAAGGGTAGATCCCAAAATAGCTGGTGGAATCACCGAGGGTGGATCCCATTATGACTAGTCGTATCACCAAGGGTAGATCCCAACATGGTTGGTGGCATCACCATGGGATATCCCAGTATGGTTGGTTGTATCTCCAAGGGTAGATACTGACATGGTTGGTGGTATCATTGAGGGAGATCCTAACATGGTTGGTGGTATCACCGAGGGTGGATCCTAGTATGACTTGTCATATCACCAAGGGAAGATCCCAACGAACTCATCTTGGGGATGAGATCCATTCTCTGGGAGAATGGAAGACCTGGTCTAGGACCAAGAGGTTGATCAACATGATTTAGTTTGGGACTGAAGCTCAGCTTGGGGATGAGGATCATTATATTGGAGAATGGAGGATCTGGTATGGGACCAGGAGGTTGATCAATAGAATTCAGTTTGGGAGTGAATCTCAGCATGGGGCTGAGAGCCATTCTCTGAGAATTGAGGCACTTGGTCAGTTACCAAGATGTTGACTTCGGTCAACCTTTAACCTGGTGCTAAAGAAACTGGTATGGGACCAGGATGGTGAAGTCCTAGATTATATCTAGGCCTACATCCAACATGAAAAAGGGTTGGCTCTGTAGAACTTATGATGATGTATATATTCGACACGTGTCGCAATTCAATGGCCCGAGAACTTATGATGATAATTTTATGATGTTAGTGCATGTGATTATACTTTAACTCCATTAAAAATCACATAGCATATATCATGAGTGGAAGTCAAAAATCATACACATGTAGAAACATAAGCAAGAACAACAATAACACATAAAACACCAATATGATATCAGAGTTCACCAAGACATCCCTAGATACATCTCCATATCTACTTGAAATGGAGTGTTCAGTCCATTAACATGATGCATAAAACTAGTTTACATCAAAATGGATCCTCTTGCAATCATTCTCTATGGACTATCAAAATCGTTTGCAAAAACAAGTGCATAACAAACCCTAAAGAACACTCTTACTAGCCCATTCACAAACATCCTTTGGAGCAAGAGCATATGACACACTTGCATCATTTGCAAAACTAATGAACAACCACTTTAGAGCCACCAACAAACTGTATCAGGTGCTCAAAAGCTAAACAAACATGGGCATGATACGTCTACACTTGTTCTCTCAAATCACCTCCATCAACTTAAGCCTCGAACAAGCCACCATATCCAAACATAAAAGGATGAAACATAAACTCCATATATCATGGAGTCAAAATTGACTCACTCTTTCATGAGCAATAGGTCCCTCACAATTGGAGCCTCTCCATGGAGTCTCTCTTACAAAGGGAACTCAAAATGAGCTCTCACAAGCTCCCTCACAAATGCATTCCAAAGCCTAAATTCTCTCTTACAAATGAATGATGCATTCCAATGCACAACTCCATGTCCTCTCTCATGACAATGAGGGTTTAAATAGTTTTGAGTTTTCCCTCCTTGAACATAACCATGTGATCCCAAACTTAACCTTTTAATTAGACTTGTTTTCCCAAATAAAAATTGGTTGATTCAAATAGTCATATTAGGTTTTCACACTTAGTTACTTCCTCATATATCATATATGGTATATAAAACAATGTTGATTAAACTTTACATTCAAACATGGTTTATTCTTACAACCATAAAATACCATTTCAAAATTGCATAATCCAAAAATCCATGGAATATCCTAAACATGGGCTAAAACCAGAAGCCCATTCGTTGGGCATCTGAATAACTGTGGGACGTAAACATAGTATATGGTGCATACAATACACCAAAAGTTAGTTGGCTAACCAAAAAGGTGGAATAAACTAAAACCTTCTTTTTAACTTTTAACCAAATTTCTTAATATCCCATGTGCTTAATAAGTTGGCGCGCTCCGCTAAACTTAGTGGTGGCACTAAAATTGGGGCCGAGTTGGTTAGCTCCCCTTTTTCCCAAAACATAAAAAACTTAAGTTTAAATAAATATTTCTTAATGCGTGTAATAAGAAATATCATAGCAAACTTGGTAGAGCATGGCATTTCTATGGAGGAGGTCAATGGATCGAACCTGTTAACCTCCACAATATTCCGGATTGGTCCACATAAATATATGCTGACTACACATGATGTCATGTGTTAACTGTACATTGGGCCATGCCCTTGGTTGAAGTGCCAATTGAGATGCCACATGTCGGAGTAGAATCCAAGTGCCAATTGAGACATGATGTCATGCGTTAACTGTACATTGGGCCATGCCCTTGGTTGAAGTGCCAATTGAGATGCCACATGTCGGAGTAGAATCCAAGTGCCAATTGAGACATGATGCCATGCGTTAACTGTACATTGGGCCATGCCCTTGGTTGAAGTGTCAATTGAGATGCCACATGTCGGAGTAGAATCCAAGTGCCAATTGAGACATGATGTCATGCGTTAACTGTACATTGGGCCATGCCCTTGGTTGAAGTGCCAATTGAGATGCCACATGTCGGAGTAGAATCCAAGTGCCAATTGGGACATGATGTCATGCGTTAACTGTACATTGGGCCATGCCCTTGGTTGAAGTGCCAATTGAGATGCCACATGTTGGAGTAGAATCCAAGTGCCAATTGAGATGCCACATGTCGGAGTAGAATTGGTTTAGGTCATCTACACCCTTTCATGGTTTTGAGATGCCACTTGTCGGAGTAGAATCCAAGTGCCAATTGAGATGCCACATGTCGGAGTAGAATTGGTTTAGGGCATCTACATCCTTTCATGGTTCCGCGTGGCATCTTTTTTCCACCCTACATTTTTAAAAACGTTGTTGTGTTGAATCTTCATATCGCAACAACTTCTGCATCCGAACTCTGTTTGACGCATCGTTTGTGCCGTTGAAATCGGTTCGACGCACACCTTGACATGGATTTGTCCTTGCTGCAATTTGGGGACTCTAAATTTTTGACCTTCTAAGATCCACCTAGGTCAATACCACCCTTCCTCACCAAATTTTCCCATGTAAGAATATGATTACCTAGATCCAACCAATTGAAGAACTTGAATTTTGTGGAGACATTCCACTTCTAGATAGCTTGGAACCACCACATGTCCACCACCACTATATATTCTAAGATGGCATCATAACGTAATTTAGCGCTAATGACCCACAACTTCACATTCCAATACCACATAAGTGAGTCCTCACCATCAAAGATAATTAACCCATTTGGAGACCTTCAATATAGTTATTAAATTCCTCCTTCAGTCATCGATAGGCCAATTTGAAAAGCATCACACCAACAATTACTAGAAAATGTAGAAATATCAAGGACTACCACTTGGTTCAATGTATATATATAGTTCTCTCTGAGGGATGCAATCAAATTCGCAGATAACATGTAACGCCTCGGACCACCAATGATAGGATCCTCTCCTACATAGATCAAATGGCCATTACCAGGAATCCATGCCAACCATTTTTCTAATATCGAAAAAGAACCCACAAGACAATTCCAGTTATTAGAATCAACTCGAGACAGTTTGTTGTCCTACCTAATCCACTATAATATAGAAAAATTCTTGAAATACTTGCTAATAATCACCTTATTCCAAAGGTTGTCCACGAATATGGCTCTCCACAAATTCTTTGCTAACTAAGCTTGAGCAAAGTGATAAATGTTTTTAAGAGCCCAAGTGCCTAAATATTTTGGTCAAGCCAAAGTCTCCCACTTGGTCTATCATTGAGGTCTTCATCGCTATGTCGTGCCATGTAAATCTTCTCCGCTAAGATGTGTCATGGAGATCATTACCGAAAATCCATAAGCAACTCATCTTTTAGTTTCATTCAATGCAATTGTAAACGAACATTATATTCATCGTTAACAGCTTAGTTTCATTGTATTCAATTGTAAACGAACACTGTCTTGAAGCTAATGATATTTACTATGATCTTGTTACTACTTTTGGTTAATGTAGCGAATTAAACTTCCAAGACAAGTTTCAGAACTGCTCGTAACCAAAGACAATTATGGCATACGTGTCCTTATTTTCGTAACCATTCTTCGTTGTTCATATGGAGTTGTTTATTGTTTGACTATCTCTCATCCTTATTGAAAAACATGTTTTTTATTACTAAGGTTTTGTATAATTATGGTCAAGGTATGACTAAATTACATAGTCCACTTAATCATTCTATAGGGGGTTAAAAAGAGCATTATGTCACTTACAAGAATTAAACTTGGGTGGGGAGGATAACAATCATTCATCCCAACCACCCAAACTACATCCAATCGACATAAGATATTCTATTAACATCTGCATTCAATCAACATAAGATATTCTATTAACATCTAGAGGAAAACATGTCTTTTTATTATTGAAGGTTTCATATTATTATGATAAGATAGTTTGTTAACATGTAGAGTTTTTTTAATGGAATGGTTAAAACTAGTTAAATTTAATTTTTTAATGAGTTTTGATACTTTATTATTGATTTTTCTAAAATTCGTTTTTTTCATTAAAATAATAAACAAATATGAATCAAAATTATATATTAAAGTTTCTAAAAATATATTGTTTGAAATTAAGCTATTTTTATAAATAAATAAAACAAATCAAAACGCATTACATCAAAATTTCTATATTTATAATATATTTCAATGAAAAACATAAAAGTGTTGCCATTTCTTGGAGTTTTGTAATAGGTTAGGTGTATGTCTTTTGTGTTGGTTTTTTTGTGTGTGTGTACCTAGTTGTTCAACTAGAATTTATGTTATTTGTGTGTTTACTACATGTATGCTACACCCTTCCCTAAGTCCTTGTGGTAACAAATTGGGTATTTGATAATGGAGAATCATGCTCAGCACACGTTTTGCACCTTTTCAAAATATTTTTGTTCTGATAAAACATCGAGAAATCAATTCGATGGTTAAGTAATTTCGTAACAAACCAATTTTATTTCTAAACATAATTTTAGGGAAAAGGTATCATATTTTTGTAGCTTCCATCTTATAGCAATAACTGTTAACATCTGTGGGGACATTACCACCTTGTGGCTCTTGTTGATCTTGATGAAATAACCAAAGTATCTGGTACCCTGGACTCCATATCAAAAGTGTAATCATTTTGTGGAGAAAAGATCAAAAGTGGAATCAACCAAAGAAAAATAGGTAAAAATCATTGAAAATGTGAACTATATGAAGGGTGTGCATTGTTCGTTTTTAGGGAAAGGCACATGGTATGACAAATACAAACGAAAAACTTAATTTTGTACATCGATAATTTTTAGCAAAAGGCAAAGTGTATGACAAATACAAGTGAAAAAATTAATTTTTACCCATGAACGTTTCTATTCCTACGTATCAATATCATATTTGCATTCTTTTAACCAATATATATCAACATTTCATTTCTTATAATACCAGCATAGATCCATCTTAAAAAGGATCTGCCAAGTGCCGAGAGGGATCAAATCTCTCCAGCTGCAAATCTTTTTTAGAGTGGAAATGTTGAGGAAGTGTGTAATGCAATGTTTATGGTTTTAATTTATCTAATTTGTGTAATTTTATTTATATGGCGTTCTAACTATTTAAGATATAAGTTGAGCCGACATGTTATTTTTATAATATTTTATTATTTTGTATCAAGTACACGTGTCAACTCTTTGTTGCTTACATTGGGATTATATCCTCATTGTCGAGGTAGTTCCCTTTGTGTTCCATGTTGTCATTTGTATCCTTCTTCTTCAATGTCTCTATTTATTTCTGATGATTTGTGGGGATCCTCTTATGTCCTCTTTCTTTTTCCCTTGTTGGAGGTTCTTAATTCTTCAATGTTTTTCCTTTTATCTTTAATTTATTGTTCTTTGGTTTCTAAGCATATCTTCCCGGTGGGTGGTTTGGAAGGCTCTACCTTGGAATTCTTCTTGACTTCATTCTTCTACCTTTCTGCCTGCTTTTCCCATTCTTAGATTTATTTTTTCTATCGTTTAACCTCTTTTATTCTTTCCTAATTCTTGATTCAATATTGTACTTTCTCTCTCCTTTTAATGAGTAGCCTTTTCCTAAATTGGATTTATTTTGTATTCGATAGACCATTGCTGGTGCTTTTCACATTATTGAGTTCATACTCATACCAAATCTTTTGTACTTCTTGGGGATCTCACTCACCTTCTTACCGGTATATGACCCTAGTATTTTGAGAGTATTGTCTTCCATTCCTTCTCGTAGGATTTAACAAGCATAATTAAATAATACACGAGAGAACACAAACCCCACATAGTAACCATTAAATATAGATACATGCTATTTACATGGAAAATCCAAGACTAAGAAAAATCACCATAATAGATCTATTATCTACCTTGACCTAAACCGTCCAAGCCAAGCCAAGTGAGATAACCAACACTCACATCTAGACCACTTTACAATGGATCCTCCTCAAGCCTTATAAAGACTTCCTTACATGCAATACCATAGGACGATACCACGAGCCATCAAATACCATTTGCCACCAATTCCATGGAAGCTACCACGAGTTACAAAAAACCATGTGCCCAAAAACTATGTGCTATACCTCAACCACCTTTAACTCATTCCCAAGTCAAGGTTAACCCTAAAAATCCCCCCTTTAAAATTGACTTGGAGTAATCACCAACCCCCCTCAAGGTTTTACCGAGGAATTCCACATACACCCTTATCAACTAGGTCTATCTCCTGACTTTGTCGATGAATTGCCAGGGGTATGCATCCCTTACCATGCCTTATATCCATATTCCCATTTACATGCAAACTGGTCCATTAATTTTTTTCATGTGTCTTCATGGTGACTACACCATCATCATCCATTGCTTCATCCTCTTGATTTTCCATGCTTGCTTTCTTGCTCGTCTACTTGCTCATTTTCTGCCATGCTCCTTTTGTACCTGCATCCAATCCTATCATTGACATCCATATAAAGAGGAATTCATCTACCGGATTAAATGGGCACTCAGTCATTGTAACCGCCAGTTCTACATGAATTCTCTTCACATACATGGTTCATTAATCTTGGTCTCGCAATTGAGATTAAACCATCTCACATTCCTCCCTCAATCGAAGACCCAACCTCTCCGATCTACATTAAGTTAGGCCATGAGTACACATGCCACCCTCATACCCACCCAACGATTCTTTCCACACTTGATGCAATATCCCTTCTTTGTGCATAAGAGGGATACCTTGTGCTTCTAGCACCTGAAGAAATCGACTTTTAACAAGGAACCACAAATGTTGGGGTGTCGAGTACCACCGAACATGCACCCTGCAATTAATTCAAAAAACTAGGTACAACACAATGAGCACAACTATATTCCAAACCATGACTCTGGTACCAATTGTTAGGATTTAAACGAGCATACATATATTTACTTGTAAGAGAAATAAAATAAACAAGCAACAATTAAAGATAGATACACAATGTTTACGTTGGAATCCCAAAGCCGAGCAAAATCACCATAATAGATATATGATCTCCCTTGACCTAAACCGACCAAGCCAATCCAAGTGAGATAACCATCACTCACGTCCAGGCCACTTTACGGTAGAGCCTCTTCAATCCTTATAAAAACTTCCTTACATGCAATACCATAGGACAATACCATTGGGCACCAATACCATGGAAAATACCATGAGCAACACAAAACCATGTGCCCAAAAACTATGTGCTAGACCTCAACCATCTTTGACTCAGTCCCGAGTCAAGGTTAACCCTAACACCTTCATACCATATTTCTCATGGCAATTATTATATTAGGTGGTTCATCTAGATATGTAATATTGATCAGGTCCATGTTGGTACCTTTCTAAGGTCTCATTTTGGATTTCTTTTGCCTTGATTCTTTTGGGTTGGTCCCGAGTCTTTCTTAGTAGAGCATTCTTCAAGTTTCCTTTGTCATCTTGTTTTTGGCTTGGTATTGGGTAGTGTGTTTTTCTTAGTGAGGTCTATTTATACATGTATCTATACGATATGTTCTTGACTTCTATGTTGTGGTCGGGCCTACTTGAATACTTCCTTTAGTAATTCCATTTATTCATCTCTTTGAAACCTAATTTGTTCCCTTGCTAGTTTTTTTTTTAAATTAACAATGAATTTGTCCACTTTGCAATGATTTCTTCATTCCATTTCTCATGTGCTTATGTTTTTTGTACCTCAAGTTCATTCAGGTTCATTAGGGTTTTTGTAGGCTTTTGATTTCTTGATTGGGCCTCTTTCTTCTCCTACTCACCAAATCTGAATCCATTCATGGAAAACCCTTGATGTTCTCATGTATCCCTTCTAAGTAATATGTTAGGATCTTGTCATCGAGGAGTTTGACGATTTTATGTGTGGACCTTTGATTTTCCAACCTTTGTATTCTTCTGGATTTTCCTCCTAGTATGGTTGTCTTTTCCAACTGAAATTCCCTTTTAGGTATTTCTTGCGTAGTATGTTGGTGGGATTATAGAAATCTAACTTTGGTATGTTGAAATTTGGATCATGTTAGTAGGATTCAGAGGCTAATATTTCAATCTATTTCTTGGTGAATTCATCTCCTACCCATTTTGTGGTGGTTTCCTTGGTGCACCTTTGTGGTTTTTGTTTGATAAATACGTGAACTTTGTGATCTTGACCCGCTTGTATTGTTCTCTCAATGCTACTTTGGTTTTGAAAAATTGGGTAGGTCTATTAGGTATTCATGGAATTCCCAAACCCTTGTGTATGAATAATCTACCATTTCAACCAATCACCAATACTATGCATTCTTAATATTCCTCTAGTATCAACCTAGGGCTTTGTCATTGTCATTTTCGTCTATTAGTCAACACCATTTTAGAGTGCCATCCTCTATTGTTCTGTAGCATTGCGGAAGGTATCGTGCCCACAAAATTGCGTAGTGGTAGGAGACTGACATTTGGGTACTCTATGGTTTCTTCTTTACTATATTGGGTGGTATTAATGCTTCTATCAGCCAAAATAAATAGTTGTACATGAAAAAATTAGATAAGTGTCGTTTCTTGCCTTCACGACTTGGTTATGAAGCTCTTGCTCGATGATTTTCACCCACTCAATATGCTTTCCTTCTTGAGAGATTATGATAATAGTTATAACCTTTCCTATTGCCATGAGGTGTTATTCTTTTTTCTAGATATTCTACTCATCTTACATACCTTTATCCTCATATGTGAAAAATTTAGGTCATCTATAGAGTATTCTATCTTTTTTTTCTTTTTCCAACTCCACTTCTCCAATTGGCCCTGTAGTCAGTCTAGATATGCTTTTTCACTTTCTTCAAACAACTTTCGCTCTCAAAGTTTCATATCTCAAGGTATTTGGAAGACTTTCTTAATCACATTTGTTGTTATTGGTATTATTTCTCGTGTTAAGGTTATCTAGATTTCTTTGCATTCAATTTTGTAGGATCTGGATGTTGCTTGTACCAAGTATGGAATTACCACTTCTCTTGGGATGAAACTTGCTTCATAGATTCTATAGAACAATAATGGTTCATCCTATTTCTTCCCTCACGCTCTCCTGAATCCTTTGATCATTCTTTCATCTTGGATTTGGTTATCTATGTCCATAATTTCCATGGTTGGGTGACATGTTCTTCACTATCTAGTCTTTGATTTTCCTTATTTGTTGATTTCATTGTTATCCTTGTTCTTTTGAATGCAATCTTCCCTACTCATTGTATTTTGATTTGGTGTGATTATTACTTTTATTGCTAATTATGCTCCTCCCTTGAAACAACTTAATTGATTGCATGGCCAAATTTTGTGTTGAAAAATGCAATTTCAGAAGATATTCTTATTGTACTTTTATTGTATTATTGGTGTACCTCCTTCAGGAGATGTTATTGATGTACTTGGTCATGTAAATGTACTTAAAAGAATCAATGTAACCCTTCTATTGTAAGTCGGGTCAATGATATCCACAATAATATTGAATAAATGTTATTTTGAGTATCCCTAGGTAAGTCAGCTCTGTTTAGAGAAAAAGGACAACCTAGTTAAGTAAAAATGCCACTCACTTGATGAGTATAAATAAAGAGGGTGCTTCTCTCATTTGGACACACTTCTCACTAAAGAAAGTGCGTGAGAGATAAAAATAAGAGGATCATTGGAGATGATAGATATCTACTATTGTCTTTGGGGTTCTTCCCATGTTGGTTGGCATTGCACTGGTTAACATAATCTATACTAAAGAAGTTGTTGGGTTTTTCTCCCTTATGGTTTCCTAGGATAAATCTATGTGTTCTTTTTTGTTATTGTGCTTGTCTTTCTTTCAATGATTCTAATCATATGCTTATGATGAAATGATGGTAAATGTTTAAATGATGCTAATAACCATTAAAATTCTAACATGGTATCATAGCTATCCTAAAATAAGTCTTTGTGCAACCGTAACACTCCTACTACTTCAACCGTTAGAGATTAGTGCTTCATGCTTGAAACCCTAGAAGGCAAAATAGAGTAATCTAGGAAATTTCACCACAAATTGATTTTGGCAAAGATACGGAGGCTGAAATTTGTACATGCTAAATAAGAAATATTGAGGTACCTAGTGTGTGAGTTTCAGCCTCATATTCATTGTACTTTATGAGATATGATCCTTGCAAAGCAGGGTTCCAGCCTCTTCCATAATTTAGTTTTAAACATGTGACCTAAGGAGAAATGTTATATCTCGGTATAGGAAGATCCAAATCGAATTTTGAATGATGTTCCAGAAATGGAACAAGATTTAGTTTCTCCGGTGCAAGTTTTAGAACCCAAAGTTGAAACACTGACATGTGGAAGTCTGTTGAATTTCGCTATACTGAACCAGTCCATAAACATGCCACCTTGGGAAACTTAACATAAGTTCCATTTGATGAAACAAATCTTGCTCTAACATGTGGGGTTGGATAGAGGATAGATGATACTACCTTAGGACGAATTTTTAGGTCTTTAGGAGTATAAATTTTGGAGATACATCAGATTTAATACCAGACAACTCAATAGAAGAAATTGGAGAAACTAGGGCATCATATATTTTGTAGTTCTATCCATAGATTTGGGAAAAGGAGTATACTACTCAACTCGCCTTGAGGAGGCATGCCTATCTATCCAAATAGATCTACTAGACACCAAGTTTGAAAAAATAGGTTTCTCTTTCAATCCCTAAGTCCACCAAAAGCAATTTTTCAAAAAAGATTTGTAGCAAGCATTTAGTTGAAGCAATCTCATTTGTAAGTTCTATTCTCTTTATTTCCATTTGAGGTTCTCACTCTATCAACATGAAAAACAATACCAAGCTTGAAGGAGCTGATAACTTTCAGGCATGGAAGTATAGAGGGATTATCATACTAGAAGAGCATGACTTGGAAGACTATGTCAAAGGAGAAGTTTCATATTGGAGTTGTGCATATTGATGTTCATCATAAGAGGGACTGATGATTCCTAGTGGTCCTCTCATCCAACATGAAAAACGACTGGCTATGTGGAGGATGAGTGATCTTCACATCCAATATGAAAAATAGATGGCTCTATGGAAGATGTGAAAAGGTGCACTCAACATGAAACAAGGATGCTCACTGCATGAGTATGCTCCCAATATGAAAAAGAACTGGTCACTACAAAGGTGCACCCAGCATGAAAGAGGGTTGGTAACTGCACGAGTATGCGCCTGCTATGAAAAAAGACTGGTCACCGCAAAGGTGCACCCAACATGAAAGAGTGATGATCATTACATGAGTATGCACCCCCGTATGAAAAAGGACTGGTCACTGCAAAGGTGCACCCAACATGAAAAAGGGTTGGTCACTACACAAGCATGTGCTCAATATGAAAAGGATTGATCACTGCATGGGTACACCTAGTATGAAAAAGTATTGGTCACTCTACAGAGATTCTGGTTGCATCTCCAAGGGTAGATCCCAAAATGGTTAGTGGAATCACCGAGGGTGGATCCCATTATGACTGGTCGTATCACTAAGGGTAGATCCCAACATGGTTGGTGGCATCACCACCGGAGATCCCAATATGGTTGGTTGTATCTCCAAGGGTAGATACTAACATGGTTGGTGGTATCAATGAGGGATATCCTAACATGGCTGGTGGTATCACCGAGGGTGGATCCTAGTATGACTTGTCATATCACCAAGGGAAGATCCCAACGAGCTCATCTTGGGGATGGATCCATTCTCTGGGAGAACGGAAGACCTGGTCTAGGATCAGGAGGTTGATCAACATGATTCAGTTTGGGATTAAAGCTCAGCCTGGGGATGAGGACCATTATATTAGAGAATGGAAGATCTAGTCTAGAACCAGAGGTTGATCAATAGAATTCATTTTGGGACTGAAGCTCAGCGTGGGGTTGAGAGCCATTCTTGGAGAATTGAGGCACTTAGTCAGTTACCTAGATGTTGAATTCGGTCAACCTTCAACCTGGTGCTAAAGAAACTGGTATGGTTCCAGGATGGTGAAGTCCTAGATTAGATCTAGGCCTACATCCAACATGAAAAAGGGTTGGGCTCTGTAGAAATTATGATGATGTATAGATTTGACACGTGTCACAATTCAATGGCTCAAGAACCAAGTTGCAACAACACTGATGAGATCCAGTGACAAGATCCAATGATGATGTCCAGTGATGAGATCTAGTGATGATGTCTAGTGATGATGCTCGGTATCAAGAACTAGTAATAATGTCCAAGGATGATGCCCGTGATGGAAGAATACCTTCCTTGTTAAGAGGGAGTGTTGAATACTATAACTTGAAAAGATATTATTATTGTACCTTTATTGTATTATTGTTGTGCCTCCTTTGGGATATGCTCTTGGTGTACTTGGTCAAGTAAATTTACTTGAAAGAATCAATGTAACCCTTCCATTGTCAATTGGGTCAATAATACACACAAGAATATTATATAAATTTTATTTTGAGTCTCCTTAGGTAAGTCGAATCTGTTTAGAGCAACATGTCGACCTAGTTAAGTAAAAAGGCCACTCACTTGATGAGTATAAATAGAGAGGGAGCTCCTCTCATTTGGACACACTTCTCACTCTAGCAAGTGAGAGAGAGAGAGAGAAGAGGCTTGCTGAAGAGGAGAGCTAGCTGCTATTGTCTTTGGGGTTCTTCCCATGCTGGTTGATGTTGCACTTGATGATGGAATCTATACTAAAGAAGTTGTTGGGTTTTCTCCTTTGTGGCTTCCTAGGATAATTTTTTGTGTTGTTTTGCTTGTCTTTCTTTCAGTGATCCTAATGCTATGGTTATGATGAAATGATGCTAAATGTTTAAATTTATTGTATAACCATTGAAAATCTAATAGTTTGGTGTTTCTTGTTTCAATTTTTGAGGATATAATTACTGTATGATATCTCTTTATGTCTACAAGTTTTGACTTGTTCATCGGGGAACCCTTGGTTGTTCGTAGTGTGTTTCACCTAATGCTAGTGCTTTGATGACAACTTTTGTGTTATGGTGGTAGTCACATTCTTAGCCAAGAAATCCATGAGGAACTCTCACAATCTCGATAATGGGACCACTAGTAGGTATGGTCTTCCTTTACGAGTCACATCATATCACAACATGGATTCCTGTACCACCTCATCGATTCCTCTAGTCCTTCATATTCATGCTCATTGGGGTTTGAGAACCATTCCTTGTCCATATCGGTTCTGATGGAATCCTATATGGGTGTTGTTCTCAGTCTACCACGTGTATCAATTTTTAATGTCCATTATACTCAAGTTTATTACACATATTCCCCATATCTTTTTTGTGGATTTTGGTGCCTCTTGAGGTCATTCGACATATTTTTGTGACATCTAGTGTCATCGTCGCTACTAGCATTAACAAGTAATTTCTACCTTCATAGTGTGAATTAACATGTTCGGTTATTTCACATGGATTTTCCATTTGACTATCGGATCTTCATCAAGAAGAGCCATACAATTAATGTGAGGGATAGTGCATGTGTCATAACTATCTCGACCCACCTTGTATTAAAACGATCTCTTTCCTATTATTTTCTTACTATTTGTTTCCTATTACATTTCTATTTTTTTCTCTAAATGATAGAATTTCCTGGTGAATTTGCACCAACAATGGAGAAGGTCGGTCTATGGTTTTAAGATGTTGTTGCACTGTAGGGGGGCATGTTGTTGTGCAATTTTTTGCATAACGAAGTGGATGTTGATTGAGACTCATTCCTTAATGATGAGCTGCCTACATTCTATTCCTTGGATATTTCTGCAATGATTTCAAGTGTCCTTTTTTCTATCCTCCCAGTGTTTTCTCCGTGGGTCCTTCATCTTCTTTTTTTTTATGGGATTTTTTTTCAGGATGGAATTTACTCCTACCCCCGAGGTGGATTCAATTCCCCCCCTTATTGTAAACCCTATTATATAGACATATGAGGCACAAATGATGTTGTTGTTATTACGATTAATTAATCCACCTTTGTCCAATATAGTCTATTTGGTTATTTTTCCTAACTTAGGGAGTTATTATTACTGTACTAGAGTGTGAGGGACACACCTAGAGGTTATCTGCCACTTACTGCATGTGCATGCATGATTTTATGTGCCTCTACGAGAAATCCCTACATTATAGGAGCCCACTTTGAGAGCCACCAATAGCCTCCATCAGTTGGTTGTGGTAGGTAAGTAATTATGCTGAGTTAACCTCCGGTACAATCAGTTAGATCAATTTCAGTTAGCCTAGCTCCAGTTTTGCATGCATGAAGGGAGAGTGGTTCCTTTTTTCGACCTACCTCATCAGTTAACTGATTGTAGACTGATTTAGAAATCTGGAGTTAGACTAGTGAGCTCCAGTAGTGATTTAGACACACTGAGTTAGCTAATCAGTCAGTTAGAACTTATAGATTTGAATCCTATCGTTAGCATTCGAATTATATTTATTGTATAATCATTGTATTATTGATTAATGAATGAAGATTAATGTTGTGATAAATTTATCAGTTCTTGTCCGTTTTATTTGAAATTTGTGGCATGGATTTACTGTTCAGTGTACATTTTCTTTGATTATTCCACTGCATAGTTTCCCTTCTCAATTTCTCTCATTTTCCTATAGATCAATGGTTCACAAATTAGACATGGTATTAGAGCATAGTTCACAGGTTCAATTCCCTCGAGCTACACCAGAGGGGGGTTGTTGGAGTATCGGTACAACCACATGGTATAACCACCACACCTCTGGGGATATAAAAATGTGGACTAACCGCCACTCTTGATGATAGGGACTTGTGCTTGGTTTCAAATGTTCATCAACATTTGCAGGTTTTGGTGTAACGAAAAAACTTACATGGTATCAGAGTCTTGTTTAGGCTAGTAGAAAGTCTTGTCTGATCTCCATTGTGCGCCAGAAGCAACTGAATTTTCACATAAATCCTGGAATCAGAGCATTGCTCCCTATGGATTTTGTCCAGATAATTCTATCCAGGTGTGATGGACTTTGAGAAAGTGCACATGTCATGGTAGAAAGACTTGAACTGGCATATCGTAATAGCTCAAAAATTCGTAAAAATTTAAAAATTTTCATGTGACGTAAAATGCCAAGTGTCATTGCCAATGAACCATTATCTGTTAGCGGATAATTAAGCAGTTTTAAAAGAATATCAAAGATCACTTTTTTTATTTGGTTCTGTATAACTATAGGCTTATCTTAAACTACTATGTTAGTACTGTTAAACATAGCAGTTGTATTTTTTTCATAAAGTTAGAAAAGAAAACTGAATCTTAACTAATGCTAAGTGTGTTATTGTCTTCTTTTGTTAAGTAGGGAGAATTCTTAGGTGTGATCAAGGCTTACTTAGCTTATAGCTAACACAGTGGAAATGATGGTTCTTTTTACAGGTTCTAACAAGTAAGCGTTTTGTTCCAGCAAATATCCAGATCAAGAAATATACTTCACTAGCATAAAATATAATGCTAGTATTTAAAATGTTTAATTGCAGCTTGTCTTTGTAAGAGGTAACGTTGACATAGTTAAAGTTGTCAAACTGCATAATGATGGTAAAAACAAAACTGTGGAAGGATGGGTTAAATGCATAATCGGATTACTACCGAAATGGAACCAAATAATTCATCATGTAGTTTTCAACTCATTGCTTAGATTTTTCAAACTGGATGATTAAGAACATTTCTAACGAATACTCCTACTTCTTCTCATAAGTATTTATGATCTAATGTTTAAAAAGAAAGAGATATATTTCGCAAGCTTATGCTTTAATTTCATATCTGTCATAAAACATTTGGAGTTTGGTTTAAATCGTATTCATTTAAATCCTTTTGTAAACATGAAAGACATACTCTAAGTTGTTGAACGATTACTTAGTCTTTCTTGTTTATAGAGTTTTGTTTTCCTAAGAGTTCCTCTTTTCAATAAAATCAGCATACTCATTAAAAGTAATACCAAATTTACCCTTACCCTAGGGTTTCTATAATTAGATGTTTTCTTAAAAGATAGAGTAGCTACTTTGACTCTTAAACTGCTCTTCTCAATAATTAGACATTAGTTTACAATTGAGACTCTTATATAAGAGTAAATAGATTGTACCTACTTGTTTTCCCAATTAAAAAATGGTCCAAGTTTTCACTTATATTTGATTGAGTTCTTTTTAAACTTTTTAAAACTCTACTTTATTAATCTTTTTATCTATGTTTTTCACTTCGTTCCCTAGTTATAACTACACTTTCAAAAACAATTGTTATAATTTGCAATATCCTGGTGGTATTGTTGCCCTCGTAAGTACTAGAGAATATCTTGTAATTACTATGCTTTTATTATGCAAAATACTCTCAATCTCCAAGATTTATATGACTTACTCAAGGGTTGAGTAGAGTATTTCTTCCAATAATGTTTTACTGTTATGAGTATAGTTCTTTTATTAATATCTTCTATAAACATAGTTAGAAATAACTATCCTAACTTGTCTAGTAGACAATAACCATTAAAATGAATACCATTTCTTATATTCTATAGTTTTAAAACTAAGTAACGACTTGACCAAGAAAAATTTCATTATTGAAAAATTAAAAACATATAATGGATATGATTTTTGACTTGTTTCACAATGATTTAATCGCAGATTGGCAATAGTGTAATCGACTATTGTTTCAAAACCCATGATGGTGAAAATTATTGGTGGACACATGGAGGTGATTTAGCAATTAGGTTATGTTGACTTATGAACTGTCCTAACCCTATTTTCGCATTGTGAGGGTTTTCCTTTGGTTGTGGAACGACCGAGCTGAGAGCTCGTGGCTGCCATAGTTATGTGTTGACCTCCAAGATAGAAGCATCATCCTCCAAATATCTGCGAGCTTGTGTAGGTGAAATCATACCGTGGTTTAGAAGCTTATTGACTGCTGAGGGGGCACTTGTGTGTTGAGACTGGTTTTGCCGCCGACTTGAGAGACTGTGGGTGTTGTTCAAAGAACACTGTGGACAGAAGTTTTAATTTAAGAGTTGCTTCTGTTTCTTGTTGGTTTGCTCCCTTCTCGTGGTGTTTATCCCCTTCAAATCGTGTTCAGGGTTTTTTTTTGTTGCACTCGGCGCATTCACAATTGTCGGGTGTCTTTCTTTGAGGTGCCATTGAGCTGGGATCCAGTGGCTTTGCTTCCACGACTTCTCCAATATGAGTTTTTACCAGGTAACGGGCTGTAAATTGTTTATAGTTTAATATTTATAGCATTTTCATTTCTTTTTTTTTAGAAGATGCTAACATAGCTATGATATGCAGGTCTCTCTTCAGGCTTGAATTCGAAGCTGGATACTAAACTTTCTTCAATCTTCAGCAACGAATTCCCTGGTAAGCCCTGGTGATATCTGAGGGTTTTTTCCTTGCACTTAAGTCATGGTGGAAGGAATAGGAGCATCGTCGTGGTAGTTGATGGCTCAACCATGGTTAATTTTTATGTTATTACTCTTTGTTTTTATAATATTTTAAAGTCCTAGAGGCTATTGTATGGAAATGATAAGGCTGTTACAGCCATGAAAAAAGTTTTTGGTCGAGCCTTCACGGCCTGGAATGATGTAAAAGATGTTTGATTTTAATACTCGGCTCTAAGCCGTGACTATACTGTCCAACCACTGGGTGGTTTCTTGCAGATTTAAGTTGGTTTTTGCAGAAAAATAGAAATGATGGTACTTTTAACATTCTTTAAATAGATGAAGGGTTTTTACTGCTGTAAATTGTAGTTGTAATAATTTTGATTTGTAACTTTTGTTTAGACTTGAAGAATTCATTTTGGTCGGGCTTAAAGCCTCGATGGTTATTATAAAAGGCCACAGGCCACAATACTTGTTAAATTTCGTCTCAGTTTAGTTTGGTTACAGCATTATTTTTTTTAATTTAGATTTACATTTAGGTGTAAATGGTTTATAGTAATTTTATTATTTACTTTGCACAGTGTTATTAAGTGAATAAAATATTATGTTTCTCTTTAAAGATTATTATTGAATAATCTATAGCTCTGTAATTATTTTGTTTTCAGTAATAATTATTTATTGTTGTTATTAAATTTAGGACAACTCTGCTAGGTTTTTGTATTATGGAATAAAATGTAATAATCTATTTCTAGAGATGAATCCTATCTCTTGCAAACCCTACATGGTTCTTTGAGGTTTGTAGTATTAATACATGTGCTTACAGTAACCATAGTTTTATTGTAAACCTAAATGGGTAGTTAAATGTTTTATGAAATTAAGAACTAGGTTAAACCCTAAGTAAACTTTTTATTGTTCCTATATTTATTTATTGTATTTATATTATGTACTTATAGTGGTGTTTAATTTTATAAATATTATACTTACTGGTGTTTTTTATATAAATCTATTCTTTCCTGTAATTAGATTTTGTAGTGGCAGTACAGGTACAACTATATATCTGTAAATAACTTACATAAAATTATAGAAGTAAATATTTACATTTGCATTCAGAGTTAATGAAAATCTACTTATCTAAACTAAGCACACCTGCTGTACTAGAGTACTGCCTTGTAAAAGGCGTGGAAAAGTACAGTTTGGTAATTTTTCTATCCATCTTTTACTTAGCAAAATCTCTACTATTTAATCATAATCTGTTAATTACTAATTTTCTCAATAAAAAAAATGCTCTTTCTTCTTCATTAACCCTAATAAAATAACAATATGCTAAACTTGATAAACTCTTAATCCTTTTCTGAAACAGTAGATAAAATAATAATTAAAACTAAACAAGTAGAACCTGTCAAATAGATGAGGTGACAATAGCTTAAGGACGTTGTTCCTCCCAACCAACTCCTGGGGAAAGCTTAGTCTGCAATTTCTCAAGACCCCCTAGCCTGTCTCTTAGTCCTCCTGGTAGAGTAGGTAGAGTACTGGGTGAGAGATTAAATCTTGAGATCCTCTGCAACTTTACTGAATATACAGCAGTAATTCAGCCCTACTTACAACAATAAGAACTTTAGCTTAGAATAGCTGCACAAGTTCAATCTTCAACACGTATCCCCTCAAACTCACTTCAACTAGTCCCCTCCATCGAATTTCTCATGTGCACTTCATTCACTCAGAATGATCACAATTCCAGAAATGAGCAGCCTCAGCTGTTTTCAATGGGAAGTTTTATATCCATGCCTAGGTCTTCTGGGTCAGTTTTTACTTCATGAGCCACTTGCTCCTATTCCACTTTCTTGGGGAATCATGACCACAAATATAGGGAAGTTGCCACTTGCAACAGTTAGAAATATTTTGAGGATGCTGCCACTTGTCAATATACTCTCAACCTAGTCTCCTTCACCAAGTGAGCAGTAAACACTCATTTAACAGCTTCCCTAAGCTGTTGTCTCATCATTTATTTATTTATTAATAAAATATTATGCAATACATTAAATTATCCTTGACCCCACTTGGTCATTAATTAGAAACTTTATCATAAAATGTAACATAATGTTTCGCAATAACATTAAATTATTTTGCAAATTGGGGCATGTGACATACACACCCCCTTAATTTATAACATTGTCCTCGATGTTATTTATTCCTCATCCTCAGAATTTCCCTGAAATAGAATTGGATATGCATCCCGCATATGAATTTCCAACTCCTAGGTGGCTTCTTCTGGACTAAGGTGCTTCCATTGCACCTTCACCTAACCAATGGTGCGATTCTGAAGCGAGATCTCCCTCCTTTCGAGGATACAATCTAGTTCCACTAGAAAATCTCCTTTGGGTTCCACCTGCACATCATTCCAGTCAATAACATGAGTAGCATCATGTACATATTTTTTTAATATAGAAATATGAAAAACATTGTGAAATCTTAAATTTGGTGGTAAAGCTAACTGATATGCTACATGTCCTATCCTGGACAGTATTTCAAAAGGACCACAATATCGGGGTGCTAACTTAGCACAACTACCTAACCTCAGAGAACTCTTTTTAGGTCTCACCTTAATAAAAACATGTTCACCTACCTGGAACTCCTTTGTAGTTCATTTTATATCTACTTGGCTTTTTTGTCGATCTTGCGCTACTTTCAAGTTACCTTGTACTTGTTTTACAATTAAATCCATCTCCTTTAATAATTCAAGTCCTAATACTAGCCTGTCAACTGGATTATTCCAAGAGATGGGGGTATTGCATTTCCTTCCATACAGAATTTCAAAAGGACTATATCTAGCTGAAGCTTGATAATGATTATTGTAAACAAATTCTACCAAGTGTAAGTAATCTTCCCATTTACCAGGCTGCTCCTTTACATACATTCTGAGCAGATCCTCCAATACCTGATTCACTCTTTCAGTTTGTCCATCTGTTTGAGGATGGAAAGAGGTACTAAAGTTTAACGTAGTATTTAATCATTTAAACAAAGACTTCCAAAAGTTGCCCGTAAACTTATGGTATCTATCTGAAATCATCACCTTCAGTATTCCATGTAACCGAAAAATTTGTTTTAAGCCTAATATCAACAATATTTGTAGCTTTATAAGTAGTTCTTACGGGTATAAAATGTTGATGTAATTGTAACTTCGGAATGTATTCACTAGTATTTCTTATCTATTGTAACCCGATGTTTATTCCGGGATGTACTTATGTCATGTCATGCCCCGATGCTCCTATCGGGAGGATCTATATTGTAAGCAAGTCATGTCAAGTCATTGTGGGTAACCCTCCTATTGTCTAAGGGTTAAAGTCCCCGCAGTTCCGAGGCACTAGGGTTATTAGACTCTCCTAGAGAGGTCGGCCCTAGTAGGATTTTAGTCATGTTAGGATTAGTATAAATAGGGAGCTGGACTCTCTATTTAGGACACATCTAACACACACTCAAGTGTAGCACATAGTTGAGGAAGGAGAAGACACTGGGGCTAGATAAAAAGAAGGTTACTGCTATCGGGAGATCACTTACTGTTTTGGGTTTTACTTTGGTACTGATTCTATCTCTGAGGAAGTTGTGGGGTTTTCTCCATTTATGGTTTCCCTGAAGAAAAACACTGTGTTCATTGTCTCTTGTGTTTGATTGTTGTGCGTGTTGTTCTCTCAGTTAAAGATCCTAATGTTATGCTAGCTTAATGTTAAAAATCTAACATGGTATCAGAGCTAACCTGAGAAGAAGAAACTGTGCAGCTGTGGGAACTAGGAATTCCTACTTTGTGGATCTCTCTCCACATATTTTCAGCAAAATAAGGTTGGAATAACTCTCCTCCCTAGGGCGCATCTTTCTGTCGAAGCAGAATCCAATTCTGAGGTTTTTCAGTTTTGGACCTGACACTACTGCCGAAAATTAGGGCTTTTCATAGAAGAGGAATTTTTCAGTGAGCCCAGGCCTGGATTGATCTCCTCTGTAAAATCAAAGTTAGTAATAAAATTCAAAGCAATTGGTTGGACAGAACTCCGAAAAAGCAAAACCCTAATTTGCTCCTGAACCAGCTCTATAGGATTTCAGCTCCAAATCTAGATTTGACATCTTGACCTGGTAAGATCTAAATATTTTGTATTTCCATTTGAGGTTCTCAGTTAAGATGTCTCATCATACCAAGCTTGATGAAAAGCTTGAGGGAGCTGATAACTTCTGAGCTTGGAAGTATAGGATCTCCCTGGTCCTGGAAGAAAATGAGTTGGACTCCTATATCAACGAGGAGGTTCCAGTTCCAGAGGGAGATGAGGCAAAGGCCTTACATAAGAAGAAGTTGGTTATGGCAAAGAGAATCATTGCTGATTCTATCAAGGATCATCTCATCCCACAGGTGTCCTCTCTCAAGACACCTAAAGCTATGTTTGATGCCTTAAACAAACTGTTTGAAGGGAAGAACATCAATCGAAAGATGACTCTAAGGAATCAGTTGAAGAATGTAAAGATCCAGAATGCTGAGACCATCCAGTCTTACTTCACAAGGGTCTCTCAGATTAAAGAACAACTAGAAGCTATAGATGAAGAAGTGGAGAATGCAGAAATTGTAATGACAACACTGAATGGCCTCCCTAGGTCATGGGATTCATTCATCCAAGGAATCTGTGCCAGAAAGAAGTTAGTCAAGTTCAGCAGACTATGGGAAGAATGCTCTCAATAATAAGCTTAGATAGCAGCTCGAGAAGAGAAGATGGGAAGTGAAGATCAAGCCCTCACAGTTCACTCCAAGAAAGGCAGAAGAAACTCTCATCACTCCAAAGGTAAGAACTTTCACCATAAAGATAACATTAGAAAGGACCTATCTAGATTGAGATGTTATACATGTGATGAAAGAGGACACTTTGCAAAAGACTATCCTAGAAACACGATTAACTCTCATAAGAAGAAGGGAAACAAGAGAAGACATCATGCTCATGCTGCAGAGGATGATGAACCTTCCAAGAAGAAAACCAGATATGAAAGTGAAGATTCTTCCAGTGAAGATGAATATGTTTTGATTTCTGCTCTTACGGGAAACATTACTCATGGAAGCACTGATTGGCTTATAGACAGTGGGGCTTCCAAGAATATGACAGGATTCAAGGAATCCTTTGTGAAACTGTCAGAACATGAATCACCTCACAAGGTGAAGCTAGGAGATGACTACCAGTATCCAATAAAAGGTAGTGGGGAATCCTCCTATAAACTAGACTCTGGAAATTCTATGACAATGAAGGAAGTATTGTTTGTGCTAGGACTCAAGAAGAACCTTCTCTCAATATTTGCATTAGATTCAAAAGGAATGAGGGTTGCATTCATAGATGGTCAAGTCATCATGTGGCCAAAAGGAAAGACCATCGATGATGCAGTAGTGATTGGAGAACAAGAAGGAGGTTTGTACAAATTAAAGGGCCATCTAGAACAAGCATTGGTCCATGACACAGTAGATCCAAATGAACTTTGGCATAGAAGACTTGCACATGTGCATTACATAGCACTACCTATTGCAAGCAAAGCTGTTGAAGGTCTTCCATAAATCCAAGCAAAACATGATGGGGTCTACAAAGGATGTGTGAAAGGAAAGAATACAAAGAAGACATTTCCAAGCAGTGAAAGCAAAGCAAAAGGAATCTTGGAAATCATCCACTCCGATGTATGCGGTCCTATGTCATCAAGATCACTAAGTGGGTATGCATATTATGTTTCTTTTATTGATGACTTTTCTAGGAAGACATGGGTTTACTTCATGAAGAATAAAGACGAAGTATTCAGCAAGTTCAAGGAATTCAAAGCCTTGATCGAGAATCACACTGAAAAGAAGATCAAGACCTTTTGATCAGACAATGGCGGAGAATTCAATTCAAATGAATTCAAAGAGCTATGCAAAGACTCGGGGATTAAGAGGGAGTTGTCCACTCCTTACAATCCACAACAGAATGGGGTTGCAGAAAGGAAGAATAGAACTATCATGGAAGCTGCAAGAGCAATGATTCATGATCAAGATCTTCCTATGCATCTCTGGGCAGAAGCTGCTAGAACAACGGTGTATGTACATAACCATAGTCAGCATAGAGTACTTGAGAACAAGACTCCTGAAGAAGTATTCTCCGGCAAGAGACCAAAAGTCAGCGATCTCAGAATATTCGGCTGTCCTGTGTATATACACATTCCAAGAGAGAAGAGAACAAAATTAGATCCTTCACGTAAGAAGGGTATATTTGTAGGATATTCTGAAAACTCAAAGGCTTACAGAATATACTTCCCAGGATTCAAGAAGATTGATATCAGTAGGGATGTGACATTTGATGAAGACACAGCTCACAACAAATCCAGAAAGAAACCTACTGAAGAATCTGAAGAATTAGAAGCACCCAGGATTCATGATACAACCGTGAATGAAGAAGCTCAAGAAGAAGATTGAGAATTTGAAGAACCACAAAGACCTGTAGATCCACCTCAGGAAAATAATCCTCACAAGAGGAAATATGCTTGGGTACGAGAAGTTATCCAAGGTGCGGAAAGATATGGGGCTCCAGAAGAGAATCACAGAGAAATAAATAGGACCAGATCCTGCTTAGGGTATGTAGCATTACTATGTGATTTCATTGATAAAGAACCTTTCAATTATGAAGAAGCGGCAGGAAAGAATGGAAGGATGTTGTGATCAAAGAGTATCAGTCGATCATGAAGAATGATGTTTGGGATGTTGTCCCAAGACCAGAAGGGAAGTCAGTTTTAACTGCCAAATGGATCTACAAGATCAAGCATGTTGCAGATGGTAGCATAGAGAAATATAAGGCAAGATTTTTTGCTCGTGGTTTCTCCCAGAAAGAAGGAATAGACTATGAAGAAACCTTTGCACCTGTAACTAGATACACTTCCATCAGATCAGTACTTGCTCTGGCTGCAGTGATGAAATGGAAGATACACCAAATGGATGTCAATACTGCTTTCTTGAATGGTGTAGTGGAAGAGGATGTGTATGTGGAGCAACCACTCGATTTTGAGACACGTGACAGAGAGTCTCATGTATGCAGATTGAAGAAAGCCTTGTATGGTTTGAAACAGGCACCCAGGACTTGGTACGGCAGAATTGATAGCTTTCTATCCAGTTTAGGCTTTACTAAGAGTAAAGCAGATTCCAACCTTTACTACAAGGTTGAAGATGGCAACCCAATGATGCTCCTACTGTATGTATATGATCTATTTGTAACAGGTATGGATGGGTTGATTGCTGTACGAAGAGGAAGCTTGCTGCCAAGTTTGAAATGAAGGACTTGGGTATGATGCATTATTTTCTAGGCATGGAGGTGTGGCAGAATGCAGATGGGATTTCCCTGGGACAAGGGAATTATATAGTAGAGATCCTGAAAATGTTTGGGATGATGGACTGCAAGGCTATGGCCACACCTATGGCATCGAACCTGAAGATATTGAGTGGTGCTTCATCAAATATGGTTGATGCTACGATGTATCGTCAGATGATTGGGTCCTTGATGTACCTGACGAACACGAGACCAGATATTTGCTTTGCTGTGAACACCTTGAGCCAATTCCTGACGGATCCAAGACATGTTCACTTGATTGCTACAAAGCATAATCTGAGGTACCTGAGGGGTACAGTTGATTATGGGCTCAAGTATGAGTCGAATCAAAAGATTAACCTGGAGGGTTATGTCGATTCAGATTGGGCAGGAAGTGCCATTGATAGGAAGAGCACTTCAGGGTGTTGCTTCAGTATTAGATCCGGTGTGATCTCTTGGTTTAGCAGGAAGAAATCCTGTATGGCACTTAGTACAGCTGAAGCAGAGTATGTCACAGCTTATTCAACTACTTGTGAGGCAATATGGCTGCAGAAGCTACTGTCTGATTTATTTGATCTCCAGTTGGATGCTACTTGTATACATTGTGACAACCAGAGTTGCGTGAAGTTGTCAAAGAATCCAATGTTCCATGGCAAGTCAAAGCATATCAAGATCAAGTATCACTATATCAGGGATATGGTGCAGAGGGGAGCAGTAAAGCTCAGTATGTTGCGACGGAGGAACATATAGCTAATGTGTTGACGAAGCCATTGGCTAGGGTGAAGTTTGAGTACTTCAGGGAGAAGCTTGGTGTTCTCCAAATTGAGGTTTCCTCTAAGGGAAAATAATGAGATCCATAGCCATTCTGACATGGTGAGAGGATTGGTTCCTTCCATGGTCAGATGTAAGGGTTGAGCCATTCTATCATGGTGAGAGGATTGGATCCTTCCATGTCAAATATGAGTGCTGAATCCGTAAGCCATTTTAACGAGTAGGTCAGATGTAAGGGCTGAGCCATTCTGTCATGGTGAGAGGATTGGTTTCTTCCATGTCAGATATGAGTGCTGATCCATTCTGATATGACTATAGGATTGTTGCCTATATGATCAGATATAAGGGCTATTGCCATTCTTGGAATGGAGCTGCCTGGTGAGGTACCAGGAATACTTGTTCTAGGACTGAGGGCCATTCTGATATGACTGTAGGATGTGTTCCTACATGATCAGATGTGAGCGTATGGCCATTCTGATGTGATTGAGGGATGTGTTCCCACTTGATCATATATAAGGGTTGTTTCCATTCTTGGAATGGAGCTACCTGGTGAGGTACCGGGAACCCTCAAATTGGGTTTGAGAGCCTTTCCATCATGGTTGCAGGATGTGTTCCCGCATGGGTGGATGTAAGTGCAGATCCTTTTTAGCATGGTTGCAGGATGTGTTCCTGCATGGCTAAATGTGAGTGTTGGGCCTTTCTGATGTGATTATAGGATTGGTTCCTACATGATCAGATGTGAGTGCTGGGCGTGCCTTTTTGATGAGTAGGTCAGATGTGAGTGCTAGATGGGCCATTCTGACTTGGTGTCAGATATAAGCGTTGAAGAAAGACCTGGAGGCTAGGCCTACAACCAACATGAAAAAGGGCTGGCTCTGTAAAACTTCATGTGAGGAGAAGAATCATGAGATAACACCTGTGATGATCCAGTGATGATGATCCATCAGTGATGATCCAAATCGAGTGATGATCCAGATCCAGTGATGATGACCAGTGATGATCCAAATCGAGTGATGATCCAGATCCAATGATGATGATCTAGATCGAGTGATGATCCATATCCAGTGATGATGACCAATGATGATCCAGATCCAGTGATGATCCAGATCCGAAGATGAAGAGGACTTGAAGATACATATGATGAGATGATCCAGAGAAGAAGACCAGTGATGAAAATTGTGTCGAGAGAATACCTTCCTAGTTAAGCGGGAGTGTTGATGTAATTGTAACTTCGAAATGTATTCACTTGTATTTCTTATCTATTGTAACCTGATGTTTATTCTGGGATGTACTTGTGTCATGTCATGCCCCGATGCTCCTATCGGGAGGATCTATATTGTAAACAAGTCATGTGAAGTCATTGTGGGTAACGCTCCTATTGTCTAAGGGTTAAAGTCCCCGTAGTTTCAGGGCACTAGGGTTATGAGACTCTCCTAGAGAGGTCGACCCTAGTAGGGTTTTAGTCATGTCGATATTAGTATAAACAGACAGCTGGACTCTCTATTTAGGACACATCTCACACACACTCAAGTGTAGCGCATAGTTGAGGAAGGAGAAAACATTGGGGCTAGATAGAAAGAAGGTTACTGCTATCAGGAGATCACTTACTATTTTGGGTTTTACTTTGGTGCTGATTCTATCTCTGAGGAAGTTGTGGGGTTTTCTCCATTTATGGTTTCCCCGAGGAAAAACACTGTGTTCATTGTCTCTTGTGTTTGATTGTTGTGCTTGTTGTTCTCTCAGTTAAAGATCCTAATGTTATGCTAGATTAATGTTAAAAATCTAACATAAAATGAGTTGCTTTACTCAATTTATCAACAACTACCATTATCGAGTCATTTAAGTTTTGATTTCTAGGTAGTTTCGTGATAAAATCAAGGCTAATTATCTCCCATTTCCAACTAGGAATAGGCAATGGATGAAGTAGCCTAGCTGGATGATGATGTTCAGACTTTACTTGCTAACATTCGAAGCACTTAGCAATGTATTCTACCAATTCATTTTTCATATTTGGCCAGAAATAATCCTTTCTTAGCATGGTTATAGTTTTCTGATAACCTGGATGCCCTGAATAAGGAGTTTTATGAACTTCATTAAAAATTAAAAGCTTAATCCTAGGTACATTAGGTATGTATAGTCTATCTTTATATAATAATAATCCTTTTTCGTTTAAACTATACCCTGTACTTAGAATTTCTATTAAATTTTCTCTTACCTTTGCTTGTAATTTCCGATAATTTTCATCTTGTTCTATTCCATCTTCTAACTGTTCTTCCAAGTCTGTTTTGTAAGTGTTGATTGCTGCTGTAAAATTCAATTTTGCATTTCTTCTTAATGCATCAGCAACCTTATTCTCTTTTCCTTTAATATGTTGAATTTCAAAATCGTATTCACTAAGAAAAGCTAGCCACCTAGCTTACCTAGCATTTAAGTTAGGTTGATCCAACAGATATTTTAATCCTTTATTATCTATCATTAATATAAACTTCCTTCCGATTAAATGATGACGCCACATTTTTAAGGCATGTATGACAGCAACTAACTCTAAGTAATAGGTCGTATAAGTTTTCTCATGAATCTTCAGCTTCCTTGACTCATAGGCAATGACGTGTCCTTCCTGAGTTAAAACTCCACATAAACCGTCATTGCATGCGTCAGCACATACTATAAAATATTTATTAGGGTCAGCAATTCTTAGAATTGGTGCGGTGGTTAATAACGTTTTTAACTTTTTAAAACTATCTTCACACTTCTGACTCCAATCAAATTTCTTCCCTTTCTTCTGTATAGAGGTTATAGGATTTTCAATTCTTGAAAACTCTTCAATGAATCTTCGATAATAGCCAGTAATCCCCATGAATGGTCAGACGTCAATTACATCTTTTGGGACCGGCCAATCCTCGATTTCCTTTATCTTTTCGAGGTCAATAGAAATTCCTTCTTTAGTCACCACATGACCCAGATATTGAATTTTATCCTTAAAGAAGTTACCTTTACTAAATTTTGCATAGAGTTGATGTTCTCGTAACTCTTGTAAGACAAATTTTAAGTGTTATTTATGTTCCTCTTCAGACTTTGAGTAAATTAAGACGTCGTCAATGAATACGACCACAAACTTATCCAAATATTTATGCATTACATTATTCATCAAACACATAAAAATAGCTGGGGCATTAGTAAGCCCAAATGGTATAATAGCAAACTCGTAATGACCATACCGGGTCCTAAAAGCAGTTTTAAAGATGTCTTCATCTTTGATTCGGACCTGGTGGTAACCAGATCGAAAATCATACTTTGAGAATACCGTTGCTCCACGTAGCTAATCAAACAAATCATCTATGCTGGGTAATGGATATCTATTCTTGTTAGTCATTTTATTTAGTTAACGATACTCTATACATACTCGTAGAGTTCCATCCTTCTTCTTAACAAAAATAGCAGGTGCTCCCCAGGGAGACACACTGGGTCTAATGTAATTCTTGTCAATGAGCTCTTTTAATTGTGATTTAAGTTCATTTAATTCCAGTATATTCATCCGATAAGGGGATTTTGAGCTGGGCACTGCACCGGGTACCAGCTCAATAGTAAAATCTAATTCCCGTTTCGGAGGCAATCTCAGAATTTCTTCCAGAAATACATCTGAATATTCCCTTAGGATCGGAATATCTTCCAGTTTTAATTTATCTCTGTTATTAGTATTTTCTTCATTAACTACTGTTACGGCAAAAGCTTTACAACCCTTCCGAACAGCTCTCTTAAGCTGCAATGCAGTAATCTGCCGTATGGCTGTTTTCCTAGGGATTCCTTTTACATTTATTGTTTCTCCATCATTATTTACGCAAGTAAAGGTTTTATCAAAACAGTTCAGGACTACCTTATGTTGTTCTAGCCAATCCATACCAATTAACGTGTCATATGAACCTAAAGGTAACACATTAAGCTTAACAGAGGTTTCAAACTGATCCATAGTTACTGCACAATTCTTAACAAAGCTAATTACTTTTCTCTTTGCACCAGTAGCTAGCTGGACTAACCAAGACCTTGCAAAATTTTCAACTGATAGCTTACACTTTTCTACTAAATTAGGAGAAATATAGCTTAAACTAGCTCCTATATCGATTAAAATAGATATAGGTATTTGATTTAGCTTACCTTCCACTTCCACCATGGAATTTTGATAATCTGCTTGCCTGTTCTCCAATGTTGCGTTGATCCTGGGCATTGTCCTCGCTAGATCACCAATTGTCATCTCCTCTTGTATCGTGTATATGTTGCTAACAGTCTTCTTCTGATTGGGGCAAACTGATGCATAATGTAGACCATTACATTCCCAGCATTTTATTGGTTCCTTTCGTTCAAAATTCTTGGTATAGTTACTGTGGTTGTTAACAGATTCTTTATTTCTTTGATTATTTGGATTGCTCTGTGAATTACTTTTGTTCCCTTGGAAATTTTTACTAGGAAAATTTTTGGTGTTATTATTCTTAAAATTTCGGTTAGGTACAAAACCTTTCTTCTTATGTTCAAAGTAATTATTTCTTTTGGCCTTCCAGTTGGTCATACTTTCCTTTTTACGATTATGTTCATAACAAAAATTTGCTTTTCTCATTGCTTCTTCTAAAGTTTTCGGATTGTCATACTCAATTCTATCTTTTATATGATAGGGTAAACAATTGAGAAACCATTGTACCTTAGGTTTATTGTCCACAATATTTAGCACATACCTGAGCAGACTTAAAAATTTACTATTTAGTTCTTTCATATTCATTGTTCCCTATTTTAGTTCGTAAAATTCCTTAGCCCTCTCCTCATAGTACTGTTTAGATACAAATTTCTTAAATGTACTCTAATTAATATTTTTCTCCCTAATACCTTTTACTCTTTTTAGGTCCTGCCACCAAATATCTGCTTTCCCTGTAAGATTATAAATAGCCATCTTAGCCTTCAGTTGATTAGAGTAGTTATAAATTTGGAAATATTTCTTCATCCCGGACAGCCAGGATTCTGCCTCTTCTCCCTTCTCGGTTTCACCATTAAAGGTTGGTGGCTTGATTTTCTTGAATTCTCCAGAGATTTCTTCGTAAGGTTTAAACTTTCTCTTCCTACTACGATGATTATATTCACTACTATCACTAGTATATTGATAATTTTGTTTATGTGAATCACCATACACTTCAGAAGATGAGCTAATTTCAATTTTAAATCGTTTAGTCTTTTTATCTTTATGCTGGTAACCCATATATTCAAACTTAGTTCGTTTATATTTTTCCTCATTATGAAATATTTCCATCAAAATATGATTTAGCTCCTCTTGAGCTCTCAGGATCCTCTCATTTTCTTTTTTCACCGTTTCCATCTCTGTTCTTAGTTCCTTAACTGTTTGTAGTAGTTCAGAAGAATTATTAGTTATTTCTTCTTGTATAGGTCCTCTTTGAAAATTATTTCGTTCAGTGTAGGGAGACTCCTCATCTGCATATTCCTCCAATCTTTCCATATCTGCAGTTAACTCAGAAAAATTATCTCGAAGTATCATTCAAAAGAAAGCAAAATCAGTATACTTGTTTAAATTTACTGTTCCATTTATGCAAGTTGCGCCACATTCAGGCGTAGTGTCTGAACCTTGTGCTTTGATACCACATGTAATAACTCAAAAATTCGTAAATATTTAAAAATTTTCATGTGACATAAAATGTCAAGTGTCATTGCCAATGAACCATTATCTGTTAGCGGATAATTAAATAGTTTTAAAAGAATATCAAAGATCACTTTTTTTATTTGGTTCTGCATAACTATAGGCTTATCTTAAACTACTATGTTAGTACTGTTAAACATAGCAGTTGTATTTTTTCAGAAATTTAGAAAAGAAATCTGAATCTTAACTAATGCTAAGTGTCTTATTGTCTTCTTTTGTCAAGTAGGGAGAATTCTTAGGTGTGATCGGGGCTTACTTAGCTTATAGCTAACACAGTGGAAATGATGGTTCTTTTTACAGGTTCTAACAGGTAAGCATTTTGTTCCAGTAAATATCCAGATCAAGAAAGATAATTCACTAGCATAAAATATAATGCTAGTATTTAAAATGTTTAATTGCAGCTTGTCTCTGTAAGAGGTAACGTCGACATAATTAAAGTTGTCAAACTGCATAATGATGTTAAAAACAAAACCGTGGAAGGATGGGTTAAATGCATAATCAGATTACTACCAAAATGGAACCAAATAATTCATCATGTAGTTTTCAACTCATTGCTTAGATTTTTCAAACTGGATGGTTAAGTACATTTCTAACGAATACTCCTACTTATGCTCATAAGTATTTACGATCTAATGTTTAAAAAGGAAGAGATATGTTTCACAAGCTTATTCTTTAATTTCATATCTTTCATTAAACATTTGGAGTTTGGTTTTAATCGTATTCATGTAAATCCTTTTGTAAACATGAAAGAAATGCCCTAAGTTGTTGAACTATTACTTAGTCTTTCTTGTTTATAGAGTTTTGTTTTCCTAAGAGTTCCTCTTTTCAATAAATCACCATACTCATTAAAAGTATTACCAAATTTACCCTTACCCTAGGGTTTCTATAATTAGATGTTTTCTTAAAAGATAGAGTAGCTACTTTGACTCTTAAACTGCTCTTCTCAACAATTGGACATTAGTTTACAATTGAGACTCTTATATAAGAGTAAATAGATTGTACCTACTTGTTTTCCCAATTAGAAAATGGTCCAAGTTTTCACTTATATTTGATTGAGTTCTTTTTAAACTTTTTAAAACTCTACTTTAGTAATCTTTTTATCTATGTCATCCCCTTCAAAAACAATTGTTATAATTTGCAATGTCCTGGAGGTATTGTTGCCCTCGTAAGTACTAGAGAAGATCTTGTAATTGCTATGCTTTTGTTATGCAAAATACTCTCAATCTCCAAGATTTATATGACTTACTTCAAGGGTTGAGTAGAATATTTCTTCCAATAATGTTTTACTGTTATGAGTATAGCTCTTTTATTAATATATTCTATAAACATAGTTAGAAATAACTATCCTAACTTGTCTAGTAGACAATAACCATTAAAAGAAATACCATTTCTTATATTCTATAGTTTCATTAGAGAGAATTTGAGGTCAAAAATGGGCCTCAAAAGGACCAAAATGTACTATAAAAATCAACCAATTACATTCTAGTAGATGACATCATCCCCCATGGTTGAGGTGGCATTGCATGAGTTAAGAATGCTTATTTGTCACATTTTCTATGGTGGATGAAGATCTATAGTTAACCAAGGTAGTGGTACAAGTACTTTTAAGTCATAAAATGAAGTACTCACAATAAAAGTCATTTCACATTTTCTCATAAAATAATATTATTGTTATTTTCAAGTAAAGTACTCACAATTCACTTTTTCATAAAATAATATTATTGTCATTTTCAAGTAAAGTACTCATAATTCATAAAAATGTCTTTTCACATTTTTTTATAAAATAATATATTGTCATTTTCATGTTTTTTAATTTTAAATTAGATATTCACTCAATTGTATTTAATATCGTAATGTCAAACTAATATACATATATATAATCTTGTACTTTTAAAATAAATTAAATTCATGAATAATATTTATATGAAAAAAATATGTTAGTTATGCATATAAATTAAATTCATTTTTGTTTAATTTTATTTACAAGTTCAAGACAAATAAATGTTAAAGGACAATAATATTTTGAGAATTTACATTGAATCTTAGTCACATCATTCTATAGTTATTTTATTAATTTTATTTATAGTCAATTTAGAAAAGTAACTCAACCATGGTTATTTATATTGTGCATAAAAAGTAGTGTAGGAGGTGAGTTGTCATATATACCTACCCCATAAAACCCCTAACTCATAATATTTTAATATATCTTATATTTTTGTAGTACATCTCTTAGGAGGCCCATTTTTGACCTCAAATTCTCTCTAATGTAAAACTAAGTAACGACTCAACCAAGAACAATTTCATTATTGAAAAATTAAAAACATATAATGGATATGATTTTTGACTTGTTTCACAAAAATTTAATCGTAGATTGGCAATAGTGTAATCGACTATTGTTTCAAAACCCACGATGGTGAAAATTATTGGTGGACACATGGAGGTGATTTAGCAATTAGGTTATCTTGACTTATGAACTGTCCTAACCCTATTTTCGCATTGCGAGGGTTTTCCTTCAATTGTGGAGAGATCGAGATGAGATCTCGTGGCCGCCATAGTTCTGTGTTGACCTCCGAGATGGAAGCACCGTCCTCCAAATTTCTGCGAGCTTGTGTAGGTGAAATCATACCGTGGTTTAGAAGCTTATTGACTACTGAGAGGGAACTTGTGTGTTGAGACTGGTTTTGTCGTCGACTTGAGAGACTGTGGGTGTTGTTCAAAGAACACAGTGGACAGAAGTTTTAATTTAAGAGTTGTTTCTGTTTCTTTTTGGTTTGCTCCCTTCTCGTGGTGTTTATCCCCTCCAAATCGTGTTCAGGGTTTTTTTTCGTTGCACTCGGAGCATTCATAGTTTCTGGGCATCTTTCTCCGAGGTACCATTGAGCTAGGCTCCAGTGGCTTCGCTTCCATGACTTCTACAATACGCGTTTTTACCAGGTAACGGCCTGTAAATTGTTTATAGTTTAATATTTATGGCATTTTCATTTTGTTTTTTTTAGAAGATGCTAACATAGCTATGATATGCAGGTTTGTCTCTAGGCTTGAATTCGAAGTTGGATACTAAACTTTCTTCAATCTTTAGCAACGCATTCCTTGGTAAGCCCTAGTGATATCTGAGGGTTTTTTCCCTGCACTTATGTTATGGTGGAAGGAATAGGAGCATCGTCGTGGTAGTTGATGGCTCAACCATGGTTAATTGTTATGTTATTACTCTTTGTTTTTATAATATTTTAAATCCCTAGAGGCTGTTGTATGGAAATGATAAGGTTGTTACAGCCGTGACTTAAAAGTTTTTGGTCGAGCCTTCACGGCTTGGAATGATGTAAAATATGTTTGATTTTAATACTCGGCTCTAATCCGTGACTATACTGTCCAACCACTGGGTGGTTTCTTGCAGATTTAAGTTGGTTTTTGCATAAAAGTAGAAATGACGGTACTTTTAACATTCTTTAAACAGATGAAGGGTTTTTACTGCTGTAAATTGTAGTTATAATAATTTTGATTTGTAACTTCTGTTTAGACTTGAAGAAGTCATTTTGGTCAGGATTAAAGCCTCGACGGTTATTATAAAAGGCCACAGGCCACAATACTTGTTAAATTTTGTCTCAATTTAGTTTGGTTACAGCATTATTTTTTTAATTTAGATTTACATTTAGGTGTAAATGGTTTACAGTAATTTTATTATTTACTTTGCACAGTGCTATTAAGTGAATAAAATATTATGTTTCTCTTTAAAGATTATTATTGAATAATCTATAGCTCTATAATTATTTTGTTTTCAGTTATAATTATTTATTGTTGTTATTAAATTTAGGACAACTCTGCTAGGTTTTTGTATTATGGAATCAAATGTAATAATCTATTTCTAGAGATGAATCCTATCTCTTGCAAACCCTAGATGGTTCTTTGAGGTTTGTAGTGTTAATACCTGTACTTACAGTAACCATAGTTTAATTGTAAACCTAAATGGGTAGTTAAATGTTTTATGATATGAAGAACTAGGTTAAACCCTAAGTAAACCTTTTACTGTTCCTATATTTATTTATTTAAATTTATTTATTGTATTTATATTATGTACTTATAGTGGTGTTTAATTTTATAAATATTATACTTACTAGTGTTTGTTATATAAATCTATTCTTTTATGTAATTAGATTTTGTAGTGGTAGTACAGGTACAACTATATATCTGTAAATAACTTACATAAAATTATAGAAGTAAATATTTACATTTGCATTCAGAGTTAATGAAAATCTACTTATCTAAACTAAGCATACATGTTGTACTAGAGTACTGCCTTGTAAAAGGTGTGGAAAAATACAGTTTGGTAATTTTTCTATCCATCTTTTTACTTAGCAAAATCTCTACTATTTAATCATAATCTGCTAATTACTAATTTTCTCAATAAAACAAATGCTCTTTCTTCTTCATTAACCCTAATAAAATAACA
>LPNX010710987.1:280360-302467 GCA_001517045.1 Pseudotsuga menziesii
GTGGCTACTTCCTCTTCGAATTTATCAACAAGGAGGATAAGGACCTCATCTTCAGAAACGGCCCATACTTTATGGGATCCCAGGGGCTGTACCTGAACCGATGGACCCCGGATTTTGACCCTACGGTAGATCTGCCCAAGGAGGTGCCGGTATGGGTCAGGCTCCCCAACTTACCGGTCCACTGCTGGAACTATGAAACCCTGCAAGTTATAGGGAAGTTTGTCGATAAGGCAGACAACAAGAACAACTACAACTGTGCAAGAATATGCGTCGAAGTAGATCTTGAGGCAGGGCTCCCGGAAGCAGTGAAACTAACGGTGGGCACTTGGACTCATTTCCAGAAAGTGGACTACGAACATCTCCCATTCAAATGCAGAGCCTGCCAAGAACATGGGCACTTCCAAAGAAATTGTCCGAAGATTCAAACCCAAGAGAAGGAAGAAGCTGAAGGCTGGCAAAGGGTTAAGAAAAGCAAAATAGTACCAAAAACCAAAGATCCCAGAGTTGTTCAGACGAAATATCAATCCCCGGTGAATCCAAATCCTCTGAAGGAACCTCTGAAAGAAGGCACATCTACTTCAAAAGAATCGGTGAAAGAGACCATTGAGATAGCCTCTCAACCCATGTCTCCCTCAAAAGCTCCGGCTAAGGAAAAGAGCGACCAGCCAGAAAGAGAACCTCAAAAAACGGATGATGAGCACATCACCATAGGCTCAGACCTGGGGGCTGAATCAGACGAAGGGGCTACGGAGACCAGCAGCTCGGTTGGCTCCCCTGAAAAGAACCCAAGAGGAAGGAAACCAGATCGGAAAAAAAGGGAGGAGAAATCATACAGGGACGTGACAGCAGGGGTCCAGCAAACCATCCCGGACATGATAGAAACCAGATCATCAAAGAAAGGAAGGGCTCCGAAAGGAGCCACCCCCCCCCCCTCGGTTCTTAATGTAATTAGTCTCCTGGAATTGCAGAGGTATGGGAAGCAAGGCTAAAGAAGAAGCAATTAAAGACTTAGTAAGAATGAACGCCCCGGAGATACTTCTGATCCAGGAGACGAAGATGGAGGAGCCTGAGACCATCCAGGCTAGCAAGAATTTTTGGAAAAAGGGAGATGGTAGAGCAGTAAAAGCCAGGGGAGCCTCAGGAGGTCTAGCCACCTTCTGGAACTCCAAAAATCTTGACCTGCTCGAGGATCACAGCACTACCCATTGGCTCTTCACGAAGCTGAACCATCGAGACTCAGGACACCAGATCAGTCTTTTCAACATCTACGCCCCAGCTCTTCTATCTGAAAAAAGAGAGTGTTGGGACTCACTGAATTCCTTCTTGTCCTCCAACCGGCACGACAATATCATTCTTGCTGGTGATATGAACGTAACTCTGGCCCTTTCGGAAAAAAAAGGTGGCTCCCCGGTAAGAGACCCGGCTCGGGAGTGGATCGAAGACATTATTATGGACTGGGAGCTTGAGGATATAAAACCCAGCAAAGGCAAGTATACCTGGACAAATAAAAGAGTTGGCCCTGGGCACATTGCAGCCCGGCTGGACCGTTTCCTTGTCCAATCGTCCTTTCTAACTTTGGGGCTCTTCGCCAGATCTGATATCCTCCAGGCTTGCACCTCAGATCACAATCCAATCTCCCTCTCTCTGTCTCCGGGGGAAAATTTGGGCCCTATCCCATTTAGATTCAGCCCCCTCTGGGTCTCCATGGACGGCTTCTTCGATCTGGTCTCGAATTCCTAGCAAGTTCCAGTAACTGGGTCCCCATTCTTCATAAGGGAAGAAAAACTGAGAAGACTCAAAGCAGCACTCAAAAGCTGGGCCAAGCTCCTGCCCTCCCCCATCGCAGAAAGGAAAGAAGCTCAAAGGCGTCTAGGAAATCACCAGATGCTCATGGAGAGTGCCTCGATCACCATTGATTTGCTCGCTGTGGAGCTTGATTTGCGGAAAGCTCTCCACAAAGCGCTGAGAATAGAGGAACATTATTGGAAGGTTAAGGCATGATGTCAATGGCTCAAAGAGGGCGATAAGAACACTTCCTACTTTCACAAACATGCAGAATCCCGGAAGAATTTCAACAGCATAAGAGAAATTCAGTATCAAGGTCAAACTTTCAATCAAATCGAAGCGATTAAGAACGCTGCCTTCTCCTTCTACAGCGATCTGTTCACTGAAGAGCTCGACTCGCCTCCACAGCTGGATCGCTACCCTCTCAACATTCTCCCCAAGCTAATCAATGAGGAAGACAACAGAAATTTGATGAGGCCCATTACGACTGAGGAAATAAGACACGCCCTTCATGCCATGAACCCAGATAAAGCTCTAGGGCCTGACGAATTTACGGCAAAGTTCTACATTGCATGCTGGGACATCACTCAGAACGACCTGGTCAAGATGGTGAGGAAATCTCAGAACTGCAGCAAAATAGGAGGGAGTACGAACTCCTCCTTCCTGGCGTTAATCCCCAAAGAAAAAGGAGCCCAAAGCTTCTCCAGATTCCGGCCGATCTCTCTCTGCAACACAGGGTACAAAATAATCACCAAAGTCATTGCAAACAGAATAAAAAATGTTCTTCCCAGGATCATTCCGAAAAATCAGGGGGGCTTCATCAAGGATAGACAAATCCAGGATAACATCATCCTGGTCCAAGAGGCCATCCACTCAAGCTGCCAGCGGAAGGAGAAAGGTATGATAGTTAAACTAGACCTCGCAAATGCCTTTGATAAAGTTCAGCTAACTTTCCTTTTTGCTGTTATGTCCAAGCTAGGATTCCACCCCCATTTAATCAGCTGGATCAGAGCATGTATCTCGGGGCCTTGGATCGCCCCTTTGGTCAACGGGAGACCTGCCAAGTTCTTCAACGCCTCTAGGGGACTCAGGCAAGGTTGCCCCTTGTCCCCCTTACTCTATGTCATTCAAGCTTCTGTCCTTAGTTTCCAGTTGGACAACTGCCTTCAGCAGCGGTCTTTAAAGGGGCTCACAATCACCCCTAGAGTGAAGAAAATCAACCATGCTCAATTTGCTGATGATACCCTCCTGCTGGGTCAAGCCAATCTAGCCACAGCAAGATCCTTCAAGCAAGAGTTGGACGCCTACACTGAAATCTCAGGCAGTGAAATCAGCTTGAGGAAAAGTAAAATTTATGGCTGGAACTGCCCCCCCATTGAAATGGCCTGTATCTCAAGAATGCTGGAAATGGAAGGAACCTCCAACTGGGAATCCATAAAATATCTGGGAATACCACTGGTCAAAGATAATCCCAGAAGGAGTATTTGGCTGCCCTTGGTGGACAAACTCAAGGCCAAAATCATGGCCTGGGGGGCTTCCTGGTTAAACAAAGCAGGTAAAACTATTCTCATCAACTCCGTCTTAACTTCCCTTCCTCTCTACCAGGCTTCTATGTTGTTAGCCCCAAAAGGAATCGTGAAAGACATTGACAATCTGCTGAGAAAATTCCTATGGGAAGGGGGAAGAAATACAGGAAGGAAAATGCACCTTGTTAGCTGGGAAAAAGTTAAAGGCCGCAAAAGTGAAGGAGGGCTGAATATCAGAGATGTGGCCACTCAAAATCTGGCTATGGGCGGCAAGATTCTATGGAAAATGATTAGAGGTAAAACAACCTGGAGCTCCAAAGCGCTCAAGACTAAGTACTTCAGAGGGCACAAAGAGAGATGCTTGGAAAACCCTCCATTGACAAGGAAAGGTTCTCCTATCCTCTCTCTCTGTCTCAAATCCCTTGATCTGATTACCTCAAATCTCACTTGGATCCCGGGAAATGGCTCCAAAATTCAGTTTTGGGATGACTCTATTCTAGGGCAGTCCCCCTTAAAAGATATGGAAGGGCTGGAGAATATCAAAAATTGGCTTCACTTGAACAGTAAATTCACTCTTTGGGATCTATCCAGCTGGAGCCCGGATGATTCTTGGAACAATTGGGACCTGGGGGCTGTCCCTCATGATCTCGAGAATGAAGCAAGCTCCCTCTTGGAGGCTCTTCAAGGCCTCTCCCCCACATCTGCTAAGCTGAAGGACAAAAGAGGCTGGGGCTCCTCTTCAGGCCTCTACAATGTTGCTGCCGGTTATGTTGCCTTAAAAGCCGTTCCTTGGGCAGCCCCGGATCCCTCTAGGTGGAAAAATCTCTGGCTTCTTCCCTCTCTGCCCAAGATAGATCACTTCTGTTGGTCCCTTCTTCATGACAGCATTCTAACTTGGGACAACCTGTTAAAAAGAGGCTGGGAGGGGCCCTCAAGATGCCCTCTCTGTGCCTGCCACGAGGAAAGCTCGATCCACCTCTTTCTTCAATGCCCCTATGCTCTAGAACTCTGGAATTTCCTGCTTGATCAGCTAAATCTGCCCCCCCCCTCTGACCATCTCTTCCTTGTTTGCCTCCTGGAATGATTATGCACCCTTCTCCTTCTCTGGTCTGAACTTGTTAAAGCACTGCTGGATGTGGGTCCCTAAAATTTACTGCTGGAAACTGTGGCTGGAAAGGAATAACATAATTTTTAGGGACAAGGCAGTCCCACCAGCCCAAGTTGCAACCAAAGTTAAGGCGCTGTTAGGAGAGCTGGTAGCCTCAAATCCCAAAATCACCAATGAAGCATGTCCAGACAAAAAGGAGTATAGCTGGTTTCACGGGCTTGACCCAGACCTGCTGACTAGAACCAAGAACACGGTGAAGCATTTCTCTCCGTGGGAAATCAGGCTTGAGGAGCAGGAATTTATAAAATGGAGATCCGCACTGAACAAGCATATTCTGCATGTTGATGGGGCCTCGAAAGGGAACCCTGGACCTGCAGGAAGTGGAGGAGCCATTCTAGATATGTCTGGGAATATCATTCTCAGTTTTGCCTGGGGGCTGGGACACAACTCCAATAACATTGCTGAAATTCTTGCCATTTGGCAAGGACTGATGCAAGCCAGAAGTCTGTCTATAAAGAAGTTGGCCATAATTAGCGACTCCAGAATCATCATGCAGGCTTTCAACCTGAAGAAAGCCCCCAACTGTATGGGATTGGGCCACTATTACAGGAAAATCTCCTTTCGGCTGAAAGCCTTTGAAGAAGTCAAATTTTACCACGTCCTTCGTCACCTCAATCATATTGCAGACAGTGAAGCCAACGCCGGTGCCTCTTTAAGCAAAGGACTCATCATAGTTAATGGCAATGAAGATTCTGTACCCATCCCCTAGGGCCATGGAAGTTCTGATCTTTGATCCTGCCCTAAAAAGATTTAAGTGTATTCCTTGTTCCTAGTGTTTTCAGTCCTCTGTCAGTGGTTTTTTGGTGATTACAGAACTCTGTCTTTGAATTTTTTGAATTTTCAGACCTCTGTCAGTGACTTCAGTTCCCAGGCATGGGATGTATGGGATTTTGCAGCTCTCAGCCATTCCCAAGTGAAGGATGAGGTTCTTGAGGGACAAGGTTTCCAAGCTCCTTCTCTGCCTCTGATGATATATGTGCTTTCAGCTCTCTGTCAAGGAAGTATTAAGGGCTTCCAGCTCTCTCTCTTTAAAGAATCCAGCTCTCCAAGATCTCTGGAATTGAATTCTTATTTGTTCTCAGCTCTCAGTCATCGAAGAATCAGAGTTATAGTGTTTTGGAAAAGATTTCTCAAGATCCATTTGATCTCTGTCCATTAAGTCTTCAGATTTTTCATCTCTGGCATTGAAGTTATAAGCGTTTTTCAGTCCTCTGTCATCGATGTTTTGTGTGAATTCAATTCTCTACCATTGAAGATCTCAGTGATTGCAGGATGTCAGTGCATCTAACCAGTCCTTCCAGCTCTCTGGAATTGAAGACATGGCTCTCAGCTTTCAGTAATCGAAGTATCAGAGCCTGCAGTCCTTTGGCAAAGACAATCACGTTATTTTAGCTCTCACTCCTTTAAATTTTCAGTATTTTCAACTCTGTCATTGAAGTGATCAGTGATTTCAGTGATATGCATTGGATGAATTATGTGAAGTCAGTTCTCTTGCTCTAAAAGAGTTAAAATTTTCCAGCTGTTTTGAAGTTCTCCATGTGAAGCATGAGACTCTTGGGGGACAGCTCTTATTCTATCCTGCACTCACCATTCTCGCGCTGGCTTTACAGCAAGGTGGACCGAGTGTTTCTCGCTGAAGGAGGACAGAGTTTTCTCGCTGAAGGAGCCAGCTTGCAGTTGTTTGGGGTTAATTCACGTGCTCATAGTGAAGGGAGGCTTCTTAGATGAACTCTCCTCTCTAATTTGTCCTCTCTGAAATCTTGATTGCTTTGCTATGTTTGGCTTTCTTTTTGAAGATCACTGTCTGTCAAGAAATCTCCCAGGTTATTTGTAAAAAGGTCAGGCAATTCAGCACACCCAAGTATCTGGATCCTAGTTATTTGTTTTGTTAAGAATCTCTGAGTGTAAAATTTGCTGGCAGGATTGGCCAGATTATTAATACAAATGACTCATAACCGCTTTAGTTAAAAAAAAACATTAAATTATTTTGCAAATTGGGGCATGTGACACATATCATTGTGAATTGGTTTGTTTTTCAATGATATTTTGCAGGTACAACTTCAATATGGATTCAATATTATCACTTCCTCTTCTTACTCCATTCACAAGATATTCAGAGTGGAAATTGAAGATGATTTCATCTCTAAAGAGACAAGGTCTCTATGAGGTATCTATTGGACTTGGTAAAGAGTCTTATGAATATGTGAATGATTGGATAAATGACAATGATAGAGCTTTTGGAACAATATGTCTGGCCTTTTCTCCAAGCTTGCGCTACCTTATTGATTCTCTTGAATACCCAAAGGATATCTGGACAGAATTGGATAGAACCTTTGGCAAGCACAATGAGGATCATTCTATCAATTTGGAGAGAACACCCATCACCACAAGAGTTTTTTATTCAAAAGTATCAGCCTTTATTCTCTCTGATGAAGTTGTTCAAGATGAAGAAGAAGCAGAATCTTCAACATAGTCAATTCGAATTGAAGAAAGTCTCCTTGGAGTGACTCATTCTCCTGCTGCTCTGGAAGTTTAAGAGATATATGATATCTCGTATTCTCATATAGCTGATTTAGAAGAACACATTTGAATCTATGTTATTGAAGAAAAAATCTCCTTCCATTCTACTCAAGTGTTCTCCAGTGATTCTTCTATTTTAAATTATTGCAAAGTTCGCCAGTGATTGCTTCAGAAAATGAGGAGGAATTCAATTTCTCTCTCTCTAATGTTGTTGTTGGTGTGAAAAAAAGTAATAGTTTGGATGTTTTAGAAATATCAGATTTCAGGGGTGATCCATTCACTCTCATTGATCTAGATCTTCCAGCAAATTCCTACATGATTTCTTGCATCAATACTCAGAGTTTTGTTGAAGAAGGACAAAATTGTGCATCTACCATCTCAATGGAGCACTTGGAACCTTTGTTCCACACTCTTGAATATGATATGAACTTATTTGGATATGATATGACCTTATTTGTTTCAAATTTTAAGTTTCAAGAGCCTCTAGTAATTCTTGTAGTTGTTCTCATCAATTTTGGTGTGAAAAATCAAGTACCTCAAGTCTCTTACAAAATTGTTGTTGGGGATTCGATGTTAATTTTCTCTCATGAGTTTGCTGATATTAGATTGTGTGCATCATTGGATATTTTAGAATATATATCAGATTATGGAGTTCAAGTATTCTCTCTCCATGGTCCCATGACTTCTCTACCTTTCTACTTGATCACATGCTCATCTCCTCACAGTACTAGTAAAGATGGAGACATCATGCATTCGTCTGGACACTTGCTCCTAACACTCGAAGCTGAATTTACCTCATATGGTTAGATGTTCAAGGCTGAAACATATAATTTTGTTAGGTGTAACTCACATGGTTCGAATTCTCAATCACTTTTTCTCTTTCATTAGTTGATTGCAGTTGCTCTACATGGGCCAAGTTTTCATCTTCCAGTTGTTTATGTTCCTGATTCAGTTGAGCATATTCCTCTTCTTCCAAAGAGGAAAATTCCTCCAAACCTAATCATTTAGTTTGGAGAGGTTCACATGCATAGTCCCAGGATGTTGATGTACAAAAGAACCAAGATTCTACATTACTGCTCCACAAAGTTGCAAATTGTAGCAAAATTTCCTGATTCCTGCTTATTTTGAGGTGGGGGGTTTCGCATGAGGTTTTCCCCTTTTTCCTTAGTTTATTAAGCAGTATTTTATTTCATTTAGATTGTATGGGTGACTTTTTTCCTAGTTTCCAGGGCCCAAGTTGTCCAAATTTAGGATTAAGGGGGGGTGTTAAGATTAATTAATCCCCCTTTGTCTAATATAGTCTATTTGGTCATTTTTCCTAACTTGTGGAGTTATTACTATTGTACTAGAGTGTGGGGGACACACCTAGAGGTTATCATCCACTTACGACATGTTCATGCATGAGTTTACGTGCATCTAGGACCAATCCCTACATTATAGGAGCCCACTTTGAGTGCCACCAACAACCTCCATCAGTTGGTTGTGGTAGGTAAGAAGTTCTTCTAAGTTAACCCCCAGTACAATCAGTTAGATCACTTTCAGTTAGCCTATTTCCAATTTTGCATGCATGAAGGGAGAGTGGTTCCTTTTTCCCACCTACCTTATCAGTTAACTGATTGTAGACTGATTTAGACATCCAGAGTTACACTAGTAAGCTACATCAGTGATTTAGACACACTAAGTTAGCTAATCAGCCAGTTAGAACTTATAGATTCGAATCCTATCGTTAACATTTGAATTCTATTTATTGTATAATCATTGTATTATTGATTAATGAATGAAGATTAATGTTGTGATAAACTGATCAATTCTTGTTTATTTTATCTGAAATTTGTGGCATGGATTTAATGTTCAGTGCACATTTTCTTTGATTATTCCACTGCATAATTTCCCTTCTCAATTGCTCTCATTTTCCTGTAGATCAATGGTTCACAAACTTAACAGTTGTTGCAAGAGGTTTCATCCCTTCATCAAGAGTTGATCGTCATGAAACAATTACACTTGAATCTTCATGTGAGAATAGTGTGTTGCATTGATACTTTCCTATCATTCTAGATGACTAAGGGTGTTTTCTTTTCTTTTCTTTTGTAATTATCTCCTTTTTTGATGAACTTCTGAATTCCCGGCTCTGGTATTACTCTAAGATGTTTGTGACTAAATGTTGTAACTGAATTGCTATCATAATGGATTTTTCTATGTCCCTTACTGTACCTATTTCAATATTTGTGTCATTCTTTGCATATCTATTTATTGTGGTGTAATGTCTTATGGAAGTAATCTTGTGTGATTAGCTACTTATGTATTCATATGAGAACAAATACTAGACTTAGATTATAATTTTCTTCAAAACTTATATAGGTGTATAGCTTTGTTTTTGGTTTGTCTTTTTTTGTTTGTTTGATGTTTATATCTTTTGCATTCATCAACTTGGCCATCGCATTATCCTCTATGAATTTCCATACTAATAGTCAATCACATTGTTCAACTTTTTGTTGTATTTGAGCTATGTATCTTGTTGAGGGCCATGTGCCTCCTTATCCTTTGTTGGGTCCTTGTTCCATACCATTGGTCATTATTCTATTGGTAATGGCCTTTTCCTTGCTTTTCATTGTCTCTTGCTTCATTGGGGTTTTCCCTTGTTATTTTCCATTCGCTATATTCCAATGTTTCTTCAACTGGTTCCGATCTCCTTTTGTCGGCAGGTTGGGATCTTCACTTGTCCCATCTTTTTCCAATGGATATTGTAGTTTGAGTTTTGAAGTCTTCATTATAACTCAATTTGTCAATTGGGTCATCTTCCATGGAGAGTGTGAGCACTTTCAGGTCAATTTTCGATATCCTTTAACACTCATATAACCTTCCATTGGGAATTAGGGACCTCAACATGTCCCTTCCTCTTCTAATGGTTATTTTAGGTTGGGCTTCGATGTCATATTCACAACTTGATTTGACACTTGGATCACCTTCCATAAGGAATCTGGGACCTTTACTTGTCATTTTCTCTTTCGATGGCCCTTTCAAGGCGAGCTCTGTTGTCCTCATCACAACTTAATTTCACACTCAGATCGCCTTCCATTGAGAATCTGGGACATTTACTTGCCCTTTTCTTTTTCAATGTCTCTTTCATTTCAAGCTAATATGTACTCATCACAACTTGATTTGATACTTTAATTACCTTCCATCTATAATCTAAGACATTTACATGTCCTTTTCCTTTTGATGTCTCTTTCAGTTTGAGCTTCAATGTCCTCGTTACAACTTTATTTAACACTCGGATCACCTTCCATCAGGAATCTAGGGCCTTTACTTGTACTTTTCTCTTATGATGGCTCTTTCAGGTCGAACTCGGATGTCCTCATAACAACTTGATTTGACACTTGAATTGCCTTCCATTGGGAAGTTGTCTTGTTCTACATCATAGTTCCTTCCATTGTGTCGATGGATCTTCCAAGCTAATATCTGATGACAATTACATATATATGTCATTCTCTTGAATTGTGCCCATCCAATGGATCACTTTCCATTGGGAATCTTGGACTTTTTCTTGTCCTTATTTCCGTCGATGGCTTCTTCAAGGCTTATTTCCAATGGTAGTTCATTTAACCTCTAGATAACTCGTGATCACCTTCCTTGGGCATGTGCATGGAATTTCATTGTCATCGAGTAATTAGTGTCTAGTTTTCTCGATGATGCCTCCAAGGCCAAATCTAGGTTTTATTTATGTTATTACCAATCATAATCATTACAAGAGAAGCATAATAATTTAACTGAATTAAGTTGGAGGTGTTGAATCTTTTTCACACATCATTTATTATTACAACTTAGGTGGTTGTCATATGGGGTAAGTGTTCCCATCCGAACCCTATTGTTTTGTATCAAAAGGAAAAATAAACAAATAACTAGAATAATTCTTTGCTAACACTTGGTAAACAAAATTTGTAGAAGAAGGATTGTACTTAAAATTTGATCATGTGTAAAACATGACTTACAACAAAAACAATCATTTACTAAATTCCTAATGTTAGTGTTCCATGCTCATCTATATTGTGCCTATTGCTTAGTAGTGCTTTGATTATTGTTTGTTTGATACTTTCTCTATGTGGGCGATTGAATCGTCCTCATGCATCTTGGTTTCTTTTGTTGTCTTGATTTTGAATATGTTTTTGACATAAGGCAAGTAGATTTAATTATTTTCTTGTGCCCATTCCCTCAGGAATTCAACGAAGTCTTCTTCTGAGGAGACTTCCATGTGCGATTTTACACCACCTTCATCTAGGTTGGGCCCCATGTCCTTAGTTATTCCATATATGTTTTATATATTATAATTCTTTCCCGATATCTCATCTATGCCTATGGCATCTATTTTCGCTTCCTTTACCCTCTTTATTTTGTCCAAAAGTATGATCACCTTTATTTTTCCTTTTTAGAAGATGAGGGATTATTGTTCAGAGCATATGGCTCCCCTCATATCATATATCCATGGTCCGCTAAACAAAACTTGGTATGCTTCCTTGGATAGTTTCGATACTTCAAATGCCACCCATGGCTTGATGCCATAAGCATCTGTTTTCACTACTATGAGTCTTCCCAAGGGTGTATAGGTAACATGATTCACTACCCCAATTATTATGGTGCTTTGTTTTAGGGGACATTACCCATTTCCTCCCAAAATACAAAGGAGATGATATTGATTTCGTCCCTGGGGTCTACTACCGGATCCTTGATTTGCATATTCATTATTATTGTTGGTATTTGCAATTATTTTTGAAAGATGGAACTGATTTCACATACTTGTTCTTCCTTGAGGGTGTTCTCTAGGTCTTCATCATTATTGAGCAGAAATTCAAAGAAGTCCTTGATTTTCTTTAGGTATTGATTATTCATCGCTAGCTACTTTAGTTGTGGGAATAGGTCCTATGTTTGATTGGTTTTGTCTTCTCTTCTTAATATGTCTTTGTATTTTCGTTTGTGGGCCCTTATTGCTTGATTGTTTCTTGAAAGGATACCTTCTGCATATTGAAATCCATGTCTTCTAATGTATCAGATGATGGGAAATGGTAACCTTATAGACATGCCTAGGTGGCCACACATGTGGTCGTCATTCATTCATCTACATGTACCATTTTGAAGCTCTTTTCTTGTACATATTTTAATAATGTTGGACATTGTTTTGTTTTTTGTTTGTCTTGTCCACAAACCTGGTATACCATGACTCTGGGAATGTTAAAGATATAGTTGTTGGTTGTGTGTCCCCAACCCCCATAGGCAAAGCATTTTCAATCCGCCTTCCTTCCTGGTAATGATTGTATATTTATTTGGGTTTTTGGCTGCGCCTATATATGATAGATGATTTGATCTTGTTACTGCGCGATTCCATGGCATCGAAATGATCAACTGTCGTTCTCTTTGGGTACTTTGGTTTATAGGGTCCCTATTGACTTCTTATATTTTCTCGGTAGTCCTGCCATGAATGCTTCACTATGTTATGTGTTTGGTAGTGATTGGACCTATTCATTCATCTTTCATTGCCTATCATTGCCTTTGTTGTTCGTCGATGGTTGAGCTAATGTGGCTTTGGCTTCATGTCGTTTTATTTCATTAACTTTCTTCAAGGTGACTTCTAATTATTCATCTTATTCTTCTTTATTTTCTTTCTTTAATCAGTCATCATTGATCGTTTCATCTTCCACTTGTACTGTTGTATGCACTGCATCCTTATATCTCTTGGGGTTTTTGTGTTGATGTATTTGTAACTTCGGAATGTATTCACTTTTATATTTCATATATTATATTTCATTGCTCACCGATGTTCATATCGGGAGAATCATTAATGTAATCAAGTCATGTAAATTCATAGAGGTTAACCCTCCTTGTTGAATAGGGGAAAAGTCCCCACAATTGTGGGGCACTAGGGTTATTAGAATCTCCTAGAGAATTCAGCCCTGGTAAGTGATTGTCAAGTTAGAAACTAGTATAAATAGAGAGTGAGACTCTCTATTTGAAACACACACTCACCCAGCTATAGCGCATAGGTGAGAGAGGAGAAGCTCACTCAAGTGAGAGATAGAACATCTGTTGGAGATCATCTTTATGTCTTTGGGTTTTACTGCTGCCATTGGTGCTCATTATATCTCTGAGGAAGTTGCAAGGTTTTCTCCTTTATGGTTTCCCCAAGGAAAATCTTTGTGTCTATTGTCTCTTGTGATTGATTGTTGTCCATGTTATTCTCTCAGATAAGATCCTAAGATCATATTGCTTAAATGATAAAAATCTAACATGGTATCAGAGCTAACCTAAGAAGAAGACACTGTACAACTGTAGAAGTTAGGGCTTATTTCTTTTTGGGTCTCTCTCCATAGATCATCAGCAAAAGGAGGCTAGGATAACTCTCCATTGAAGAGCGCATCTTTCCGTCGAAGCAGAATTTGATTCCGGGCATTTTCAATTTTTGACCTGTCACTACTGTGGGAAATTAGGGTTTTTTACAAAAGAGGAATTTTTGAGTGAGCCTAGCATAGGATTGCTCTCCTCATCAAAATCAAATTTTAGAGACCAAGGTTAAATTTTTTCGTTGAGTAAAACTCTGGGAAAATCAAACCCTAGTTTGACCTCAGGCCTGAAAAACCCTAAAATACTAAAACTGGTAGTTTTGGTACATTTGATATATATCGATATTGAAGAAGGATCAAGAGCCAAATTTTTCATAGGCCAAATACACACTCCTAATGTACCCTGTGTAAAAATTTCAGCCTCATATTCGCTATATTCTAGGAGATGCGATTCCTCAAATCAGGGTTCCATCCTCTCCTAGGATTCATCCCTAAACAGGACACCTAGGGGGGATTGCTATATATCGAGCTACGAAGGTCCAAATGAAGTTTCACAACTAGGGCACAGACTTTACTTTCTATGGTAAAATGTTCAGACCTCGAAGGTGAAACAGTGACACATGGCAGTCTGTACAAGTTTGCCATGTTGAACAGTCCTGAAATAAGTCACCTTGGGAAAACTATCATAAGTCCCAATTGCTGAAACCAATTCTTATCAAACCTATGGTGTGGAAAGAGGATATATGATGATACCTCAGTATGAAATGTCAGACACAGAGGAGTAGTACTTTCGTAGATACCGCAGAAACAATATCAGGCATTTCTGCAGAGGAAATTGGAAAACTAAGGCTTCCTGTTCTGAGAGCTTCCATCCACTGTTTTCAGATAAGGAGTACATTGGAAAGCTTGCCTTAAAGAGGCCCATATTTCTATCTAATCAAAATTTTGAAATTCCAAGTTCTGAAAATTAGGATTTCTCTGACAAACCCTAGATCAGCCAGATCCGAAGCCAACACGGACACCTCAAATAGGTAAGATATAATCTTTTGCTATTTACATTTGAGGTTCTCATTTCAAAATGACCTATCACACTAGCTTGATGAAAATCTTGGTGAAGCTTAAAAATTCCGATCATGGAAGTATAGGATTTCACTAGTTCTTGAAGGAAATGAATTGGTTGCCTACATAAGTGGAGAGGTTCCAGTTCTAGAGGGAGATGAGGCTAAGCCTAGAGCCAAGAGAATCATTGCAGATTCTATTAAAGATCATCTCATCCCTCATGTGTCATCCTTGAAGACACCAAGAGGAAGTGGTCGATGGTATGAAGAAGCAATCGAAGAAGAATAAGATATTGTTATAACCACCTTGAATGGCCTCCCACGATAAAGGGATTAATTCATTCGAGGAATGTGTGACAGAAGGAAGTGATTACCTTCAGCAGACTCTGGGAAGAGTGCACACAAGAAGAATATCGACACATAATAAAAGAAAAGAAGATGCGAGCAACTAAATATCAAGCTCTCACAATTCAAATAAGATCCCTCAAGCAATGAGGAATATGAAGAACTCAATTCTTGAATAACCTCTTATCCATCTTAGCATTTGGATAAGAAATGATGATGTCTTGAATGAAGAAGATGATGAAGCCAAAGGATCAAGAAGGAGTCTACCCATGAAACGAATAAATATAAGTATTCAATTGTCATTTCATGATATTGTTTTGTTATGTATGTGTTTATATTCAATTGATGTGTTATGCATGATAGAATGTTTGCATTAATGACAATATACTGCCAATATGCATGTGTTGGGTAAGTAGCTAATGGTTCTATACAAATATCCAATGCTACTTATCTAGAATGAAACCTTTTTGCTGACATATTGGATTAGTGCACAATCTCAATGATGTCATGGTAGAGATGGAAGGCATCTAGAAAGTTTCTGTGAGATATGGATGAATGTTGTATTGGCTAAACTAGTTGCATGATTATATCTTTATGCATAAGAATTTTCCATTATGAATAAGCCTTATGAAATGTTTCTAACTGTTAATTCATGAACTTGTTTCTTTTATTTTTATATTTTGATTGCCATTTTATTCTAAGTTTGCTTATTTGCTTGAGTTTGTTCTTTTACTTACTTTGGAATTTTTTTGGTTTTTAGTGAAATTTTCAAATTTTTGCCTTTAGGTTTTTTATTGTTTTTCTTCCTTTAGGTTTTGAAGGGTTCTAAAGGTCATTATGTTGAATAATGGATTCACAAATCACATCATGAGCATAGTTATCACTTAAACATCACTTAAACCTCATGCAAAGTGGAAAAAATGATTAAAATTGTGCCAAAATTGAGTTCAAATTATTCTTGTAGCACAACCATGAAAAATTAACACAGCGGCGCTACAAGAATATCGCGCGCTCCGAAATCACCGTTTTTTAAGCTGAATTTTCACATGATTTCAATTCCTAAGTGACTAATCGCATGATTTAAGGATTTTGATACGTGTTGCTCCAGTAATCATCATGCAAACAGGCGTGTTTCACAGCAGGAAAGAGATCGTGGCAAATCATTAGTGAGAGTTGGATGAATCGCCACAGGTGGACAAATGAGCCTGGATTGAAGGGAAAGGAGTTCTTCATTCATGCATTACGGAGTTAGAGACTAAGTGGAGCTAAGAAATTTGCCCAAAATCCAGAAGCTGCAGTTATGAAGGGGAGTTAAGGTTTTCATCGTTGTAGAGAGCATTTAGGGATTTTTGGTTTCGCCACCTGGAATCAAATTGGATGCATGAAAACACTTGTATGGTTAAATTGGACAATCAGACAGCTCAGGCATTCATTTTAAGCGTCTGCAGCAGTGCAGGAATAAGGTATTCCGCGATAGCCTAATAGTGACCGTTAAATTGGGGCTTTCATAGTAAAATATTGTTTTGTTAAAATTGGTTAAGGAGAACGTTAATATATACTTTTAACAGCATTCATGTCGAAGAGATATCGGTCTAAGAGGATATTAGATGTATTGGTGAGTGACTAGTTGAAAAATAGCAGTTTTTATTGAGCATGACCTTGTTAAAGCCTGAAAATGTGGTGATGTGAAGAGCTGTACAATCTGTAGCGACCAAGGTTTCATGGATTCAATGGTTACTTATAACTAATACAATAAGTGAGCTGATCATATCAAGTGCTTGAAGACCTAGTCTGATTACATGCTAGAAAGATAACTGGTTTTGTTGTTAAATCCAAGTTGGGGCAGAAAATGAATAAGACATAAGGTGCTCTCATTATCATTACAATACACAGGTGTTGTTATACTTTCTGGAGATGGTCTACTATCTAAATGAGCAACTGGGATGATAGCTAGTTTCACCAGCAATTTTAGTGAAGAATGTGGAGCACTCTGTGACCTAAATCACTTGAGCCTGTGGTAAAGCTTATCCTGCATTGAAAAACAAAAAGAAAACAGTCAAGAAAAATTGAGGAAAGCTGATTATCAAAACCTTAGAGGTATGAGAAGGAAAAACCAGCTGTTAGGTCATTAACAGAGCCCTAGAAGTACACAAAATTCAGCCATTGAAAGCAGATGGGTAAAAGTGGCAAAATAAATAGGGCTGAGCCCACTGATTTAAGCAGGATTGATCAATTCCCAGGTTGTGCAGAGATTTTCCAGAATGTTGGGTGGCTAGATTTCTTCAAAAAGATCGATGGCTACAACACTGAGGTCTCTTATCAATTTGCCAAAAGCTATAACGAGGACATGATAGTTTTTGATACACTGAGATTCAAGTTGACTGTGGAGCTAATTGCTGAAGCTACAGGAATCAAAAATGAAGGTGAAATGTGGTTCAAAAAGTTTCCTTTCACTTTTAATGCCCAGAGGTACCTTTTACCTGGTATTACTGCAGACTGGAGCAAAGGAATACTAATCCAAAATTTCAGAAGTGAGTGGGTGGAGCCCATTAGAATATTACAAAGCTATATCACCTGTGAAGACAGATATGCCTATGTCTTCAAATACCATTTTAGGTTTTTACAGCATTTGGTTGGTGAATCCAAAATGAACCTTCCTTTCTTCTTGTTCAAAAGTCTACAGAATATGTCGAGTAGAGTCAAGAGGCATCAGGATCATACTTCACAATCCATCTTCCACCATGGTTTGATTAAGCTCATCATTAGTACTGCTCTACAAAAGGAAGGGAAGACATGGAATTATTTTCTTTTCTGGACTGGTTTTCAAATCAAACAAGAGGAGCAGCAAACCAAAAAACAAGTGGATAAGGGAAAAACCCTAGTTAGGAAACTAGGTCAGAAAATCAAAGTTGAAGACAAGAAAGAGGTTAAAATTGAAGAAGCACCAGAGCCCTTGAAGGATGACAATGAGCCTCAAAAGTTTTCAGCTGACAGTAAAGGTAAATGTTCACTGTTTACAGAAAAGAAAGATTAGCCTATGCAACACATGGCACCAGCAGAAGCTTTCAATGAAGATAAAACTGCTGTCACAGAAAAGGTTGTTGTACAGGAAGAAGACCTTCAAGCCCAGCAAAGGAGTCCCATCACTATCCTATCTAAGGATGAGGGATATCTGTTAGAGGAAGATGAGTTCACTGGAAAAACTGAAGTTAAGGTTGATACCCACACAGAATTTTGCAGACAAGAGAATAAAGATGAGAAGTCAAAGAAAAAGAAGACCAAAGTGATAGCCATAGAGTTAGCTACAGTAAGACATCAAGGAAGAACGTTGAAAATGTTGGGAGAGTTTTCCCCAGGTTCTCCAGGTTGGAGGGCTAAAACTAGGCCAAGAAACAAGTTGAGATTGAATATGAAAAAATTGTTAAACCCTAGATTAAATACAAAAGAGGTAACAGTAATTGATGATGATTCTTCAGATGAAAAACCAAAAATTAAGAAAGAAGCAGTTCTGAAAACACCAGTTTCTCATCATGCAAAGGGGAAAAAGCCATCAAAGTCAGCAGAAGAGGTTAGTCTCACCGAGACTAAATAATCAGTAGTCTTTTTAGAGTTAAGAAATGAAATGTTAAAAGAGCAACATAAAAAAGAGGTTGAAGTCTCTCATTCTGAAGACCAGCCATTGATAGAGGAAACAACACCAATTGAAGCAGTTAATCAGGAAAACCCTATGGTTCATGGTGTGTCTTCAGATCCATTGCCAGATGATGAAGACATTTTCAGAAAATTAGATATTCCATGGCTACCCAGTGATATGCAGGATACTATAGCACGGAAGGTTTTTGATTCAGACAAGCAAAACCTGCAGACAACAGTCAAACAATACAGACATCAAATGGATTTCATGCAGGAAGTGAATGATGGCTTGATCCTAGCAAATAGAAGACTCAGGGAGGATTTGCAGGAATTAAATGACCATTATCAAGAGCTTACTACAGTGTCCAAGGAATCCCTGAAGAGGAAGAGAGCCACAGATTTGCAATGTACAGAGTTGAAGCAGACTGTTAGAGACTTGCAGCAGCAGAATGAAGAACTCGCAAAAAGGGTAGCTGATATGGAAGATGAGCAGAAGAGAGCCAAGAAGAAGGCCCAAGCTTTGGATGGAATAGCCTTAGTAGCTGAGGCTGCAAAAGACCTTTGAGTTTGTTAGTTAGTCAGTTATTGTAATGTCTTTTGAGAAACACTTTAGTTAGTGAGTTATTAGTTATGCTTTTGAAGAAATATTTTATTTTGTAAATATAATCTCACTTTATCCCATCGATGAGTTGGTTGAGGGAAGTTAGGGTTTAGTTCTGTTAGAATATAATCCGTCGGGATTATATATTGTAAATAAATAAATAAATAGTTATGTAGGAAGCTGAATAGTTACATAAGAAGGTGAAAAGGTTGATGAAGCTCAACCACCACATGTAATATATAAATGTATGCATTAGCCATGAATAGAAGAGAATCAGGAGTTATACCTATCAGTGGTATCAGAGCTTGGTTGTTTGCCATAACTCTTGCCTGCTGCATTTCAGTCCTGGCATTCTGCTTTCCTGTCCATTTCCAGACTACCTGCTCTGTCAGTCTGCCAGTGGCATGCATTTCTCCTGCCAGTGCATTCATTGTGTGCGTTACATGTCCAGGGTTGTTGGTATTCCATCTCTGCGTGTCTGTGTGTTGGTAATAGCCCCTAAATTCTTACCTACATTCATCTCTGCGTGCGTTTCTCCTTCTGCTCATCCCGTTCTGCTTAGAGTTGAACGTTATGCCTGGTGGCAGCCTGGGTGAGGAACACTTGAGTGTCTTATTCATACTCATCTCTTGGGCACATCGTGGAGCAAGTAAAGACTGTTGTGGAGCTTTGTTGAACTGCAAACAAAAATTTTGACAAGTGACGCCCCTTGGCACGCCTGGTGGGACAGACTCCAATAGCTGCCACCATGATCATGTAAACTCCAACGCTAAGAGATGCGTTTTTACTGCAAGTGAAGCTGTGAAAATTCATGTAAAGCTAACCGTAAGGTTGAAACGTGGATCTCTCTCTCATGTGAAGAGACCATTGTGAACGACAGATGGGCAAGACCATTAAGGTTTTCTTTTTGTTGTGTTTGTGTTTGATTTGTATGCAACTCGTGGGGATGGTCACTAGAACCCTAATAATGCATTGGGTGGAAGTAAGAACTATTGAATATTGTTGCTATGATTCATGAAGTCTATGCATCCACTGTTGTGTGTGAACATTGATCACTCCAAGTGAAGTGTGTAGGCTCTCTGTGTACTCTTTGAGTGATGGATGAAAATGAGTTAAAGACTCCATGTTCTTCTTCTCGTTGATGTGTTTCTACAAATGTAGCCCTAGCATATCTGAAACTGACTTCTGAATTCTCTTTCGTTCTTTCTGACTCTGAAGAGGAAAATAAGAAAACGCAGAAAAATGTAGTAAAGCCATATCATTCTACAAACTGTAAAATGAAGCGCTAGGTCATGGATTCTAGGTTATCTTTCTCTCATTCGGGATGAGCACCTATCCATAGTTCTCTTTCCAACATTCAATTTGGTTACATTTGAAAAGAAAAAAAATCTATACTGTACGTGGATCAACAGAAGTTTTGCAGAGATTATCTATTGCATTTGTATTTGTGGAGTTTCTTTCCCATTTGAAAAGTTGAAGTGCTGCAATTTACATGAAGTATGAAGAGTTGTGTCTTCTATTTTTCCAAAAGTGTTGGAAGCTTGTTGCATAAATGAAGATTGAAGCTGTTGAGTATTCAAGACATGAAGGGTGCGATTTTGAATCATCCTGTATTGATGTGAAGACTGATGCATTGAAGACTGAGTGCTGAAGACTGCTGAAGGCTGCGTTGAAGGCTGTCTGCGCTGAAGGCTGAAGATGTCTACGTGGAGGTAAAAATTTTGGTGTGATCATTGGATTACACAAACCCTAATTTTGGCAAACCCTAATTTCTGCCCTAAATCTATACGTTGGAGATTGAATGAAAGTTGTCTTGAAGCTGCTCACATCCCCAACACAAGACCACTAGAAGAACTGCTCAGCAATACGCCAAAGGAAATACCATTGTTTGTGAATTGTCACAAAATATAGGGTTTTGAACAGCACCATATAAATTGTATTGCTGTAAAATTGTCTTAGACTGATTTAAATACTATGACAGAGACATAGACTTGCATAGTGAATAGAGCTTGTCGAAGACATTGTTTATACTAGCTAGTGCAGCTATAATTCTACATAGACTGTATTGTAAAAAGTAGCAGAGACTTAGACCTGCTTCTTTCATATAGCTGAGATCGTTGACTGGTGCTAAAAATTTGCTTATGAACTTGCTGACAACATATTAAGATTGTAAATCACCTTGGCAGAGGCTGTAGACCTGCAAGGTTTTTGTTTTTTCTATTTCTCTTTGTAAATTACACTAACAGTTGTAAAAATGCAATCTATAGCATCTATTGTTCGTGATGTCCTCACTAGCAAGGAAACATATCCAAAATGGTCTAGAAAGATCAAGAAATCAAGCGAGCCTGTCGAAGAATCTCTTAGCTTTGTTCAGAAAACAAAGAATCGGTCCAAAGACCCTTCCAAGGGAGATTGCAGCAAGAGAGGACGAGGAAAAAGAAACATCAGAGGCAGAGGGGGCAGAAACAACTCCAGCAAAAGATCAGCTTTGAAGTGCAAGCATTGTGGAAAGACTGGGCACACATCAGATCAGTGTTGGGCTTCGTGGGACTCCATCAAAGACAAGCATAACCAGAAGAAAGATGACAATAAAAACCAAGATGCTAGTAAATTTTCTGATTCTTGTATTGTTGCACATTTTAATCTTGGAATTAATGAAACGACTTCGCTATCTTCTTACAAAGATTGTTGGCTGCTTGATACTGGTGCAACATCACACATGACATTTAGAAAAGACTGTTTTGAAGAACTTAATGAAACAATAGATGGCATAGTGTACTTTGCAGATAAGTCAAGTCTTAAACCAAAGGGAATGGGCACCATTCGACTGAAGATGCCTGGATTCCCTGATTTCTTGTTGAAGAATGTTCTCTATCTTCCAGAGTTGCAGAGAAGCCTGTTGTCCTTGGTGGAGATTCGACAGCAAGGCCATTCCATCCACATGTTTGATGGAATTGTTGAAATAATAAAGTCCTCTGACAACCAAGTCATCATGACTGGATACGAAGATGGGAAGCTGCTAAAGCTAAAGGGTCCATCTGCAAGAGTTCAGAACTATGCCTACCTCTCTCAGCATGGAGAAGGTAATTTGTCATCTAGTTCATTGTGCCATGCAAGATTTGGTCATCTAAATTATAACAGT
>LPNX010710987.1:304075-331752 GCA_001517045.1 Pseudotsuga menziesii
TTGGATACACTATGAGTCTTGGATTAGCAGCTGTCTCATGGATATCACGCAAACAGTCAGTTCCGGCAGATTCAACAACAGAAGCAGAATATATGGCTGCAGCTGAAGCAACGAAAGAAATAGTATGGCTCAGGAAGATACTTGAATATTTGCAAGAAAAACAAGAAAATTCCACTCCATTATTGGTCGACAATACTTCTGCAATCAAGCTGGCTAAGAATCCTAGATTCCATGATCGAACCAAACACATCAACACAAAGTATCATTTGATTCGACATCATGTAGAGGCCAAGACAGTCCATCTTCGACATTGTTCCACAAATGATCAAATTGCAGACATCTTCACCAAAGCGCTTGGACGAGAAAAGTTTGAAAGATTCAGAAACATGCTCGGACTTACGAACACCCCTTCGGATTAAGAGGGGGATTGTTAGAATATAATCCGTCGGGATTATATATTGTAAATAAATAAATAGTTATGTAGGAAGCTGAACAGTTACATAGGAAGGTGAAAAGGTTGATGAAGCTCAACCACCACATGTAATATATAAATGTATGCATTAGCCATGAATAGAAGAGAATTGGGAGTTATACCTATCAAGTTCCTAACTGATTTTGTAAAAAAAGTATTTAGATAGATGAGAAAGAGAGCAAAGGGTTCGATTTTTGGAGGACTTCAGGAGGTCTTTTGGACTTGCTTGTGAGCTAAGTATCATAACTCTTATATGTATTTGATGACAGATTATGAAATATATGAGCCTTTTCACCCTTCAGTTTGTATGTTGGATTCATTTTTTGACTTGTTTAGTTGCTTAACTGATAAATTCATTGTTGGTCTATGCTTGTATGCTGGTAATGCTTATCTTCTATAAATGAACTTCAATATCATGTTCTATTGGATTCTGGTGATTATATGATGTATCTTTGTCTTTCCTTGCTTATGATTCAGTTTTTATTTGGTTCATGAGTGTATTCCTTGTTTGTCACCAAATTTACAACCAAGAAAACATTTCAGAAACCCTAAAACCTAGTTTACTTTATTGTGTTTTTTTAGATTGTGTTGGCTTGTTTCTTCATAGCTTGGAAACAATTTCTGGCACAAACATCTTTGGAAACGTTGCCAGGGATGAAGTTGAGACATATTTTCCCTGGGATACTTATTAGTTTCATTGGTTTTAAGAGGTGAACTTAAACCAGCACATTTTAAGGCTATTTTTCACCAGATTTGTCACAGTGGCTTCTAGAGGAGTGGGAACTAGGAACATACCTACTTCACCATTGCAATTGGGTGTTACAGATCCTGAACAGATATTGAGGACAACAAGAAAGATTAGAATATCTCAGTCGTTACCCTCCCTATCTGACCCTGAACAGTTGGATGGGTCATTAGCTTCATCTGTGTCAAAGAAAGAAGAAGAAACTTCACCTTGGGTAAAACCAACAATTCCTGATAGTAGTTTCCAAATTTTTACCAATCCTCAATCCTTCATAAAAGCTAAAACTACTTCTCTTGGTAAAATACCTCTTTGTCAATTGAAAGTAGGAAAAAACCCCATTCAGTCAAGTTCTAGCCAAACTTCTTCATTATCAAAATCAGTCAGTCCAAAAATGGCAGCCCAAAATCAGCCCATAGACATGATGGACCGGATGGTTGCAGCCAGATATGCACCATTGGTCTTGCCTCAGCCTTTACATGCACTGCCTGGGGGTGACTATCATAAATATTTGCCTAGATTCAATGGACAAGGGGAAACCACAGCTGAAGAACATTGGGAAGCTTTCCTTAGTTATGCTGATAACCAAAACATCGAGGCTAAGGATGTATGGATGAGAGTGTTTGTTCAGAGCCTTGATGGAGATGTAAGGAAGTGGTTCAGAGAGTTTCCTGCTAACTCCATCACTATCATTGAAGAACTTTGTGATCTCTTCATGAGACAATGGGGGGACACTAAAGACCATACATACTACATAACTGAGTTTGGAGCTCTTAGGAGGAAAACGGATGAGACTGTTGCAGATTTTTCAAAGAGCTTCAACAAGATGTACAGTAGAATTCCTGCTGAGATAAAGCCTACAGAAACATCAGCTAAACTGACATATGCAAATGCTTTCGATCATGAATTCTCTTTATTACTGAGAGAAAGGAGACCTATTTCTTTGTTGAATATGCAGGATGCAGCTCTGGAAGTAGAATCAAACATATTGGCTTCCAATAGACTAAAGAAGGAAACATCTCAGCAGCTGTATGACAGGAAAGGAAAGAAAGAAGCAGCCCTAGGAGGTTCATCTTCACTTTCTACTGAAGGAAAAATTGATGAAATGGCTAAGTTGGTGAAGATTCTGATTGCAAAACTGAACAAATTAGAGCTTGAGAAAAATTCCAGCAAGCCTGCTCCAGAAGGTGAACGAAATCCTAATAATCAGAATCAGTTTAGAAGGCAATTTGCTCCCCGCTTCATGCCTAGAGAACGCAGGAATAATGATATTCAGCGAGAAAGAAGAGAAAATGAGGATCAAAGAGTGCCACCACCTCTTCAGAACAATGTGGCTGATGAGGAAGAAGTTGATGAAGAGCTGCTCTTCGAAGAGACTGACCAAGATATGAATCATTTTGGAGAAGGATTGTCTGGGGGTTTTGTCACTAAGGAAGAATTTCTCAATGCAGAATATTATGATGCTGACATGTTCGAAACAGAGGATGATTCAGAGCTGGAAAAGACTGTTGTAACTGCTGCTGTCTGTCAAAATGAAGTTAAGAAGACTGTGAACCTGAGATCAAGTCCAAAACAGGTGGTACCAGCCTCGAAAAAGAAAGCAGTTGTCCCTCCTAAACAAGCTCCTGATCCTATGACAGAGAAAAAGCAAGCTTCAGAAAAACCAAAGAAGACTACAGAGACTGAAGAGGTAAATAAAACTGTTCAGAATTTCAGTTTAGAGAATGAATTAGGAAAGTTAAAGATTCATGTACCTTTAACTGAATTAATAAAAAATCCTTCATATAAAGAAACAGTTCTAAAGGTGATGAATTCAGCAAGTAATCAGCCTGTTTCAGACATAGTAAATTTACAAGAAGAAAACCCCAGGATTTTCATTGGATCAGCCCTAGCTGAAAAGACTGAAAATGAAGCAGGTGCTTCACCTCCATTCTATGTCACTCTGACATTCCATGAACAGATGATACACAATTGTTTGTTAGATTCGGGAGCTTCACACAATTTGATGCCAAAAGCTGTTATGGAGGCTTTGGGACTGAGTATTACTAAACCTTATCATGATCTATATGCATTCGATTCCCGAGCAGTGAAGTGTTTAGGTGTAATAAAGGACATGGTTGTTAGCCTGGCTCAGTTACCCATGAAAAGTGTGATCATGGATGTTGCGGTAGCTGATATTACACCGAAGTTTGGGTTACTTCTCTCTAGGTCTTGGGCAAAGAAGGTTGGTGGGACCTTACAAATGGATCTTTCATATGCCAATATTCCTGTGTTTGGAGGAGAAAATAGAAGGCTGTACAGAGAGCTTCAGTTTGCATATATTGTGACAGATGATAAGAATCCAATCAATCACCCACTGTATGTTGTTGATAAAGACCTTGGTACTTGCATGTTACATTTCAGTGAGGAAGACAGTACTGCTGGTTTGTTACAAGTTGAGAAAGAACAGCCAGTAAAACACAGCAGAGAAGAAGAAGATGAACTGTGGCAATTATATTTTGATGGTTCCTCTTGTAAGGAAGGTGCAGGTGCAGGGGTTCTTCTCATATCCCCTGGAGGTGAAATAGTAAAGCTCATGTATAAGTTGGAGTTTATTACTACAAACAATACTACTGAGTATGAAGCTTTGCTACTGGGATTAAAAGATGCTAAAAATTTGGGCATTCAGCAGATTGCTGCATTTGGCGACTCCGAATTAGTTGTTCAGCAGGTGAAGAGCAACTATCAAGTGAAGCAGGGTTTGTTGAAAGTCTATCGGAATGAGGTATGGGATATGCTTAAAAATTATTTTGTAGCATTTAAAATCACTCATATTCCCAGAGACCATAATCAGACTGCAGATTCATTGGCCTTGGCTGCCACACACTTCAGAATCCCCAAGACCACTCAGTTAAGGTATCCCATAGAGGTGAGGTACAGACCATGTGTACCGGATAATGTAAAGAAATGGAAAGTATTTGAAGATGACATTGAAATTAAGAGATTTCTAGAGCTTACTCATGAGTTTTCAAATTCCCTGATTGATCAAGAGGAAGATGAAGGGGATGAACAGTTGGATGAGATTGCTGAAGATGAGATAGAAGGTCATAAAATAATTGAACTTAAAAGCAACTTCATCCCAAAAGGTTTGGTACCTCTAGAAATAATATTTACAAAGGATGATACACTTTCAAATCCTGTTGTTCAGTCCTCAGAAGAGAATGTGGTAGAATGTAATATTGTTTCTGCAAAACATCCTAAAATGGTCAAAATTTCTAAATCACTTACAGCTGAACAAAGAAATAGGTATATCAAACTGTTAAAAGAGCATGTAGATGTTTTTTCCTGGTCTTATGAGGAATTGAGGACTTATGATACAGGAATCATACAGCATAAAGTTCCTTTAAAACCAAATGTCAAACCTTTTCGTCAGAAATTAAGGAGGATTAACCCAGCCTTTTTTCCTATTATTGAAAAGGAAGTAAAGAAGTTGTTAGATGCCAAGATCATAGTGCCTCTCAGGTATTCTTCATGGGTGGCTAATCTGGTTCCTGTCAGAAAAAAGAATGGAGAAATCAGGTTGTGTGTTGACTTCAGAAATCTAAACAGATCTTCATTAAAAGATAATTATCATTTGCCTAAAATTGAGCAAGTATTGCAGCAAGTAGTTGGGGCAAAGAGGATCTCTATGGTGGATGGTTTTTCAGGGTACAATCAGATTGCTATGCATCCTGATGATAAGGAGAAAACAGCTTTTACAACTCCTTGGGGAAACTTCATGTACGATAAGATGCCTTTTGGTCTGATGAACGCTGGAGCCACATTTCAGAGAGCAATGGATATTGTTTTTGTTGGAGAAAAGGACAAGTTTGTGGTAATCTACTTGGATGATATCACTGTTTTCTCACAGTCAGATGAAGAACATTTGAAGCATTTGAAGCAGACTTTCCTGAAGTGCAGAAAATTTGGTTTGTCTTTAAATCCGAAGAAGTCACACTTTGCTGTACAGGAAGGTAAATTGCTTGGTCATTTAGTGTCTGCTGATGGTATAAGGATTGATCCTGAAAGAGTAAAATCTATATTGAAAATAAGTTTACCGAGGAGTAAAAAGGATGTCCAATCATTCATTGGTAAAATCAACTTTTTGTGTTGGTTTATACCAAACTTCGCTGAAACTATCAAATAGATTACAGTCATGCTGAAAAAGGATCAAGAAGTCAAGTGGACCACCGAAGCAAAGAATGCATTTGAGAAGATTAAAATGGCTCTTACTGAAGCACCTGTATTAGTAAGTCCAGATTTTACCAAAGAATTCCTTACATTATCATTTGGATTAGAGGATACAATAGCAGATGTTTTGTTACAGAAGAATAAGGAAGAATTGGAGCAGCCTATTGCCTTTTTCAGTAAAACTCTCAGGGATTCCGAACTGAAGTACAGTATCTTAGAAAAGCAAGCTTATGCTCTGGTAAAGGCTTTAAAAATTTTCAAAATCTATGTTCTACATTCTAAAGTTATTTCATTTGTACCTAATGCTGATGTAAAAGATGTGTTAACACAGCCCGATAGTGAAGGGAAAAGAGGCAAGTGGATTGCTAAAATCATGGAGTGTGATGTGGAGATCAGACCTACCAAGCTGGTTAAAGGACAAGGTTTAGCCAAGCTGCTGGCTGAATCAAATTGTCAGGCTCTGGGATTGTATGTCATGGCTGAAGAATTATCTCAGGAAGAAGATCAAGCAATACTGGAAAAAGAGAAGATCATGGACTTTTATTCATCATCAGCATGGTATGCAGACATTGTTTATTTCTTGTTGTTTTTGCAATGTCCTGAGCATTTGGATAGGAAAGCTGCTAGATCCTTAAAACTTAAAGCTACTAAGTATTGTCTAGTAGAAGAGCAGTTGTTCTGGAAGGACCCAGGGGGTATCCTACTCAGATGCTTGGACAAATCTGAAATTGAAGGGGTAATTACTGAATCTCATGAAGGTGCTTGTGGAGGTCACAAGTTCTGGAAAACAACAGCATACAGGATTTTAAGAGCTGGATATTATTGGCCCTCTTTGTTTGCAGATGTTTATCAGCAGGTAAGAGCCTGTATCCCTTGTCAGAAGTTTGCTGGCAAACAGAAATTGTTGTCATTGCCCCTGAAACCTATTGCAGTAAGTTCTCCTTTTCAGCAATGGGGTCTGGATTTTATTGGAGAAATAAATCCAGCTTCCTTAGGACAACACTGATGGATTCTAACTGCAACAGACTTTTTTACCAAATGGGTGGAAGCCATTCCTACTAGGAATGCTACAGACAAGGTAATCATGGAATTCATTGAAGAAAATATCCTGAGTAGGTTTGGGTGTCCTCAGAAATTAGTGACAGATAATGCTAAGGCCTTCAAGTCTAAGGAAATGGTAGCATTTTGTGAAAAGAATGGCATCCTACTGAAGCATTCAACTCCTTACTATCCCCAAGGTAATAGTTTGGCTGAATCCTCAAATAAGAACATCATTCAGAGTATCAAGAAGTTGCTCAAGCATAACAAGAGATCATGGGATTCAATGCTGAAGTACGCATTATGGGCTGATAGGATAACAGTGAAACAAGCAATTGGAACTTCTCCCTTTCAGTTAGTATATGGTATAGAGGCAGTTTTCCCTGTTCAATTGGGAATCCCAGTAATGAAGTTTCTCCAGAATTCCCAGGAGGAGCCAAATGATATGCAGAGAAGAATTTATGAAATGATAGAGTTGCAGCAGAGCAGGGAAAAGGTGGATGAAAAGGCACAGTTGTACAGATTGAAGATCAAAAGTAGATTTGATAGGAACATCAAAGAAAATACTTTCTCAGTTGGTGATATGGTTTTAAGGTGGGACGTAAGGAAAGAGAAAAAAGGTAAGAATGGTAAGTTTGACAACCTCTAGTTTGGCCCTTTCCTAGTATCTAAAGTTCTGGAAAATAACACTTTTGTCCTGCAGTCCCTGGAAGGTGAGGAATTGTCCAGTCCAGTCAATGGACGATTCCTCAAGCATTTTTACAGTCTATAAGGAGATTTTCACTTTTCATTGTACATACTGGTGTGAGTGAAGCATAATAAAGACTCCATAGCCCAATGGAAATTTTGCAGACAAATAGATAGCAAACAGAAGGCACTGTTCTACAGGTTCTTGAAGCCTCACAGGGAGGACTTCATCCCGCAGCTGGAGCCAGATGTTAAGTCATGAACTTGTTTCTTTTATTTTTATATTTTGATTGCCATTTTATTCTAAGTTTGCTTATTTGCTTGAGTTTGTTCTTTTACTTACTTTGGAAATTTTTTGGTTTTTAGTGAAATTTTCAAATTTTTGCCTTTAGGTTTTTTATTGTTTTTCTTCCTTTAGGTTTTGAAGGGTTCTAAAGGTCATTATGTTGAATAATGGATTCACAAATCACATCATGAGCATAGTTATCACTTAAACATCACTTAAACCTCATGCAAAGTGGAAAAAATGATTAAAATTGCGCCAAAATTGAGTTCAAATTATTCTTGTAGTGCAACCATGAAAAATTAACACAGCGGCGCTACAAGAATATCGCGGGCTCCGAAATCACCGTTTTTTAAGCTAAATTTTCGCATGATTTCAATTCCTAAGTGACTAATCGCATGATTTAAGGATTTTGATACGTGTTGCTCCAGTAATCATCATGCAAACAGGCGTGTTTGACAGCAGGAAAGAGATCGTAGCAAATCATTAGTGAGAGTTGGATGAATCGCCACAGGTGGACAAACGAGCCTGGATTGAAGGGAAAGGAGTTCTTCATTCATGCATTACGGAGTTAGAGACTAAGTGGAGCTAAGAAATTTGCCCAAAATCCGGAAGCTGCAGTTATGAAGGGGAGTTAAGGTTTTCACCGTTGCAGAGAGCATTTAGGGCTTTCTGGTTTCGCCACCTGGAATCAAATTGGATGCATGAAGACACTTGTATGGCTAAATTGGACAATCAGATAGCTCAGGCATTCATTTTAAGCGTCTGCAGCAGTGCGGGAATAAGGTATTCCGCTATAGCATAATAGTGACCGTTAAATTGGGGCTTTCATAGTAAAAGCTTGTTTTGTTAAAATTGGTTAAGGAGAACGTTAATATATACTTTTAACAGCATTCCTGTCGAAGAGATATCGGTCTAAGAGGATATTAGATGTATTGGTGAGTGACTAGTTGAAAAATAGCAGTTTTTATTGAGCATGACCTTGTTAAAGCCTGAAAATGTGGTGATGTGAAGAGCTGTACAGTCTGTAGCGACCAAGGTTTCATGGCTTCAATGTTTACTTGTAACTAATACAATAAGTGAGCTGATCATATCAAGTGCTTGAAGACCTAGTCTGATTACATGCTAGAAAGATAACTGGTTTTGTTGTTAAATCCAAGTTGGGGCAGAAAATGAACAAGACATAAGGTGCTCTCATTATCACTACAATACACAGGTGTTGTTATACTTTCTGGAGATGGTCTAGTATCTAAATGAGCAGCTGGGATGATAGCTAGTTTCACCAGCAATTTTAGTGGAGAATGTGGAGCACTCTGTGACCTAAATCACTTGAGCCTGTGGTAAAGCTTATCCTGCATTGAAAAACAAAAAGAAAACAGTCAAGGAAAATTAAGGAAAGCTGATTATCAAAACCTTAGAGGTTTGAGAAGGAAAAAGCAGCTGTTAGGTCATTAACAGAGCCCTAGAAGTACATAGAATTCAGCCATTGAAAGTAGATGGGTAAAAGTGGAAAAATAAATAGGGCTGAGCCCACTGATTTAAGCTGGATTGATCAATTCCCAGGTTGTGCAGAGCTTTTCCAGAATGCTGGGTGGCTAGATTTCTTCAAAAAGTTCGATGGTTACAACATTGAGGTCTCTTATCAATTTGCCAAAAGCTATAACCAGGACATGATAGTTTTTGATACACTGAGATTCAAGTTGACTGTGGAGCTAATTGCTAAAGCTACAGAAATAAAAAAATGAAGGTGAAATGTGGTTCAAAAAGTTACCTTTCACTTTTAATGCCCAGAGGTACCTTTTACCTGGTATTACTCCAGACTGGAGCAAAGGAATACTAATCCAAAATTTCAGAAGTGAGTGGGTGGAACCCATTATAATCTTACAAAGCTATATCACCTGTGAAGGCAAATATGCCTATGTCTTCAAATACCATTTTAGGTTTTTACAGCATTTGTTTGGTGAATATAAAATGAACCTTCCTTTCTTCTTGTTCAAAAGTCTACAGAAGATGTCGAGTAGAGTCAAGGGGCATCAGGATCATACTTCACAATCCATCTTCTACCATGGTTTGATTAAGCTCATCATTAGTACTGCTCTACAAAAGGAAGGGAAGACATGGAATTATTTTCTTTTCTGGACTGGTTTTCAAATCAAACAAGAGGAGCAGCAAACCAAAAAACAAGTGGATAAGGGAAAAACCCTAGTTAGGAAACTAGGTCAGAAAATCAAAGTTGAAGACAAGAAAGAGGTTAAACTTGAAGAAGCACTAGAGCCCTTGAAGGATGACAATGAGCCTCAAAAGTTTTCAGCTGACAGTAAAGGTAAATGTTCACTGTTTACAGAAAAGAAAGATCAGCCTATGCAACACATGGCACCAGCAGAAGCTTTCAATGAAGATAAAATTGCTGTCACAGAAAAGGTTGCTGTACAGGAAGAAGACCTTCAGGCCCAGCAAAGGAGTCCCATCACTATCCTATCTGAGGATGAGGGATATCTGTTAGAGGAAGATGAGTTCACTGGAAAAACTGAAGTTAAGGTTGATACCCACACAAAATGCTGCAGACAAGAGAATAAAGCAGAGAAGTCAAAGAAAAAGAAGACCAAAGTGATAGCCATAGAGATAGTTACAGTAAGACATCAAGGAAGAACGTTGAAAATGCTGGGATAGTTTGCCCCAGGTTCTCCAGGTTGGAGGGCTAAAACTAGGCCAAGAAACAAGTTGAGATTGAATATGAAAAAATTGTTAAACCCTAGATTAAATACAAAAGAGGTAACAGTAATTGATGATGATTCTTCAGATGAAAAACCAAAAATTAAGAAAGAAGCAGTTCTGAAAACTCCAGTTTCTCATCATGCAAAGGGGAAAAAGCCATCAAAGTCAGCAGAAGAGGTTAGTCTCACCGAGACTAAATTATCAGCAGTCTTTTTAGAGTTAATAAATGAAATGTTAAAAGAGCAACAGAAAAAAGAGGTTGAAGTCTCTCATTCTGAAGACCAGGCGTTGATAGAGGAAACAACACCAACTGAAGCAGTTAATCAGGAAAACCCTATGGTTCATGGTGTGTCTTCAGATCCATTTCCAGATGATGAAGACATTTTCAGAAAATTAGATATTCCATGGCTACCCAGTGATATGCAGGATACTATAGCAGGGAAGGTTTTTTATTCAGACAAGCAAAACCTACAGAGAACAGTCAAACAATACAGACATCAAATGGATTTCATGCAGGAAGTGAATGATGGCTTGATCCTAGCAAATAGAAGACTCAGGGAGGATTTGCAGGAATTAAATGACCATTATCAAGAGCTTACTATAGTGTCCAAGGAAGCCCTGAAGAGAAAGAGAGCCACAAATTTGCAATGTACAGCGCTGAAGTAGACTGTCAGAGACTTGCAGCAGCAAAATGAAGAACTCACAAAAAGGGTAGTTGATATGGAAGATGAGCAGAAGAGAGCCAAGAAGAAGGCCCAAGCTTTGGATGGAATAGCCTTACTAGCTGAGGCTGCAAAAGACCTTTGAGTTTGGTAGTTAGTCAGTTATTGTAATGTCTTTTGAGAAACACTTTAGTTAGTGAGTTATTAGTTTTGCTTTTGAAGAAATATTTTATTTTGTAAATATAATCTCACTTTATCCCATCGATGAGTTGGTTGAGGGCAGTTAGGGTTTAGATCCTAACTGATTTTGTAAAAACAGTATTTAGATAGATGAGAAAGAGAGCAAAGGGTTCGATTTTTGGAGGACTTCAGGAGGTCTTTTGGACTTGCTTGTGAGCTAAGTATCATAACTCTTATATGTATTTGATGACAAATTATGAAATATATGAGCCTTTTCACCCTTCAGTTGGTATGTTGGATTCATTTTTTGACTTGTTTAGTTGCTTAACTGATAAATTCATTGATGGTCTATGTTTGTATGCTGGTAATGCTTATCTTTTATGAATGAACTTCAATATCATGTTTTGTTGGATTCTGGTGATTATATGATGTATCTCTGTGTTTCCTTGCTTATGATTCAGTTTTTATTTGGTTCATGAGTGTATTCCCTGTTTGTCACCAAATTTACAACCAAGAAAACATTTCAGAAACCCTAAAACCTAGTTTACTTTATTGAGTTTTTTGAGATTGTGTTGGCTTGTTTCTTCATAGCCTGGAAACAATTTCTGGCACAAACACTAACCATACAACTAATGCATTTGACTTGCAAGAAAGATCACATACAATCACCTACAAGAAAAGAAGGATGAGACTTGTTCCGAAGAACAACTTACAACAGTTCGAGAAAAAATACAAGATGAAGAATAATATGATGATACTTTCAAAGAAAGAAAGAGGTCTCAGACACCGTGCAATTATGGGACACTATTGAGAAATATCATTGATGCAGAGCCTTCCAGCAATGAAGAAGTAGCCCAGAAGAAAGGGAAGGAGAGTACCAGTTCAAGAAGAATGATGTCTAGGATGCAGTATCTACAAGTTCCATCATGCAGTAGATGGAAACATCGTGGGATGCAAGGAAATATTCGTGGCACAAGGCTTCTCACAGAAATAAGGCATATACTACGAAGATACATTTGCAACCACTAGAAGTTAAGACACATGACATGCAGACTCATGTGTACAAATTAAAGAAGGTCTTGTATGAGCTCAAAAGGCACCCATGGGATAACTCATACATGAGGAGCTTGAAGATCACCTAGAGTGATGAATATATTAACCTTTACAACAAGGTTGAAGATGAAAGCCTATAGAGGATGACAAGCTCACAGATGGGTGTGAGAAGAAATTTTGAAAAGGTTCAAGATAGAGGATCTTGGTATCCAGTGACCCTAGATGGATACATAGAATATTAGTAGCAGAGGAAGTTACTTGTCACTCCAGTACAGAATGTTTCAATACATAGATTATGAAAGGCAGAGGGAGAATGATTCTCCACTTCAAAGGGTGTGGCTGCAGAAGATCCTGAGGTTCGACATGGTACGACAGGATGGAAAAATTATTGATGGCTCTAGGATTTACTAAAGAGTAAAGCAGATTCCAACCTTTACTTCAAGGTTGAAGGCGGAAGACCAGTGATGTTGTTATACCAAAATCCTGTCACCATCATGTGATAAGACATTTGACATACCTACTTGCCCTGAATCCCAGCTTCTGGAGTGAAAACTAAATGGTTTTTCATCAATCTGTCATACAAATTCCCAGCACCGCGCATGCCCCTTTATAAAACTATTTGCTTGTCTTTGATTTGATGTTCATGACTGTTGATTGGAATGGTTTTTGGTTTTGAAACAAAAATAAAAACACTCTCTTCCCTCCCGTATGTAGGCATACTGAACGGTAAAGTGAACATTTGCATAAGCATATTGCATGGTTTTACTTTTCTGTCAAAACATCATGCATTCACGTAACCGTACAAGTTAAAATGAACGGTAGTTGTAGGTTGAAATTTATGTAGTAACTTGAGTGATAGGTTAGAAATGTGTTCGGGCATCGTAAAACGTAGGAGCTGTCGTTATTTGTCAGCATTACATTCCGGGACTTGCGTGGTTCTTCCACGTACCGTTGGTATATCGAACGGCCTTTCACGTACCCTTGAGGTATATAGAAAGGTACTTCACATACTCGATTGTATATCGGAAGGCCCCTTGTGTACGGTTATGCATTAGAAAACACTACTACCGATTCGAGCTCCCATGTACCTTGAGTATATCGAGAGACCCCACTAGGGCACCTTATCTATCTGAGAAAAGCCCTTTGTCCGTCTTGTTTGGATCCATACACCAAAAACAGCATTCGGGGAGATTACTATGCACGTACCCTCGAGGTATATCGCGAGTGGCACCTTCTTCACAATCCTAGTGAGAGACCCAACTTTTGAACTCCTCCTGTCATTTTAAGTCTGCTTGTTTTGACCTATAGTTTGAGTAGGGAAGTTTTTTGGTGTGTTTTTTTTTAGATTTTTAGACCCTAGGTTAGATAGGAACTGTACAAACTGGCTGAGTTAAGACAGTCCAGAAGAGTACGGGGCTTGCCACCTGATTTTATTCCTCTTTCAGGAGAAAATCCAATGGAAGCTATCGACTAGGGAGCTGCTACCACCTCCCAAGTGGGAGATAATGTGGTGGTGGAAAGTGGAGTACCATATTCTTGACACTCGCCTCCCCTAGTCGAACAACCTTCTCAGGGAAATTCATCGTTCCATTCTCCCTTGGAAGGTCATGTTGATGATGCAACCCGTCCGTAATTTGGTCCTAATGCTCCTTTTTGGGAGACCCATATCGGACAGGCCATTGCCTCAATTGGCACCCGTGTAAGTTCTCCTGATAGTGAAGAAGAACGCAGGAAATACCGTGCTTCTATTCTCCATGCACAAGAGGTAGAAAAGCATATTGATAACCTATGAGGCTCTAAACTAGTAAGTTCCACATCCCTTCTTGTGGGATATCGTTCACTAGCCGATTCTATGAGACCCATTGAACCGATTATAGATCGTCCATTAACAACCCACAGCCCAGGTCAAATTTCCACCCCTCTCACCTCTTATGTTATGTTTGTTCCAAATCCTCCCAGGTCTTTTTCATCTGGGGCCCAACCTTCAATTCTTGTTTCGACGGTACCTTTGAATGCCGGAGGGAAACCCCTGGCATGACCTACGTTATCTGATGCCACAGTTGTACCTAGTCAAGGGCAGACCTCTAACATAGAAACATCTACAGTTTTTGTCCCTCCCACCCACACTAATGTGGTAAATCCCCTATCTAGTTTAGGTCAGCCCTTGGGGGCACAACCTGTTACCATTCAGTCTTCTAGTGGTTATGGTTATCAAATACTTGTAGGTAATCATCCATCTAATCCTACAGGAATGCCTTATACTGGAATTCCATACCCTAGTAACACTTTTACGCCATGGGGGAAACCCATCTGGTCTTACATTCCAGCCATGGGAGGGATAACTATGCATACTACGGGAGGTGCAGGAGGACCACCTTATGGAGGTCCTCCCCCTGGGGGACCTAATGGTCCTGGCATATCTGGCAATTTTCCTCCTCATGGTCCTGGAGGTCCTAGTGGTCCTGGGGGACCTAGTGGCTTTCCTCCTTATGGCTCTGGAGGGTCTGGTGGTCCTCCACCTAGTGGTTTCGGTGGCTCTAGAGGTTCACCACCTCTTGGAGGCTCCGGAGGGTCTGGTGGTCCTGGTGATCCTGGTGGTCTCGGTGGTCCTGGTGGTCTCGGTGGTCCTGGTGGTCCTGGTGGTCTCAGTGGTCCTGGTGGTCCCGGTGGCTCTGACGGTCCTCCTCCTGGAGGCCCTGGTGGTCCTAGTGGTCCTAATTTTGGAAATCAACCCCCCATGGGCGGATCCTCCGGTGGTTGTTCCTCACAGCAACCTGTTTATCAGTCTACCTATGGCCCTACTGGTAATTATATGCCATATCAATATTACCAGTATGTGCAACCAAATAGATAGTTACCTTTCCTAGCAACTTTGGACTTGCCTGATTTGTCCAAGTTGATTAATGATCCCATTAGACACAATCCCTCGTGGCCTCCCATTCTGGTAAAGTTACCATCGGATATTCTGCAATTCGATGGGAAGCAGGGTGAAGATCCGTGGAACCATGTAATGACTTTTCATTTGTGGTGTTCCTCGAACTCCCTCGTGGATGATTATGTTCGATTACGACTCTTTCAGCAGACTTTGACCGGTACGGCCACAAAGTGGTACATTGAACTCCCACAACATTCGTTTATGGATTTTGGCTCGTTGGAAACCGTATTTCTTACGCACTTTCAACTCCCTATCTATTATGAAATGGGCACTGGACTTTTAACTTCTCTGCGACAGAACACCTCCACCCACATTTCTGATCATATTCATCAGTGGAGAAGGTGGAGAAGGCTTATTAAGGCCCCTATTCCGGATCAGTTGTTAGTTGATTGGTTCACTAAGTTCTTGTTGCCTCCTATTGCCCGAGATGTGGCCATGGGCGGTGCCGTTATCGAAGAGCAGGCTATTAGTCGGGCTCAATACCTAGACTTGGTCCATTCCCAGTCCAGGACTCTTTATGACCTGATTCCTCAAGCTCCTCGCCCTAGCACTGACCCTGCCAAGCCACCAACAGAAGTACCTATTGATGGGATCGTTGGTTCAATCCAGTCCCCATCCACAGTGAAACCTACCAAGCAAACCCAAACCGCTACTCCTTCGACTCCCAAGGTTTCTGCCGAGATCAATTCTATTCAAAGTACTCAAACCTCGGGTAATAAAAAGAAAGGTAAAAATCAAAATAAAAAACCTGGAAACCAATAGGAGACCCCACGATCAACCAATAATGACAATGACAAAGGGAAAAGGAAGGCTAAATATCCTTGTCTGTTATGCGGTGGCTACCATTTTTCAAAGGAGTGTCCTCATCAGGATGAAATCTCCCAGTTTCTGAAGTCTAATCCCACACCTGCAATACTTATGGATCCCTTTCCCTCTCAACAACAACTGGTAGACCACATGTCTAACCAGGGTAACTCTAGTTCATCAGAGGTGATGTCCTCAGATACCATCCATCTGCAAACTCGAAGCCAGAATTATGATAAACCCGCAGATAAGAAAGAAGATCAATCTTCTTCAGGGAAAGCTCCCTCTACTAGTTCTCCGAAATCCTTGTCTACTGTTCCCTTGTCTATCGAGAAGTCTACTCTCGACATGATTTTGCGCCCACCAAAGAGAACTCTTCGAAAGGCTGTCTTTAATCCCAATGCTCGAGCTACCCAATTCTATAATGTAGTTGAAGATCTCGCTTAGGCACCTTGTGCCATGTGTACCCTATAAGTACTCCAAAGTTGTCCCACACAGCGCAAGAACTTGTTGACAGCTTTAGGAGCTTTAGAACCGGATAACACTAACTTGATTCACTTCAATGTTGAGAACTATAAACCTAGATTACCACATAAACTCACTTTTTAGATCATTACGAAAGTAGTGGGAAAGAAAGTCTTTCGAACGGTACTAGATGAAGGAGCTTCGACCTCAGTGTTATCTTTGACTTGTTGGAAAGCTCTTGGCTCTCTCAAGCTTGTTACATCACCAACGACCCTTAAAGCCTTTGATGGACGGGGTTTCCAACCCCATGGTCTCATACTAGCCCTCGCGGTCGAGCTAGGGGGCAAAACCATTTCCATCCAAGTAGAAGTGGTGGATGCCCCTTTGGATTATAACCTCCTTTTAGGAAGGAATTGGTTCTATGCCATGACTGTTGTTGCTTCAACAATATTTCGAATGGTCCAATTCCCGCATCTTGGGAGAATTGTTACCATCAACCAGCTTGATTTCTGTACACCGGATGTTACTACTTCCATGGCTAATAACTTCCCCATGTTAGGTCAATCCCCTCCTCCTTACCAGTTGATTGGGGTAGGTATGCTGAAGGATTCATCCCTTATGGGGATTTTTCCATCTACTCCTCCTAGCACAGATACCGCGACAAAACATATGATTGTCTCAATTGATTTTGAGCCCAAGGGCAAAAATGTTGTTAAGTCCACCTCGTTGAGCCCGCACGAAGCTATGTATGACACCATTCAAACTTGTTCAGATGATCACACTGATGACCTTCATTTAGTGGCTTCGGATCCTTACCATTTACCGTACTGGTTAGAACCTTCTCTTCCGATTCTAGATTATCTCTCTGAGACTTTTCCTTTCGACGAGTCCATTATAGAGATCATGAATACGGATGAGCCCATTTGGGAGGATCACCATCATAGATCCATGTTCCTCCCCAATACCAGTTTGGGCAGCCATGATTTTGCATCCTTGTTTCCTACTGATATTGTCAACGTTCCACAAAGTCCTATATTGTTGCAAGATACAGATTCTGAAGGAAACCTTTGCAACATTACTCAGACGAACCCAATTGACATATCAGCCAAGCCTGATGTTATTGAGCATGTTCATGTTGGGAAAAACTGCTCCACATATGAATCTGAAGCATATAAGGCACTTTTTAAGGAATTCTATGATATTTTTGCCTGTTCCTATGAAGAGATGTCAGGGATTGACACTTCCATTGTGATCCACAAGATTAAAACTTATCCCAGGGCTAAACCTGTCAAGCAGAAACTTAGGCAAGCCCATCCTAGGAAGGCCACAGCTATTAAAGCTGAGATTGAGAAACTTCTGAAAGTTGGTTTTATTTATCCTGTACCTCTGACGGAATGGGTATCGGACGTTGTCCCTGTCAATAAAAAGCAGGGCACCATTAGAGTCTGCATCGACTTTAGGGATTTAAATAAAGCTTGTCCCAAGGACAACTTTCCTACCCCGCATATCTATCAGATTATCGACAACTGTGCTGGAAGTGTCATCTTTTCATTTATGGATGGCTTCTCTGGCTACAATCAGATTGAGATATTTCCCTCCGATCAGCATAAGATGGCATTCATTTTCCCATGGGGAACCTTTGCATATAAGAAGTTACCTTTCGGCTTGAAAAATGTTGGAGCCACATTTCAGTGTGTGATGTCCTATGTGTTTCATGACATTAAACATATTGTTGAACCGTACCTTGATGACCTCCCCGCTCATTCATAGTGATGGGAGGACCATCCTGGTCATCTTAGAGACATATTCCTGAGATGCCGTCATTATAATATACGGCTCAATCCGCATAAATGTGTTTTTTGCGTTGAGACGGGACGTCTGCTTGGCTTTGTGGTATCCAAATATGGCATCTGGATCGATCCTTTGAAGATTTCCACTATCATTAATCTACCAGCCCCAACTAACATCCTTGAACTCCAAAGTTTGCAGGGGAAGGCAAAATTTCTCTGTCGTTTCGTGTGCAATTTCGCTGAGAAAACACACGGTTATATGCGTCTCCTCAAGAAGAACACTCCATTATTCTGGGATGACCCAGCCCAACACGCCTTTGATAATCTTAAGCATGCTCTAACTCATTCACCCGTGATACACCCCCGGGATTATTCAAAGGACTTTCTCTTGTATATTGTTGCCTCCGCTACTACCATCGCCATGGTTTTAGTGTAGGACAATCTCCACGGTCAGGAGCATGTGATTTATTACGCCAATAAGAATCTTATTGATTCTGAAACCCGTTATTCACATGTGGAGAAGCTAGCTTTGGCCATGGTCATTGCTGTGCAAAAATTTCGTCACTACATTCTGCTTTGCACTACCACAGTATTGGCATACCAGAACCCGATGTACTACATTCTGACTCGTCAGGTACTCGGGGGCAAGTACTCCCATTGGATCGTCATCCTTCAGGAGTTCGATCTCAAGTTTTCCAAGGCTACATCAAAGAAATCCTTGGTTTTTGTTGAGCTTATGTGTGACCTTCCCTGTGCTACCATGGAATATGAGCCCAGCGATTCATTTCCAGATGAATTCATGTTCCTAATTAGCACTATTGATCCTTGGTATGGAGACTTGCTGATTTATCTCCAAACCCAACGTTTTCAGCCACATCTATCTCGCGATGATCGTCACCGCATCCGTCACCATGCGAAGTACTATCTTATCTTAAATGATACCTTGTATAGACGTGGGATTGATTCCATTCTCCGGCGATGCCTCACTCATGTGGAGGCTGAACATGTGGCGGTCGTTTATCTGGGATGGCTACAGCCCAGAAAATCCTTTGCGCTGGCTATTTCTGGCCTTCTATCTTCAAAGACTGTCATGAGGTTGTTAAGAAATTCCCACCTTGCCAACATTTTTATCCCAAAAAGCGCACCCATCCTGCTCCGCTTCACCCCATCATTATTGTTGGCCCTTTTTCCAAATGGGGGATCAACTTCATGCATTGTAAGCCTACCTCAGCTAGGGGGCATGGTTACATCATCGTAGCCGTGGATTATTTCACAAAATGGGCTGAGGCCATGCCTACATATGCAGAAGATGGTAAGACTGTCGCTCTCTTCTTGTTCAATCATATCATAGCTAGATTTGGAGTTCCGCAGTCCATCGTCACTGATCATGGATCTCATTTCCGTAATCAAATGATGGAGGAATTGAGTGCCAAGCTAGGTTTTCGCCATGAAATCTCTACATCGTATTATTCGCAAGCTAATGGTCAGGTAGAGGCCATTAACAAGGTTTTGAAAACTATGCTTCGTCGGATGGTTGGAGATCATAAATCCAATTGGAATCTCATTCTTTTTTCTGCTCTTTGGGCTTATCGGACTTCCATGAAAACAACTAATGGTTTCACACCATTCCAGCTTGTCTATGGACTTGAAGCTGTCTTGCCGATCCAATGTCAGATTCCATCTTTACAACTTGCCGTCGAACTTCTCCCAGACACTTCCACGGAGGAAGCAATATTTTTGTACTTAAACAACCTTGATGAGACTCGTAGAGATGCTGCCTTGGCTAATGAGCCACATAAGAAACGTGTCAAGGCGCAGTACGATAAATCCATCTAGCCTCGTGTTTTCAACGAGGGTGACCTAGTTTTGACTTTTGACCAGAGATATGACAAGCTAGGGAAGGGTAAGTTCGAGTCCATGTGGTATGGACCTTTCATTATTTCCAAGGTGTTAGAGAAAGGAGCCTATGAGTTAGTTGATTATGATGGAATCCCTTTGGGGCAACCTCACAATGGGTTGTACCTGAAAAGGTATTATGCCTGGGTTTTCTTGGATGGTATCTTGTATATATGTATATTGACTGAATTTCAGTGTGCTTTCAATATTTTCAAGATGGTTTTGAGTTTTAGTGTCCGCATCTGTTTATACCATGTTTTGGTCATGCAGATGGCTTTCTACAGCTTCGTTGATGGTGCTTTCCACCACACCTTGAATCTAGCCTTGGCTGCTTGGGTTCTCTATTCCCCAGCTGAAGATTTGGTTAGTTCAAGAGCAGTTTGTTTAGGTCCCGTTACTAATAACAACATCGAATATGAAGCAGTCATCGGTCTTCTGACTGAAGCTGCCTCCCAAGATGTCCGTGATCTAGTAGTTTTGATGGACTCTCAGTTCGTGGTTTGTCATTTAAACCATGTCTACACCATTAGGAACCCGGTGCTCCTCTGCCTCTTCAGGAGGGTACGTTTGTTAGAAAGATCATTTGGAACCATTACCTATAGGCATATCCCTAGGGAACATAATGTAGTTGTTAATTCATTGGCTAATTACATCCTAGATTGGCATATTGCCCATTCATGACGTTAAATCAAACATGGTATATTGTAAATAAACATTTAAAGACACATAGAACTCATAGAAAATGCATTTATCGATTTTAGACATATAAAAACCGTGTAAAAGTCTGTATATATATATATACGAATTTTTTTTACAAAAATAGGTCCCGAGACCTCATCTAAAGCATGTAAGCTTTCAAGTAAAATCATCATACAAAAAATCCTGAAGCTATAAGCTTTCAGTATACATGTCTCATCCACTAATGGTGCTCGTGATAGCACATCACTGCTCGAGCCACCCTACGTAGTAGCCTGCTGAATCGGCCTGGTATTCCTGCCGTAGATCTCTGATATCTAGTCGGGAGGTCATCTATATCAGCATCTGGGATGTCCAGAGTCAACCGCTCTAAGTTCTCCTCCAGCTCCCCAGTGATATCATCACCCTGTGGCATGAAGCAAGCTCCGGCTCGCCTGTCTAATGGAGATTCTCCTCCAGGCCTCGCTACTCCAACATCTGCATGAAGACAAATAGGTCTCATCACTTATCATAAAAAAATATAAAACATAAAAACATTTTCCATTTTTAGGGTTTCTTGCTTCTTACCAATGTCACCCCACTGCCCTCTAGGTGGGAGTGGTAGGTCAGGATCACCTGTAAAATATGTTCCTGCATAGGCATAGTCCTCAACCATGAGTATCTGATCCCGTAGCCATCTGAAGAACAGATCACCGAACTTCACTCTGCCCCTACCCGCTCTTGTGCGAGCCATGACCTGGACCCACCTCAGCATACGGGGGTCCCATGCTCTGAGACTCCAAAAAGTCACCTGGGGCCTCATCTGTGGAACCCCCTCAAAGAAGAAGCAAGCTAAGATGGAACCAAATCCGAACTGCTTCAGCTCTCCCTGCCAACATTTAGTCAGCTAATCCTTGAATATTGGAAGCAATGCTTCCACCCAGTTGAACACAGTAGGTGCCATAGCCTCTAGGGCGTACAACATATGTGCCCTGGAATCCTGATGCACACCCTGGCTCCCTGCCACCCTCTACATGGTGAACAGGACAATCCGTAGAGCCCTGTCTGTCACTGCCCTGATGGGGATTTTCTTCCCCGATGTACCTGTACCTGGTACACAGTGCCAATCTATGAGGTCTCTGGTGGTAATGTCCCCGCCACGGGAACTTGTCAGTGAGATGGGGGCACCCCATCTCGATAGGCCAGTCATGAAGTAGATATCCTCTACCTCCACTGTAAGTATGTGTGCCCCCACCTCGAAATACTGTTGTTCTGGATTCCACATTCTTAGTATGTGTTCCAGTAATCTCTCTTGGGACACCATGCTTGGTGTCCGGAAGAACTTTAAGAGCCCACAGTCCCACAATGCGGCAATGCAAACCGCATTCCTTTCAACAGCAGCATCCTCGTCATCATGTGTTCTTTCCTTCCATATCACCATATTTTGGACACCTAGACCTGCCAAAAACAACAATGGTATGCATTAATAACATCCTTGAGATATTGCAAATCAAAAGAATGAATAAATTTTGTCCATATCATTTGTTTAACTTCTCCACGGCCGGCACCGCCTGTGCCCCATTGGAGACAGGCGGTGGCACCACCTATCCGCTGTGTTCTTGGCGCGGTTCTCAGGTGGTACCGCGTATCCCGTAAGGGGTAGCCGCAGTGCCCACATATTGGATTTTAGGGCTTTCCAAATAGGCCCAAAACCCCACCAAATCCCAAAATAGAAGCTATGAAATGAAAGATAAGGGTCTTAGTTGTTACCTGCAACTAACGAGACTGAAAACAGACGGTGGAAACTCCCGGTATCAACTGTGGAGGATTTGGCTAGAAAATGCTCCAAGTGCTCTCTACTAGAGGTAAATAGTGACATGTTTTGATTTTTTACCATTTACTTGCCTTATATAGACATTTTTTGGGTCTGACTTAGTATAGTTTTGATATTACATCATGTTCTGGTCAAAATCTATTTGTCATAATCCCTTAATGTTGATTTTGAATGCATTTAACACTTGTTTATGAGTCGTCTGCAGGTTGACTTTAGTAAGAAGCTTTGGAAAGTTTGTTTATGGATTTTTCGTACTTTCACAAAACGAAAAGGTCATCAAGTGTTTATTATGACACTTTGTCACACTCGTAAAAATCTAGCATCAAAGTTCCGAGTCCAGTTCAAGTTTCTTTCCAGGATCGTAAAATACAACATTGTGTAAAGAAGCGTCATGGAGTTCTCTTTTCACCTCTTTTTCAGGCTCCTTAAACATGAAAAAGTTGTCGAGTCCATTTTTTATTCTTTCCAGGCTCGTAAAACATTACGTTACGTAAAGGAACCTCATGGAGTTCTCTTTAAACCCTTTTCAGGCTCCCTAAATATGAAAAGATTGTCGAGCGATCTTATCTTCTTCACACTCACTAAAGTATTTGAAGAGTCGTCCGTCCGACGGTAGGTTATCTCTTTCTCGATTCGGATAGGACTATTTACGAGAAAGGAACACTCCAGCTAATCATGACTGGAAGAGTTCTCTTAGGTATGATTTTACAATTTTTGGGGCCTTAGAGACTAAATCATACGAAAAAGGACCCCCATGGAGTTTTCTTTTGTATTCGTTCAGACTCTCTAAACATGAACGATAACGAATTTTCTTTCAGTGGACTCATTAAATTAAACATTGAGAGACCCGTTTTGGGAACGAACCCCTTCTCTCTCAGGTTTGTAAAACATATGAGACTGGACTTGTCTTCTGACAACCTATATCGAGTGTTTGTTACCCTCTTTGAACTCGTAAAACCGAAAAGAGGCACTCATCAATCATGATGGGGGAAATGGGAAGGGAATCATTTTGCAAATAATGGCAGTTGTTTGTCGTTACCTTTGAACATGGCACTTGTCTCCACAATCATGTCAGTCAATTGGGTATTCAGCTGATCTCCATGACGATCCACTTTCATGAGTCATGTCAATCCTTTGAGTCTTTCAAAAGAATGCATTGCCTACTATCGCATTGTGTATATGTCATGTCTAGTCATGCTGCCAAGTCATTTTGTTGTACCGCCCGATGTTCAAAGGGGATCTGAAGAAGTTTTACCTCTGCAGTCTACAGAGTCTTTGTGTCAGTATCTTTGAGTCAGTCATATGGTTACTACATTCACATCATTCCAGAACTATGTTCCGAGTTTTGTGTTGTCGATGTGGGACTCATCATGGCCCTCCTTCGATGATACTATTCCCGTCGACATCGGCTCATCATCCGGGAAATAGTCTTAGAAACAATATTTAGTACCTTGAGATCTGTATGCCTTAATGACAGATTCTCTCACTCTCGACATGGGTTCACATCATTGACCTTTGATCGATAGAATCAACTAGGTGTTCGACATCAGGACATCTATTTGCACTCAGTAGATTGTACTAGGATACCTTGGGAATCATTGACATTAATGGTGATCTCCCTCGCACTTGTTAATGGTTCACATCATTGGTCGGTAATCAAGTAGTGTCTACTATGTTCGACATCAGATCATTGTAATCACATGGATAGAATCATACTTTGTGGAAGACGAGACGAAGACCCTGGGCATTTGTTTAAAAGCGCTCATTGCTTTTTCCCCAGGTTGTGATGGAGTTTTGTATATCTAGCATGGATCCACATTTGTATGGTCGTGGCTATGCTCGAATGTGCATCTGTATGACATAGATCTACAGTGTATGTCTGGTAGCTATGTCCAAGTTTGAGTCCTCTATCACATGGATCTACGATGTATTCTAGTAGCCATGCTTGTTTATTCCACTCATGGATCTGCCTTGTATTGGTCTGCAGCGATGAGTTTGGTTACTTGTGTCTATGAGTCAACATATTGATGTACTACAGATGCCTACTTGACTGCATACTCCGATCGAGCTGACATTTTCATCTCTTGGCAACGACTTGTTCTCAAATCTCTCGTTTATTGTATCACTCTAAGACTCATGCTTTGGGGGGCATCTTGTTATACCAACATCTTGACACCATCATGTGATAAGACATTTGACATACCTACTTGCCCTGAATCCCAGCTTCTGGAGTGAAAACTAAATGGTTTTTCATCAATCTGTCATACAAATTCCCAGCATCGCGCATGCCCCTTTATCCAGGAGCGGTACCCCTGCTCGCATTGCCTTTCATCGGTTTTCCACAAGCGGTGCCACTGCCCATTTCCCTTGGTCCTGTTACCACCTAAGTTGTACTTGGTGGTTTTTTATCAAGTGAGCCTGGTGAACCGAACAGGGTTAACTTGTTCGGACTTCAGAAGACCTGTGGAAGTACTTCTGGGAAGTGCTTGTTATACTATATCACATGTTCATACCCCATGGGGGAGTTGTAATAAATGTTCTAGCATGATAGTGTCTATAAAAGACTCGGTCTCTTAGACTTTATTTTTCAATTCGATCAGCCCAAGGTGTTTTTTCCCTTGGTTATTATTGGTTGTTGAATAAACGACTGATAATTTCTGAGTTTTTCACTCCATACCTCCAAAGTTGGGGTGGTCGGCTTGGCATTTAGGCCTATTGAGGTTATTAGAGTCTATGTGTCAATATATAAGCATGCTAGACATCATAGTTGAGTCATATGAACATGTCTAAGTCCCCCTAGGTTTTTTCAATTTTTCAATTTTTTTAATTTTTCAGTGTTTTTTATTAAAATTTATTTTTTCCAAAAACTTAGGCTATTTTTTAATAGTTTAATTGGAAAAATTGATTTTGTAATAAAAGTGGGCCAAATAATCAGTTTCAGTCATGTAGGTGCTCATTTTCAAGCTAAGAGCACCATGTAAACCCATGGACCCACTATTTCCTAGTTTTGAGTGATTTTCCATCACTCAGGTCAGAAAGCCCCAAAAATCAATTATTGATTATTTTAATTAATAAATTGATGAATAATGGAGCAAATCCAAAATCATAAATCAATGGATTCTCAGCCAATTTGATTGAAATCAGTCAGATCTGAAGCAGATTGACTGGATCTGACAAATCCTTGACTGAAGGAGGTGATCAAATCAGATACAGAGTTGATCTTCTGCATCCTTTATGGGAAATTTCACCCTCCCTCTCTCCTCAACATGTTTTGGCTCATCTGGATGAGTTTTGGTGGATGCTTCAGTCAACAGGTTGAGGTGTCAGTCAGATCAGCTCTCCGATTGACAATTGCACTCAGTGAGACTCAGATCTGGCTTAGTTAGACACAGATCAGGCATTGATGAACTCTCCATCAGCTTATTTCATCTGATTCCATGAGGAATTGTGCCCCCCCTGGGCTGGATGTCTTGTGTTTTGTATATATCCAGGCACAGCCTCCTCTTCCAAGCTAGTTGAGAGCTAGACTGAAGGGCTTGCCATTGTAATACCGTTGTAATATTTCGATTGTTGAAATAAAGAATATTTGGAGGCCAAATGGTGTAATGCTCTCATATGTGTGGATTAAGCGTTGTCTTACGGCTATTGATGTTGCCGGCTTTTCTCTCAATTTCTGCATCTGAACCCTGTCTGGCTTGAACGATTCAGCTGAATCAATAGGAGTATAGTTGGGCAAGTAAGGTTACTTGTTTTTCTTATATCTCATAGAATATATGTTAGAGGATCTTGATTATACATGTTTAATAAGTTTATTTGCATGTAATTCTTGTTTCTTTTTCATATATATATATCCAGATCTCATGAGGTTTCGTGCAGGATTGTGTGTTTAGCTTTCAGGTAGCAAGGATTGGATGAGCTGTGGATCTATTTTGACTCCACTACACATCCAAAAGTTTTGTGAAGACATTGCCCCTCTGAATTCCACTAACAAGTTTCCTCTGCAGATCTGCTTCAACAACAAGCACCTTTCTTCCCCTTTCTCTCCTTTAAAAAATCTACAAATTTTCTTCAAATTGGTTACCTTTAAGGTTTCTTATTACTTTGATATATATCATAAAGAAAAATACACATAGATCTAGTTAGTAATACCCCTTCCTAATTCTAGATCTTAGTTTTGTTTTGCACATAAAGTTCAATTTTAAGAGATCTAGCTAAAATTACCATATTTTCGCAAGCATTTTAATGAAAATTAGTAGCTTGCTGTTAAGGTAGTTTCATTTACCGCATGATAAAATTTAACATTCTGCAATAAAAGTGCATATTTCATTGGCTGCACAAACAGCGAGCCAAGATCCCAAGGAAAGCTTGCTTTCCTTGGTTCCTTTTTCGCCTGTTTAGCTAGTTTTAACTTCATTTTTTTTTAGATAAGGTAGGCTGATCCAAAGGTACTCTTAAAGTGATTTTGGGCATATGTTATTCTAACATGCCCACTATCTTATAGCAGGTCTGACAGAAAAGAAAGGAAGCTGCTGTCCGAAGTGGCCTCAGGAGCTTTCAAATCCCCCCAGGGGTCTCCCTTTTCACTAAAATCTTAAAATTTTTGCAAAGTTGTAAGATCTTGGTTTCAGCCCATATAAGGACCAAGAATTTTCTGATATTTCAGTTCACTAATATTGTAACCAATAATAAATAAAATTATTTTCGGAATAGGCACTTTCGAGCCCATTCCCCATCCCCCCTGGGGGATTTGCGTCGGTGTCCTTTTCGTCGTTTTCTGCTTATTTCTTTTATAACTAGTATTGATATAATCTGCAGGGTAGTATAATTTATTTCATTATTAATTCCATATTCCATAATTTACATTTCAAAGTAATCGTAATACTTACCCACGATTTCCCGATTGACTCGAAAGGGGAAAGAGATTCGTGGTAGGAATAAGTAAGAAACTAGAATTGTGTATCTTTTTTATTTTTTTATCATTTATTTATTAGAAATTGTAAAACTAACCCCTCCTCGATTCCCCGATTGAGATCCACTTGGATCGAAAGAGGTTCCTGGAGGGTTTTCTTTTAAACAAGAACACCCAGTTTAAAACTTACTAAAATTGACAAGACTTCAGTGTGTATGCTCTGCACTAGGCTGCGGTTCGTCCGATCAGTCAAGCTGTATCAAAAGCACTTGGGTGACTAGTATAATTAGGACTCACTCTCCCCAACTGACAAACCATCAGGTGAAAA
>LPNX010710987.1:331791-394935 GCA_001517045.1 Pseudotsuga menziesii
GAAAGGAAGCGGGAACTTCTGAAAAGTGACCTCGAGGCACCGATCTCTGTCACACCCTAATGGGTGCATTATGAAAAATAGCCCCAGAGACTCCATTTCAACCCACATATTCCTTGCAGGTAGCCGTGAAGGTTTAGTTTTGGACATACTTCAAGTACTCTCAGGTATATCTGGAGTCCCCCCTTAGCCTAATTTTAATCAACTCACACTTCAAATTTAAATTAAAACGTACCAAGAGGCAATCGCAAAACATTCACTCCAAGCACATGCAAGTATATTGTTTCTATTTTTTGACTCCATTCCAAGGCACTGGTTATTTTCTTGCTTTACATATATATTGTGTCTCATCATTGTGCTTTCGTGTGTTCATCTTTTATATCTTGCCATCTTTGAGTATCTATAATTAAATTCCAAACTCCTAAGCAACTTAGTCAATTTAACATCACAACACTAAGTAATCATCCTTAGTAACTTAATAGGGTCCACCCCCCTTGGCTCCGTTAGGAGTTGAGCCTAAACGGAGGAGTCAAGAACAAGGTGACAGCCTTGACTCGAGACTTTCCCCCAAGGACACACCGAGTGGCTTGAAGATTTCTGCCACGTGACCCAGGTGTGTGAAAGGCAGCAACAGGTCCATAGGTGGTTATTACTAGAACCGCTCTGTCATAAAAGGAAAAGCACAGTACCCTGGGTAAAAAGGGAAAAAGAAAAGTTTCTCGAGGCTTCTAGATGATAAGCCTTGTGTACTGCCTTATCCCTACTGTTGTGGGTTGGTTGAGCTTGAGATCCCTCATCCTAGGATCTTAGAGGCCACCTCACCCACTAATTTCTCAACCATCTCTATCCATTAAAGCCCTATAAATATGAGCTCGTAGCCATGGTTGAGGAGGGAACATTGAAGGTATTGTTATACTGTTGGATTGATTCTTGGCCCAAGATCATTTGGAGAAAGCATAGAGAGCTAGAGTCGGAGCTTTTGGGGATGAAGAGCTGGTTTCATGGAGATGCATCTCAACACTAAGGCTTGGTTGTAAACTTCTTCACATTTCTAATGCAAGTTGATTTCTGTCCCACATATGATGTTGTTGTTGTGATTTCGCATATATATGTTGCTAGATTCCTTAGTCACTAGCATAGATTAGTAGATCATATTCTGGTTGCTTTGATTCGTTTCGTGTTGAGATTTTTTGCAGGTACATGGGTGAACTGTCAAAGCCTTGTATTCCAGATATCTACAGTGTCTAGGGAGAGTCTTCAACCTCTGTCCTCTATTTGTTCTGGATCTGAACCATTCAGACCAGTGGCACACCTTGCTGTCCGTAGGAGGTGAAATATTCCAGCTAACAGATGCTCCTGTTATATGTCAATGACTTGTTCCTGACAGAAAAGAGGAACTCATTAAAGTTGCAAGAAGGAGACTTGCTGCCAAGTTCGAGATGAAAGACTTGGGTATGATGCACTACTTTCTAGGCATGGAGGTGTGGAAGAGTACAGATGGAATCTCCCTAATACAAGGGAAGTATGCAGTAGAGATCCTGAAGAGGTTCGGGATGATGAACTGTAAGGCCATGACCACACCTATGGCATCGAGCCTGAAGCTATTGAGTGATGCTTCATCAGAGACAGTTGATGCTACGATGTATCTTCAGATGATTAGGTCCTTGATTTACCTGACAAATATGAGACCAGATATTTGCTTTGCTATGAACACATTGAGCCAGTTCCTAACGGATCCAAGACATGTTCACATGATTGCTGCAAAGCATATTTTGAGGTACCTAAAGGGTACAGTTGAGTATGGGATCAAGTATGATATGAATCAAAAGATTAACCTGGAGGGTTATGTGGATTCGGATTGGGCAGGAAGTGCTATTGATAGGAAGAGCACTTCGAGGTGTTGCTTCAGTATGAGATCAGGTGTGATCTCTTGGTTTAGCAGGAAGGAGTCTTGCATGGCGCTGAGAACAATCGAGAGAGGAGTAGTGAAGCTCCAGTATGTGATCCAGATCGAGACCTATCAAAAGAGGGAGTTGTAGCATAGTCGGTGAGACAAGTTTCCTGAGCATCAAATCCTGGCGAAGCTTGTAGGTTGCTCAGACGTAAATAGTCCTGTAAGTGGTCCTCAGATGTAAATGGTCTTGGCGAAGCTCGGAGGTTATCCTTGAACGTAATAATCCCTGATGTAATTCTATGCTAGAAATGGCCAGAGTGAAATTTGAGTACTTCAGGGAGAAGCTTGGTGTTCTCTAGATCGAGGTTCCCTCCAAGGGGAAGTGATGAGTCTATGTGCCTTTCTGACATGGTGGCAGAATGCGTTCCTCCCATGGTCAGATGTAAGTGTAGTGCCTTTCTAACATGGTGGCAAGGTGTGTTCCTCCCATGGTCAAATGTAAGTGCAGAGCCCTTCTGACATGGTGGTAGGATTGGTTCCTCCCATGGTCAGATGTAAGTGCAGAGCCCTTCTGACATGATGGTAGGATTGGTTACTCCCATGGTCAGATGTAAGCACTAAACCTTTCCAACATGGTGGCAGGTCAGGCCTCCCATGGTCGGATGTAAGTGTTGAGCCTTTCTAATATGGTGGCAGGTTGGACCTCCCATGGTCAGATGTAAGCGTAGAGCCTTTCCCCAGATGGTAGATGGTGTGTCGTACCATGCTGGTGGATGTAAGTGCAGAGCCTTTCCCCGGATGGTAGATGGTGTTTCCTACCATGCTGATGGATGTAAGTGTGGAGCCTTTCCCCGGATGGTAGATGGTGTGTCCTACCATGCCGGTGGATGTAAGTGCAGAGCCTTTCCTCGGATGGTAGATGCTGTGTCCTACCATGCTGGTGAATGTAAGTGCTGGGCCTTTAGTCGGATGGTAGATGCTGTGTCCTACCATGCCGGTGGATGTAAGTGCAAAGCCTTTCCCTGGATGGTAGATGGTGTGTCCTACCATGCTGGTGGATGTAAGTGCAGAGCCTTTCCTCGGATGGTAGATGGTGTGCCCTACCATGGTGGATGTAAGTGCTTGGCCTTTCCTCGGATGGTAGATGGTGTGTCCTACCATGCCGATGGATGTAAGTGCTGGGCCTTTCCTCGGATGGTAAATGTTGTGTCCTACCATGTCGAATGATGTAAGTGCTGGGCCTTTCTGACATGGTGACAGGCTTGGCCTCCCATGGTCAGATGTGAGTGTTGGGAGTGCCTTTCTGACATGGATGTTGGATGTGTTCCTCCCATGGTCATATATAAGTGTTGGGCGGGCCTTTCTGACATGGATGTTGAATGTGTTCCTCCCATGGTCAGATATAAGTGCTGAAGAAGATGAAGACCTACATGGAGGCTAGGCCTACAACCAACATGAAAAAGGGTTGGCTCTGTAGAACTTCCTGTGACAAGTATAATTGAGAGATAGCACCATTTGATCAAGATAGCGTAAGCAGTGATGATGATGATCCAGTGACGAAGACTTGTGCTGATAAATTGTTTCTAGAGAATACCTTCCTAATTAAGAGGGAGTGTTGATGTAGTTGTAACTTTGGAATGTATTCACTTGTATATTTCATATATTGTATTTCATTGGTCCCCGATGTTCCTATCGAGAGAATCATTAATGTAATCAAGTCATGTAAAGTCATAGAGGTCAACCCTCCTTATTGAACAGGGGGCAAAGTCCCCGCAGTTGTGGGGCACTAGGGTTATTAGACTCTCCTAGAGAAGTCAACCCTGGTAAGTGATTGTCAAGTCGGAACTAGTATAAACAGAGAGTGAGACTCTCTATTTGAAACACACACTCACCCAACTATAGCGCATAGGTGAGAGAGGAGAAGCTCGCTCAAGTGAGAGAGAGAACAATTGTTGGAGATCTTCTTTCTGTCTTCGGGTTTTACTGATGCCATTGGTGCTCATTTTATCTCTGAGGAAGTTGAGGGGTTTTCTCCTTTATGTTTTCCCCGAGGAAAATATTTGTGTCTATTGTCTCTTGTGATTAATTGTTGTGCATGTTATTCATCTCAGATAAGATCCTAATATCATATTGCTTAAATGATAAAAATCTAACATTTGGTCCGAGCATGTGCTCAAATTGCATCAGGTAACCTATTGATGAAGTAGTCTATTCTCATGGGTTCTTCTACCTCATATCCCAGTTGTTTGACTAAATCATAGAGTCTAGCATCATAATTAACAATGGATTCTCCTTTTTTCCAGCTTGATCATAATGAAGTCCGTGAATGTGGATGTTCAGTGTTTTGGGGGTATGCATATGCATCTAGAAATTCTAAATCACATCGGGCCATTGTTGTGCCCCTACCCAACAGCCTGATAAAAAATACAAATTTTATCAAACAAAATGAAATTTTGTTTGATGAAATATTTGAAGTCCTCATTTCAAAATTGTACAATCTGGAGCTACTGAAATGGTGAAATTCAAATTGTTTTTTTATAACCTTGTCAACTATTGCTAATTGACAAAATTACTATGTTAAATCATTATTTTTGCATGCTTTCTAACATAGCCTCACCATAAGCCTTGTTTCAGCATTCAGCAATTGGTATGTTAGTTTTGTTTTTGCAAATTGGACAAGGTCCTAGAACATCAAAGGCTAAATGTTTTTATGTAGGAGTGCCTTATCCTAAGTTCATCCTTTGAACCTTGAATCATGTTTGATCTTACCATAAGTGTTTAGTCTCGATATGCTTCATGTCGTGACTTATATCCTTGAATATAAGGTTTGGGGTGGATTTGATGATTTACGTCGTGTCGAATGCTCTCCATTTTCGAAGGTTAAGATCATTATACAGTAAGGTTGATATGTTAACGCTCAAGGTCCATCCCCTATGGTTGTTTAGACTTGCGTCGCCATTTGATCCACTTGATTGCAGATTGATATGGTATCATTATACTCGTACATCACTCTGTAAATAACATTCAATTGCAAGTACGTGCTCAGCATCGTGGCTCCATGCTCGTTTAACACCTGTATCTGATGCGATGAGTGGTGTTATTACGATCGAGCCGGATAAATAATGGCAAAATGAATTTAGTCTGAAGTCTTCGTCGTCACTTTTTTATTATCTTGATTGCCTCTCTGCGTGATCATTCTCCTTCGCCCATGTCGGGTTTACAGGGGTCTTGTCTAGGTTTTCTCATGGCGCATTTTTTTTATGAGAGCGTTGAGTTTCATTGCTTGTGTTTTCTGCTTGGTTTGCATCCTGAGTGCTCGCTCTCCAGTTTACTGTCATGTTTCGATTTGTGGTATCTCTTTTGTGTGTGACTTCGTGTATTTGCGTTCACAGCTATGGCTCCGGTGGTTAGGGTTGAACCCAGTGACATGAAACTCCTTGATGGAAACCCTGAACTCTTAGCCAAGGTTGAAGCAGTCGGATGGTTGCCATTTATCCGCAAGTTTGCAGACTCAAACCCTGAGGTGATTAGGTTATTTGCTATGTCGCTGGTTGATGCTAGGGCTAAGGTGGCTGACCTCCAATTTAGGGTCGACGAGCGCTCAGTTGCTTTGGCTACAGGCTTGCCATTGACAGGTGAACATTGGTTCAAATACAAGCAGACGGGGATCACTGAATGGAGACAGATGTTGAAGAATCCCTACCAGGATGTGTCCTTTAGAACTAGTGTATCGCGGAAATATTTCAGGAAAGAATGGCGACCGGTTCTAGACGTTATTCACAGGTATGTGACCTGTGAGGGCTGTCTTTCCTCTGCCTATGTCTATCATCTCTGATTGATGGTGGTTTTTCTCAGCTTTCCTGTTAATTTTCCCTATTATTTAGTTCAGAGTATGACCAAGATGTCTTCGGCCATTAAGAAGGGGCCAAAGAACATCGGTCAGAGTCTGTTTCATCATGGCCTGGTTAGGATATTGGTAGAAAGAGATTTGTCTAAACAAAATCGGTCATGGGATGATTTTCTCGAACATAATGGTTTCTTGGCATTCTGCCATTGTCAATTTGATTGCCCTGAAGAATGTGTTAGGCATCAACAGCCTTGTCAAGCTCCGGGTTCACCTGTGCACGAGCCTATCTCAAACCCTGAAGATTGTGTAAGCCCCAGCGTCCGCGATGATCTTGTTCCCACTCCTGTGTGTAGTCCTGGTACTCCTATGCCTTCCAAGCGTATGAGGAAGTCTTTAAACCTATCCCCTGTGACGCCGAAACATAATGACAATACCTACAAACAAAAGGGCAAAAGGCCGAATGTTAAGGTTACTGGCAGGTTTACGAGGAGTATGTTGGCTAAGGTTAATGCTGTTAAATCTCCCGTGAGCAATAACATTAACATTGAAACAGTTGTGCTAGATGACGAGGAAGAGAAACTTGTCTCTCCTGGTGATGGCCTTGATATTGACCATGAGCCTATCCAAAACCATGCAGATAGCAGTCCTCATGTGTCTGATACAAATCCCCAGGTTGACCCTGTTGTCGATCCTCCAATTAAGGGTAAGTCTGTTGAAGCGAACTTACCTGGGTCTTATCGAATTGATGAAGTAATGGACCTGTTATTCGTAAACTGTTTACTAGATAAAATACATAGAATGGAGGAAGGAGTAACTGATATGGTAGCACATGGTGATGCCATAAAAGCTGAGAATATAAGACTGAAAGAGAAATCTGACTCAGATGATAAGTCTATGTTGCGTCTGAAGAAACATAAGAACAGGCTAATTTGAAGAGTAATGAAACTGCAATGTGAGAATCAGAAAAATGAGGAAAAGATTAGTGAGTTGAACGCTCAGGTTACTCTGATGCAATTTAAAGGTCATTCACAGAATCCAGCGGCTGGGGTGAATATACAGGTGTTTAATGCTCCTGTTAAATCATAGTATTTTGGGCACACTCACTATTGTACATATGTTTATAAAATATTTCAGGTTTGAAGTTTGTAATTAAATGCAACAAGTGATAGTGAAGTTATTTTTCATTTCAGGTATTGTTTTGTATTGTTTGATTGATTATGTAATTCAATTTGTTTGCTCTTGCGATTGTGTTAATTTTTGTTTTTACTGTGTAGTGTTGTAGGTGATTTGGTTGATTTGTTTTCCCTGGATTTTTGTGATCGCTCATTTTCAGGATGATCCACGGAGAATTATGAACAAATCAGTTGGTTGTGCTGTTTCCCAGGTGTCACTAATTAATTAGTGTCTTTATTGTTTTTATGATTTTGTGCTATAAATCGAATCCTTCCAATTTCGAGACATTATAACGCATATGGAAAATGACAATTTCATTTGTCATTTTTTGAAATTGGTTAAGATTTCGATTAGATATTTTCCAGTTTTATAGAACTATCTCCATGTGAGATTCGATGTATTTAAAGGAGACATGGTTTTACTGTAAGGAGGATCGATGGTTGGGAAAAGGGGCAGACAAGATCACTTCAAACATTTTCTGTGGCTTAAAACAATTTTTTGTCAGCAGTTGCAGCACTTCTTAACTGGTGATATTTATGAATATATTTGCAGTTTTTATACTAGAAAAATGTATTTATAATATCGTTTGATCTTGTCATATCTTTTCGCATTCTTTATGTTTTTGTCATATTTTCTTTTAAGAAATGTACAGATGCATCACCTTTTTAACTGTCGGTTTATTCTGGTTTCATTTGCAAATGTACATCATGTAATAAATCTGATGCTGTCATCATACTATATGTGATATATTCATTCACTGTGTTGTTGTGTTAAATCTCAGAATTTTTTCTGATGAGTTTAGGATTTGTCTTCATAGTAACATTATTTGCAAATTGATTCCAGGATTACTACTATCATGCTCCTGATCAGGATAGGACATTTAGGATAGGTTAATGGTAGTTTTTCTTTGTGTATTTTACAGAAAACCTATTGAATCAGATCGTTACATTTATATTTTGATGAGTTATCTTTCAATTTTGTTATTAATGTACATGTGTTCATAGTGTAACTTATGTAAATTAATTGAATCTGTTAATATTTCCCTAATTATTTATTCTTGTATTCATAGATTAATTGTTTAATTAGGTTAATTCCAGTTATTAGTTGTGTAATATATCAAATTAATTCAGTAATTATCTTTAATAGTTGTTGTATTTATTCATAGGTATACTATAGATTTAGTTAACAAACAGTAGCTTTAGTTTTCCTTTTTGAGTCTTTCCCTGTAGCTGGGAGTAATTTAGGGAAGGCAACGGGGCCTTAATCCCGTCAGAGGCAGCTACCTAATGACTGAGAGCATCTTTGAAAACTTTCGGATCAGGTTGTCTCTCGGTTGACGATTGTGCCAATTCCGGCCCATCAACAATGGCGCTAGAAGGAGGGCCAGCTTAAGCAAATGGCTGATGAAAATAATCCTGTTCACAAAATTGATCAGCCCTCCACCCCTCAAATATAGTCATCATCTCAACCGTAAACATTCCAATCACCACAATTAGATGAGACCCCGTTGAACGATACTGTTCAAAATCTCATTCATCAGTTCAATACTAGCGGTGCCCATCCACCTGAAGAACTTGACCAGTTTGAACGGGCCATCAATGAATCCCGCAGGATTTTAACGAGAGCCTATTCAAATCTTACTGGAATCCAACCCACTGAAATCCCTCTTCCACAGATCAAACGTCCGCGCACTCACCATACTGAGTCTGCACCTGAAGAATAGGATCAACCTTTAGGTGTCCTCCCTAACCATCAATTTCAACAGTCTCTAATAGGCACCAATCAACCTTCATCTTCTTCAGGACCACCTGCTATAGGAGGGTCTGGTCGACCACCATCACCGCCACATTCACCTCCTCTCATTTTTCAAACACCACCTTCACCACCTCCATCACCAAGGAACATGGCAGGTTTAAACTCGAACCCCAACGCCAATATGCCATGGTTAGCTCAGGATGCGGTTGCTGTGCCAGGGAACCAACATCCTTTGCCAAAGCATCCTGAGAAATTGTTGCCCAAGTTCAATCCCGAGCTGAAAGAGCCCGCGGAAGATCATGTTAAAAAATTCATGCTAGTAGTTCGGCTTTTGGATGTTGAACACAAAGACGTAGTATGTCGAATTTTCCCTTACACATTTGAAGGCAAAGCCTCGACTTGGTATTTTTCACTTACCGCTGGTTGTATTACCAACTGGAACGAATTCGAGTTGGCTTTCATGAACAAGTTTGGAGACGATAAGACTCCAGCTGTGTTGGTTTTAGAATTGTCAAGGATTCGTATGGAAACCAAGGAGAAGGTTAAAGATTTTAACCAGTGATTCTTGACTCTTAGAAATAGAATTCTTGCCACCTCAAGGCCAGCTGAAGATGTCACTATTGAATTTTATACTTCAGCCCTACCCGTGTCAATGGCCATGTTTGTCAGGAGAGCGGCTAAACCCACTCTCACCGAAACCTTTGATGAAGACATTAAGGTCGAGAAGGACATGTTTGCTATTAAAATGAACCCTGGGGTAGATACCGATTCTGCATCTTCTTCTCGCAAAAAGGCTGAGAACCCTTCCAAAACCACAAATCCTGAGAAAAAGGGTCAAGATGCATTAGACTTGGACAGCCTCCAAAGAGTCATAAAGAAGCTATCCAACGAAATCATAGACTTGAAGAAAGGTACTTCTAAAAGTCCTCCGAATAAAGAACCACCAAGACAGCCTTTTAGAAGACCATTCCAAAATACAGCTGCTAGACAGACCCCTCCTTCTAAGGCTAATAACGTGGATGAAATTAATAGTTTCCTAAAATTATTAATCTCAGGTCTAGAAACGTCAGCTGAAAGTGAAACCCAATCTTCATAACAGAATTCTGAAAATACCCAAAGCACAGATAATAACACTGAAGAAAAACCTCCTCAGTTTATCAGTCACTTCTGGGATACCACAGAATTGACTGATGATGAAGATGTGGCTGTTGTGAATGTCAATCAGCATCAATATAACACTAGAAGCAAGAAAGATCAGTCCTCAGGGGAACCCTCCACAAAATCTACAGATGACAGTTCAACTGTCAAAACAAAAAACCAACCTTCAAATACTAAGTCTACGCAATCTCTTGATCTAGAATATGAATTGGTTGAGGATTTGAAGAAAATCAGAGCCAACATTTCTATCTATGAACTCCTCAAGGGGTTTCTCTAAGTAAAAATGGCAAAACTTCCTCCACTCAAAACAGTTCTGCTAGTACAAAAGACAACCCAACAAAATCTTCAGTCAATGCCTCGTCCATAGGTAAGAAATCAGATTCCTCAACTCCTCCTTTTCTGCTTACATTTGAAATCTGCAATCGTAAAGTACACAATTGTATGATAGACTCAGGGGCTTCTAAAAAAGTCATGCCATATTCGGTATGCAAAAAACTTAATGCAGTCCCCGTGCCATGTGACACAAGCACTGTGCAACTTGATCGATCTAATGTAAAGGTAATAGGAAAGTTGAACGAAGTGCTGATAAGATTAGCCTCAAGTCCTCAAGTTCATTTCATTATTGACATAATTGTTGCAGATATCCATGAGGCATATGGCTTGTTTCTCAGCAGAGATTGGTCTGAAAAATTGAAGGGATATTTTGCGACGGACTGGTCACATTTATGGATACCTCATAATGGTCGCCCAAACAAGATCAAAATTGATCGAGAACGTTATATGAAGCACACAGTCACCGAACTGGATGACTCTAACGAACCAGTGTTATTCACTGATACTATAATGGGAAATTACATGGTTGATTCTTTCTTTGGAAACCTTGAGGCTGAGACGTCATCAGTCCAAGATTCGGAACAACAATCTGAAGTTTTCCATTTTACACAGGTTATGGACGAAATTCCAGTTCTAAACACTGCACATTTAGACATGAATGATTGCCTTTGGTCTCTATACTTTGACGGGTCTAAGTCAAAGGAAGGAGATGGGGCCGGTTGCCTGTTAATAGATCCTCAGGGAAAAAGGTACTTTGTCGCTTGCAGGTTGGAATTTGAGTGCACCAATAATATTGCTGAATATGAAGCCCTTATTCAAGGGCTGAAAAAGGCAATTGATCTAGGAGCTAGAGCGTTGGTAGTGTTAGGAGATTCTGAAATTATCGTTAGACAGGTACGTAACACTATACATTGCATTGCTGGACATCTAAGAAATTACCAGACAGAGGTATGGAATTTATTATTATCATTTGAAGCTTTTAACATAAATTCTATCCCTCGTTATTTGAATCAGGAAGCAGATCTCCTGGCAAATGTTGCTTCAAGGTTAATTCCATCTGAAGGGTTGCTTGCTGATTCTTTCTCTGTTGAACTGCTTTTCAGGCCTTCCATACCTGATAATGTTGTCAATTGGAGGGTTTTTGACCATGATGAGTAGTTAATCAAATTTTTTACCATGAAGGACACCTTCAAAGATGCAGTCATCGATGAAATGACTCATAATGAAGATCTGTACAACTTTGCGGTAATTCATAAACCTTGTTCGATTGAAGAATCTCTTGATCAGGTCAGTACCCTTCCTAGATCTGTAATTAAACTTGAGAAATTCAATGATTTGAAAGATAAATTTAAAGGTGCAAGGAACTGTAAAACCAACAGCTCTACTATGCAATTTGGAGTCATAAATTTAGGCACTGAACACAGTCCTCAATGTGTAAATCTGGGCAGTACATGTACTCCCCAAGAAAAAACAGCCTTCATACGACTCTTTAATGAGTTTAAGGACATTTTTTCTTGGACATATGACGATCTCAAGACATTTGACCCAAACATTATGCAACATGTCATCCCCATGAAACAATAGGCTAAACCATTCTAGCAGAAATTGAGAAAAATGCACCCTAGCTTAGAACCGACTATTAAGAAAGAACTTAACAAACTCCTTGCTGCTAGAATAATTTTTCCAGTGCGGCATGCGCAGTGGGTGGCAAATATCGTTCCCGTTAGAAAGAAAAATGGTGATATTAGGTTGTGCGTTGATTTCTGAAATCTAAATAAGGTTTCGGAAAAAGACAATTATCCCGTTCCGCCTATGGAAAAGATATTACAACAGGTCTCTGGATCTGAAATGTTCTCACTTTTAGATGGTTTTTCGGGATACAATCAAGTATTAGTGTCCAAAACAGATCAGTTGAAAACAACCTTTAGAACCCCTTGGGGAACTTACGCATACAGGAAAATGTCGTTTGGCTTAATTAATGTCGGAGCAACGTTTCAAAGGGCAATGGATATTGCGTTCAGAGGCTTAATCGGCCAATTTGTCATCATTTACCTTGATGATATAACTGTCTTTTCAAAAAACAGAGCTGATCACTTAACACATCTTAGGAGGGTTTTTGAACGTTGCAGGAAGTATGGGATCTCCCTGAACCCCAAGAAATCCATCTTTGCAGTTACTGAAGGTAAGTTATTGGGTTTTGTAGTTTCAAAACAAGGTATCAATATTGACCCTGAACGTACCCAGGCTATAGCACAGATTTCTATGCCTCATTCAAAGAAAACTATGCAATCTTTTCTAGGGAAGATAAATTTTGTTTCCAGGTTTATTCCTGGTTTCACTGAAATTGTCAGACCACTTCAGAAAATGATTAAGAAAGATGCCGAGTTCAAATGGTTCGCTGAAGAAAAACAGTCCTTTCATGACATATTAAAAGCTATTGCTGAAGCCCCTACCTTAATAAGCCCGGATTTCTCTAGACCATTTATTTTGTACACGTTTGCTTCTGACTCTTCATATGCTGTTGTTTTAACACAGAAAAATCAGGAAAACAATGAAGCTCCCATTTCTTTTACGAGTTCCAATTTGAACGGTGCAGAGCTCAATTATCCAGAAGTAGACAAACAAGCATTTGCCATTTTTAAGTCAGTAAAACATTTTAGGCCTTATCTGCTGAAGTCACACACCAAGGTTATTGTGCCATATTCTGCAGTCAGAAATCTTTTGGTACAAAAGGACCTGGGTGAAAAGCGAGCCCATTGGGTTACAGCACTTTAAGAGTATGACCTGGAAATCAAGCCTTTAAAGATTGTCAGAGGACAGGGACTTTGCAAGTTGGCAGCTGGATCTTCAGATATGTCTGAATCTGACCTACTCTTCATCGATGAACATTTTTTGTTCAAAAGGGAAGTTTTGCCAATATCAGCCCCCTCTGATTCCTGGTATCATGACATTAAATTTTTTCTGTTGCATGGAAATGCTCCTGAACATTTAGATTCCCGTAGCAAAAGGGATTTGAGATTAAGATCTCCACCTTATCAGTTGATCGACAACATTCTGTTCAAAAATAATTTCGAAGGGGTCCTCCTTCGTTGCTTAGAAAGGAATGAAGCTGATAGTGTGTTGCCTCAATTACATGCAGAGCCAGCCGGGGGACACTTTGGTGGGGAAACCACTGCACATAAGGTACTTAAAGCTGGATATTACTGGCCTACTTTGTTTAAGGATGCATATGCCTTTGCTAGGAAATGTCAGGAGTGTCAGAGGGCAAGCGGAAGACTTAAGAAAGCAGCATTACCTCTCCAGCCTGTTATTATTGAAGTCCCATTTCAACAATGGGGTCTGGACATCGTTGGTCCAATTACACCAGCTTCCTCACAGCAGCACAAATACATTCTGATAGCCACCGATTACTTTACTAGATGGGTTGAAGCCATCCCTTTACGAGTGGTTAACTCAGAACAGGTGATATCCTTCCTTGACTCTTTTATTGTCGCCAGGTTTGGGGTTCCAGAATCTTTGATTTTTGACAATGCAACCTATTTTTCTTCTGTAAAGTTAACAGAATATGCATTGGAAAAAGGCATAAAGTTAAAATATTCTGCTAATTATTATCCTCAGGGTAACGGATTAGCTGAGTCTTCCAATAAAAATTTAATCAAAATTCTGAAACGCACGGTAGTTAATCATCATAGAAATTGGCACAACGCTTTATCAAATGCCCTATGGGCTGACAAGGTGACTCCCAAGGCTGCCATAGGTAACTCCCCCTTTTTCCTAGTATATGGTAAAGAAGCTATCCTGCCTCCCCATCTGTTTTTACCCTCTCTACAGCTCTCCCAGTCAGTACAGGAAACAACATGTTTCGCCATGGAACACAGAATTAATACTCTGCTTAAGCTGGAGGAAGAAAGAGAGTTAGCCAGAAAAAAATTTGACCAACATCAGAAGACAGTGAAACGCTGGTTCGATCATAGAAAATTAGCCACTAGGAATTTGGAAGTAAGTGACCTAGTTCTCAAGTGGGACAAGGAGCACGAAGACAGAGGAAAACATACTAAGTTCCAATGCCTGTGGCTGGGACCATTTATCATTGTAGAAAAACTTGGTCCTAGAACATTTAGGTTGCAGACACTAGAGGAAGACATCGAGAACCTTCCGGTGAATGGTCATTTGATCAAAAAATATTTTTGTTGATCCCCATTAAGGGATTGTCTTGTATATACCTTGTGTGGTTTTCTCAATTTGTGGAAAATTTTTTTAGTGTGTTTTTTTCACTTGTTTGCTTTGAATATTTTCTCATATCTATTTGTTGTTTTATTTGCATAATTTTTGAGAGTGGTCAAGTCATTTGATTTCAGGTTGATGACTTTTCACCAAATCCTGTGGTTAACCTACAAATCATGCATCATGATCTTACTATCCTGAAAATTGTCATGCTGTTTTATATTTTAAACAGTGAACAGTTTTTCATCTTTCTAGATTTTACCAAAAAAAAATTTAATTCATGTAAACATAAATTAATAAGATAAGTCTCTGCAGAGATTTTTCCAAAAGAATTAAGGCAGTATTTTTCAAGGTTATCTATTTAAGTCTTTTACGCCACTCCCTCTCGTGAAGAGAATTAGATTTACCTCCCCATTTGCTAAGATAATCTCGTTGGAGATTAAACATAACTACAATCTGGCCATGGTTGGATTTGAATATTTCTTTGAAGTAATCTGAAGGACAGAGGGTCTCATGACGAGCCAGTCTGTTCAGGATCATAGGTTTGCATTCAGTAACATTGTCGTTTCCGGTCACCAAGCCTGGGCAATGGCCCTTGGACAAAACACCCAGGGATAAAAGGCCTCATCACGAGCCGGTTTATTTACTGTAATGCAGATTGGTGACTGACATGGTTACTATCTGGTTACCAAGCCAGAACCGTGGCCTTCAGAGAAAAAAAAGAAGAGAGAAAATGATACAAAAAAATTGATGATAACAGTTCAACCTAGCCAAGATTGTATATCTATAACTGGCAGATGGGATACTTGCATTCTTTGGGCTTTGAAGCAACCCTGTCGAGGCTATAGATGCCTGCTGGCAGCAGGGCCATGCTTGTGGTATTGAGATTTTATTCTTCCAAAATCAAGACACTTACTATTTTACTTCGTTTGGATTTATTTTTGTGAGAGACTTGATCTTTATCAAATAAATAATTAAAGGTGTAAATTTCTGGTAATTTTTAGAAATCATGTGAAATCCCTGAATCTGTTTAAAATATTAAAATATTGATTTTTGTATAATGGCATATATGATGGATCTAATTCTTCGATTGCATGATTTCAGGTTGAGAAATCAGAGATAACTGTTCCGCCCAGTCAGTCACCATCTGTTGTGCCCCTACCCAACAACCTGATAAAAAATACAAATTTTATCAAACAAAATGAAATTTTGTTTGATGAAATATTTGAAGTCCTCATTTCAAAATTGTACAATCTGGAGCTACTGAAATGGTGAAATTCAAATTGTTTTTTTATAACCTTGTCAACTATTGCTAATTGACAAAATTACTATGTTAAATCATTATTTTTGCATGCTTTCTAACATGGCCTCACCATAAGCCTTGTTTGAGCATTCAGCAATTGGTATGTTAGTTTTGTTTTTGCAAATTGGACAAGGTCCTAGAACATCAAAGGCTAAATGTTTTTATGTAGGAGTGCCTTATCCTAAGTTCATCCTTTGAACCTTGAATCATGTTTGATCTTACCATAAGTGTTTAGTCTTGATATGCTTCATGTCGTGACTTATATCCTTGCATATAAGGTTTGGGGTGGATTTGATGATTTACGTCGTGTCGAATGCTCGCCATTTTCGAAGGTTAAGATCATTATAGAGTAAGGTTGATATGTTAACACTCAAGGTCCATCCCCTATGGTTGTTTAGAATCGCGTCGCCATTTGATCCACTTGATTGCAGATTGATATGGTATCATTATACTCGTACCTGACTCTGTAAATAACATTCAATTGCAAGTACGTGCTCAGTGTCATGGCTCCATGCTCGTTGAACACCTGTATCTGATGCGACGAGTGGTGTTATTACGATCGGGCCAGATAAATAATGGCAAAACGAGTTTAGTCTGAAGTCTTTGCTGTCAATTTTTATTATCTTGATTGCCTCTTTGCATGATCATTCTCCTTCGCCCATGCCGAGTTTACAGGGGTCTTGTCTGGGTTTGCTCATGGCGCATTTTGTTTATGAGAGCGTCGAGTTTCATTGCTTGTGTTTTCTGCTTGGTTTGCATCCTGAGTGCTCGCTCTCCAGTTTACTGTCGTGTTTCGATTTGTGGTATCTCTTCTGTGTGCGCCTTCATGTATTTTCGCTTGCAGCTATGGCTCCGGTGGTTAGGGTTGAACCCACTAACATGAAACTCCTTGATGGAAACCCTGAACTCTTAGCCAAGGTTGAAGCAGTCGGATGGTTGCCATTTATCCGCAAGTTTGCAGACTCAAACCCTGAGGTGACTAGGTTATTTGCTATGTCGCTGGTTGATGCTAGGGTTAAGGTGGTCGACCTCCAATTTAGGGTCGACGAGCGCTCAGTTGCTTTGGCTACAGGCTTGCCATTGACAGGTGAACGTTGGTTCAAATACAAGCAGATGGAGATCACTGAATGGAGACAGATGTTGAAGAATCCCTGCCAGGATGTGTCCTTTAGAACTGGTGTATCACGGAAATATTTCAGGAAAGAATGGCGACCGGTTCTAGACGTTATTCACAGGTATGTGACCTATGAGGGTCGTCTTTCCTCTGCCTATGTCTATCATCTCCGATTGATGGTGGTTTTTCTCGGCTTTCCTGTTAATTTGCCCTATTATTTAGTTCAGAGTATGACCAATATGTCTTCGGCCATTAAGAAGGGGCCGAAGAACATTGGTCGGAGTCTGTTTCATCATGACCTGGTTAGGATATTGGTAGAAAGAGAGTTGTCTAAACAAAATCGGTCATAGGATGATTTTCTCGAACAGAATGGTTTCTTGGCATTCTGCCATTGTCAATTTGATTGCCTTGAATAATGTGTTAGGCATAAACAGCCTTGTCAAGCTCCGACTTCACCTGTGCACGAGCCTATCTCAAACCCTGAAGATTGTGTAAGCCCCAGCGTCCGCGATGATCTTGTTCCCACTCCTGTGTGTAGTCCTGGTACTCCTATACCTTCCAAGCGTATGAGGAAGTCTTTAAACCTATCCCCTGTGACGCCGAAACATAATGACAATACCTGCAAACAAAAGGGCAAAAGGCCGAATGTTAAGGTTACTGGCAGGTTTACGAGGAGTATGTTGGCTAAGGTTAGTGCTGTTAAATCTCCCGTGAGCAATAAAATTAACATTGAAACAGTTGTGCTAGATGACGAGGAAGAGAAACTTGTCTCGCCTGATGATGGCCTTGATATTGACCATGAGCCTATCGTAAACCATGTAGATAATAGTTCTCATGTGTCTGATACAAATCCCCAGGTTGACCCTGTTGTCAATCCTCCAATTAAGGGTAAGTCTGTTGAAGCGAACTTACCTGGGTCTTATTGAATTGATGAAGTAATGCACCCGTTATTCGTAAACTGTTTACTAGATAAAATACATAGAATGGAGGAAGGAGTAACTGAGATGGTAGCACATGGTGATGCCATAAAAGCTGAGAATATAAGACTGAAAGAGAAATATGACTCAAATGATAAGTCTATGCTGCATCTAAAGAAACATAAGAACAGACTGATTCGAAGAGTAATGAAACTGCAAAGTGAGAATCAGAAAAATGAGGAAAAGATTAGTGAGCTGAACGCTCAGGTTACTCTGATGCAGTTTAAAGGTCATTCATAGAATCCAGCGGCTGGGGTGAATATACAGGTGTTTAATGCTCCTGTTAAATCATAGTATTTTGGGCACACTCACTATTGTACATATGTTTATAAAGTATTTCAGGTTTGAAGTTTGTAATTAAATGCAACAAGTGATAGTGAAGTTATTTTCGTTTCAGGTATTGTTTTGTACTGTTTAATTGATTATGTAATTTGGTTTGTTTGCTCTTGCGATTGTGTTAATTTTTGTTTTTACTGTGTAGTGTCGCAGGTGATTTGGTTGATGCGTTTTCCCTGGATTTTTGTGATCACTCATTTTCAGGATGATCCCCGGAGAATTATGAACAAATCAGTTGGCTGTGCTGTTTCCCAGGTGTCACTAAATTATTAGTGTCTTTATCGTTTTTATGATTTTGTGCTATAAATCGAATCCTTCCAATTTCGAGACATTATAATGCATATGGAAAATGACAATTTCATTTGTCATTTTTTGAAATTGGTTAAGATTTCGATTAGATATTTTCCAGTTTTATAGAACTATCTCCATGTGAGATTCGATGTATTTAAAGGAGACATGGTTTTACTGTAAGGAGGATCGATGGTTGGGAAAAGGGGCAGACGAGATCACTTCAAACATTTTATGTGGCTTAAAACAATTTTTTGTTAGCAGTTGCAGCACTTCTTAACTGGTGATATTTATGAATATATTTGCAGTTTTTATACTAGAAAAATGTATTTATAATATCGTTTGATCTTGTCATATCTTTTCGCATTCTTTATGTTTTTGTCATATTTTCTTTTAAGAAATGTGCAGATGCATCACCTTTTTAACTGTCGGTTTATTCTGGTTTCATTTGCAAACGTACATCATGTAATAAATCTGATGTTGTCATCATACTATATGTGATATATTCGTTCACTGTGTTGTTGTGTTAAATCTCAGAATTTTTTCTGATGAGTTTAGGATTTGTCTTTATAGTAACATTATTTGCAAATTGATTCCAGGATTACTACTATCATGCTCCTGATCAGGATAGGACATTTAGGATAGGTTAATGGTAGTTTTTTTTTGTGTATTTTACAGAAAACCTATTGAATCATATCGTTACATTTATATTTTGATGAGTTATCTTTCAATTTTGTTATTAATGTAAATGTGTTCATAGTGTAACTTATGTAAATTAATCGAATCTGTTAATATTTCCCTAATTATTTATTCTTGTATTCATAGATTAATTGTTTAATTAGGTTAATTCCAGTTATTAGTTGTGTAATATATCAAATTAATTCAGTAATTATCTTTAACAGTTGCTGTATTTATTCATAGGTATACTATAGATTTAGTTAACAAACAGTAGCTTTAGTTTTCCTTTTTGAGTCTTTCCCTGTAGCTGGGAGTAATTTAGGGAAGGCAACGGGGCCTTAATCCCGTCAGAGGCAGCTACCTAACGACTAAGAGCATCTTTGAAAACTTTCGGATCGGGTTGTCTCTCGGTTGACGATTGTGCCAATTCCGGCCCGTCAACAACCATGTTTTGAAAATTCCATTATTTTCATACTTTTGATACCATCCCAACACCGATCCTCATAGTGTCCTTTTGAAATTTCCCATTTTTTTTAATGGTATTTTTCACCTCTTGCTTTCCATATTGATCAAAGGAGAAAAAGATGATCATGTCCATCTGATACCCCATTAAAGAGTGGTATTTATGTTAAGTCCCTCAGTCCATTCGCTACTTGGGTGCTTTGGACTGACTAGTTAATATCAAGTATTTCTTATTGCATCTGTCTTACAATTCTTTAATTATGGAACCCTGTTGCTTTGTATGAGTCTCTAGCTTGCTCTGTTTCATTGGCAAGGTTCCCTTATGGTGGTAATTCCTTCTAGTTTTGATTTGGTGTCGGTTGAACCTGCCTACGGTTCAAAGTTTTTTGTGGCGCCATTTTTGCTTTCTATAATTGAGAGCTCGTGTGATTATTTTTAGGCTCCCCCCCCCCACCATAACTGATAACGAAGCTCATCACCTATCAATACCACCTTTTCCATTGATGTCAAAGACAAGGGGAAACTACATATGTCTAAGACAAAGATTGCAAAATGAAGATTTTTGGAAATATTTTGTCATTGATGCTCAGTTTGGATACCTTGTATTTGAAGACCTTTTTTCTCTGAAGAACTATCTCAAATGGGAGCATATGATATATGCTTGAAAAGCTTATTTTGATACATTTCTAATGGTCTATGGCCCCTCTAACTCCATAGGACTATGGAGATATGAAGTGTTAAAACTAGAGTATTAGGTTGTCCCTGCTAGGATATTGAACAATGTTGGGTCGGCCAAGAAAGATGACTTAAAGCCACTATAAAAAAGAGGGCGCTCACCCTCATTTGTTCATTCATTCATCACTTGGAGATCTCCTCTTAGAAAATGTGAACTTATAAGAATACTAGAAGATGTGTCTCTTGAAGGGTTTTAAGGTTATTAGAAGATGCATCTCTTGAAGGGTTTCTAAGGTTATTTTAAGATGTGTCTCTTGAAGGGTTTCTAAGGATATTTGAAGGTGTTTTCTTGAAAGTTTTTCTAAGGGTTTTCTAGGATCCTCTAAGGAGGAGAAGGCACACTTATGGAAGATCAAGGCTTGTTTTGAGATGTAATATTGGAAGATTTTTCTAAAGGTTCTTATTTGGATGAGACCAAGGCAGAAGGTGATCATGTCAGATTATGGATTTGATTTGAAGGTGACCTTATAAGAGTTTTGAAGGAGATTGTGGAGCATATCTAATGCAGATTAGGGAGTAGATTTGAAGTTGATATTGGAACAATTTTTGCGGTGATCATATGACAATTTTGAGGGTTGATATAGAAGTGATTATGACACAGATTTTGAGGTGATCATATGATAGTTTTGAGGGTTGATAATAAGGCATATTTTGAGGTGATTATATCAACATTATTTTACATGTTCCTCCAATAGGTTGGTACCTATCGATCTTATTAAGTTGGTGCTCATTTGAAGATATTGGTGTCTCCAGTAGGTGGGTACCTAAAGATCTCATTGAGCTGGTTCTCAACTAAGGGGATTGTGTCTCAAGTAGGTTGGTGCCTACATATGTTTATAAAGATAAGTTTTGATGGTTTTCTCTTGAAAGAGTTTCTAGATTAAATTCTATGTGCTATGATTTGTGTTTAGATGCATTTATTATTTCATAGTTAATGAGTCATTGATGAATGCTTATCTAAAGTAAAAAGAAGTCTTATACCAATTCACCCTACCCTCTTAGTATAAGCATAAGTTCAACACTCCAATTATGGAATCCCGATGCTTTGTTTGTGGCTCTAACCTGCTCTATTTCATCGACAAGGTTCCCCTGTTGTGGTAGTTCCTTTTGGTTTCGAGTTGTGTTGCCTAATTCTAACTGCGGTTTGAATTTTTTTGTGCCGCCATTTTTGCTTTATGTAGTTAAGAGTTCATGTGATTATTTTTAGGCTTGAACCCCCATAACCGATAACAAACTCACTTGTTAAGACCACATGTCTTGAGATTTCTAGTGGTATGAATACTCAAGTAGAGGTGTGGAGTTGCAAGTCGGAATGCCCCCCAAATGTTTGCTTACCTTTTAGTCAACGATGAAACATTTATAACTAGACTTATTATACGCATAATTTCACCATAACTTACACTATTTCCCAATTCATGACTATAATCAAATTAACATCACATACATACAATCCCATGAAAGAATAGATAGAATGACATAAACACATCCCATAAAAGAACACATAGGTTACCGTGGGAGAAGTCCCCTCGAGGGAAAACACCCACCTTCTAATAATGTTAAACTTCAATAATAAAAAGCCAAGATACAAACATAGCTTACAAATCTTTTCTCGATTCACCTTAGAACTCCTATCATTTGATAATTTAGCACAATGCGAATTGTTCTATTCTATACTATTTAATTCTATATCTTCCCCGATACAATACACATACACACACAATCTAATATACTATTTATGGGCTTGCTTGGTTATCTCGATAACCAAGCAAGCCATGATAACCAAGCTAGCCCCTCCTTGTGCTTGCTTTACCCCCAATGGGGTTGCTTTGACCACTATTGGTTGCAACCCACTATTAAAGAGATTGTAACATGTGTTCCACCATATACACACTAAATATAATATTTTCTACAAATCTTTATATATATATATATATTAAAAATATATTTTTTTTCTCAAAAAACAAAGTTTTTAAAGAGATTGTAACATTTGTCCCACCATATACATATTAAATGTAATATTTTATACACATCTTTTTATATATTAAAAATATTTTTTTTCCAAAAATCAAAGAAATAAAGCTGGACAAAATTAAGCAAAAACCCCAAACAGACCTCATTATGAGTTTTACATATCACTTATTAAAATAAAACCTAAGTGAAAAGAATAATACTTCATCAAATAACCACTCAAGCTACACCTGTAATTTTATTAACCCAATTCATAACGCATCTAAACACATATTATAATATATTTTCTTATTAAACACATTTATTTAAATTATCTTGTAATCAAATCATATTGGATTCCCTCGCAACAGTTTACTAAAATTAATTAAAAAAAACAGCAAATCTCGTTCTTGTGAATGAGGTGGCCAAGCTTCTCTCACTCATCCCTAAACCCTAAATGGTTAGTTTCCTTGAGTCCTTGTCAATACGCTTGTCATCTCCTTGTCGTTTGTTGTTTTACAATGGAAAAAACTAAGATCACGAGGCTCAGTTTTTTCAAGTTTCCACATTGACAATATAGAACTGTTCTTTTTGACCTACCAAAGAAAATGACAGCCATGGCGGCTTGCATTTTCAAAATCATGCCCATTTGGCATTACATGATGTGTCGCTTTGACAATGAGGGTTTAGTTTTTAGTGGGCCCTTTTTATTTATGCTAAAGATAGCATTGTGATTTGCTTTTTAAGTGAATATTTTTATAATTTTTAAATGAAAATAAAGTAGAGATGTGTTACTAGGACAAGGAGGGTTTGGTTTTAGTGGGCCCTTTTTATGCTAAAGATAGCATTGTTTTTTCTTTTTTATGTGAAAAAAATTATAATTTTTAAATGAAAAGAAAGTAGAGAATAAAGATAGCAACCGTTAAAATAGGAAAAAACCAATTTCATTAAACAAATTTGTTAAAGTTATAATTTCAATAAAAAAATTATAAAATATCTTTAATTTTAACCCATTTTCATAAATTCCAAAATATTATAATTAAAGAAATAATAAATAAATAAACGCTAAATTGTCTTCTTTTCACCCAAGTTCCAAAGGTTGATGCTCAAAATAAATGGAATCTTTAAGATGATGAACACATGGAAAGCCAAGATCAATGCCACGTGTCAATACCATGCCATCGAGAGTGGTTAGTTTTCACACACTTAATAATGAATGGCAGCCACGTGTCAACCCACTTTTTCATTATCACCGACAATGTACGTAACGTCCCCCTCCCTACATGCTGTCCGCCATCAACTGGAAAATGGGACCGGCAATTTGACGGTGCCGCGTTTTTAATCGTAAATTTCCGGCTATCCTGGCTGGAATTTGAATTTTTTTAAATATGTGATCTTCATTTTGATATTATACTATTTTTTTTTGGGATTCAAGAACCATAGACCCTTGCAATTGCAGTTTTGAAACATAGAATAGTAGTTTTCAAAATTCAACCAAAATCATTGTCGAAGAAAAAAAAGGAAAACGGTACGTTTTCACCGGTAAAACGAAAAACAATAACTCTTATATTAGAACATGTCAAATAAAAAATCTCGCAATTCACGCCGACGGATGCTGATCTATATATATAAAATGAATGATTTGTTACAGACCAGTTATTAATTTTACTTGGTCATTGGGTGAAATTATTAGCGAGAAAACCATTATCAACATGACTGTTACGAAAACGACAAGGGAAAAAACTGGATCCGGGTTTATCTATGATAATCAATGCTGTGACGTTAATAATGCAGCATAAGCTGGACCGACAAATTATAAACTTTTCGTAGATTTTTCTTAGCTGGGTTGCAAACGAAAGAGGTAGAATAAATAGGGGTATACTGTTAGCAGTCTTGGGGTGGGTGATTTATTTGCTGTTACATTAGGCAATTAATGGCAGCCACCCATTTCCTACCTCATGTAGGTTTTGGTTTGATGGGAGCCAGCAAACTAGGTGGCATGATGACAACGATGGAGTTACAGGTCTGACAGGGGTAATACAGGATATTGGTATGCATATTGAGAAAGATTGATTGCATTCAGTACTCCATTGTCAACCTTTTGTATTTGGACCTGTCAAGCGCACCGAGTGATTCGAACTTTTGACCTGCTGTGGTGTAGGTTTTGTAGTAGTACTACTGGACTGAAGTGGTCCAGCTTACGACCAGGGTACTTGGGTTTCTTTTGGCCCATGTGCACTGAGAAGCTGTGAGGAAGCATAGAACTTTCTTGTTGCAGTTTTTTTTTGTATTCCTGTGTTGGCAGTTCAGATCTGGCCAGATCAAGTAATGGGATTAACTGTTTATTAGTAGCCTTATAGCTCGCTGACGCACACGTATCATTTGGGTGTTCTAGTTTTTATTGGCCTGAATAATGCTGGGTGTCCGAGATTTTAGAAACTGGCTGGTCCAGGGATCCAATCCTATGAGGTTCAGGAAAGAGGCAATGATGAGCCAGAAGCACGTCGTGAGGGACGTGTTTTTTACTCTGCTCGGTGCCACAGTCATTATACTTGCTGTATCAGCTTTTGTGCACAAGGCCGCAACGGCATTTAACCCATTTCTTCCCAGTGGCATTTCGCAGACAGTCAATATATTAATTCCGCCCAAGGCTGCTGGAGACAACAAAGCAACTACTTTCCAATCTTTACCCTCGACAGCTGATGTGCCCTCCACAAGATCTCCTGACCCCAAAAGAACAGAGATCCTTGCTGGGGCAGCAACATTCCAAGTGAGTTTTCACCATATCTTTACTATATATTTATTCATTTTTCTTTTAATCAGATGTGTTTTCTGTTTAGAACTCAGTTCCCTTTGGAGCCCTAACTGCTTACACTCTCAAATCTCTGTGATTATTAGCTTGGTTATGCAAAAAATTAATAGATTAACACTGAAGATTCCATGATATTTTTCTGTTAACAAATCTAGGTCATGATATTGAGGAGATCAACAATGATTGTCGTTTATCTCTGAGAAGAGATCAACAATGATTGTCATTTTTCTCTGAGAAGAGATCAACAATGATTGTCATTTATCTCTGAGAAGAGATCAACAATGACTTTTGATTTGGAAGTGGCTGGGCCCTGCATTACTTTTTATGGTCTCTTTACCATTTATTAGGATCAGTGAATTGGTGGCTGTATGGGTGGTTTGGTATGGTTATGTTTATGTTTTCTTCTTAACATCCTTTCAGGCTTGCCTGATTGATAGGACTTCTTCTATGAGATTTAGAAATATAAAACGAATTTGATTAGAATTTAATAAGGCATTTGGATTCTAATGATATTTATAAACAATGCTTGTGTTTTGTCCAGGGTTTACAAGTGCCTGCTCCAGCTCCAGTTCCATATAAAGATGAATTAGATGTGGCTTTAGCTCCAGCTCCAGCTGCAGATCAACTAGATATAGTTTCAACTCCAGCTGCCCCTCAAGATGAACTAGATAGGGTCTTGGCAAAAACTGCCAACTCAAACAAAACAGTGATTATCACGGCCTTGAATGGAGCATGGGCAGAGCCAAACACCATGATTGATCTCTTCCTAGAGAGCTTCCGTGTGGGCGAAGGAACCCCAGAACTGCTAAGTAATCTGCTTATAGTTGCCTTGGATGCAAAGGCCTACAACCGTTGTCTCGAGATTCATCCGCACTGCTACACTTTGAGGACTAGGGGTGTTGATTTCTCTGCAGAGAAGGTGTATATGAGCGACGATTACTTGAAAATGATGTGGAGGAGGCTTGGCTTCTTGGGAGACATTTTGAAACGTGGTTACAGTTTTGTTTTCTCTGTAAGTCTATCTTCTTTTCATTCATCTATACAGATATAATTAGAAAATTATACTACGAAAGCTGTTAAAACTTTGGACAAGCAAGGAATTAAACCGAGGACCTACCCTCTGCCAGTGAATGGTGTGCTCTACCTCTGAGCTACATTTTCTTTTCACGACTGGGTTCTTTGCTAGAGTGTGGATTGCCATTACAACAGACTCCTCAAGTGACATTAACAGGCTTTGGAAATTCCTATTTATTTTAACGGGCTGTTATCATGTTAAAACTTGGACAGGCCAGGAATCAAACCCAGGACTGGTAAGCACACTCTACCACTGAGTTACATACCCTTTTCATAACAGGCTTTCTCTTATAGAGTAAGGATTGCGATACCAACAGAAGCCTCTTTGGTTGCAACATTTAATCCTTTTGAACAGGAAAACAGTTAACATGCTTTTCAAACTTGTTCACACTGCATGGATTTCTACTGAAGAGTAATTTGTTTTTAATAGAATTGCAAAAGGTTAGGGCAAATAGTAACAAACAGAAGTATTTTTGTGGGATCAGGGTTACTTCAGAGATATAATAAATTGGCATAATTAAAGTGATGGTTATTCTGGAACTTTGCATAGAAATCTGTTAAGAACTCTGTTAATCATTTTGTGGAAATACATTTGATTCTTCTTCAATGTTGCTTAAGCTGTCTCCAGTGGTTGGTTTGTTGATACAGTATTTATCAAACTTCAGTATGTCGATATACATAATCCTTGATTGTAACTCTCCATGAAGTAACTGCATTTGAATTATATTAAAAATGAAACTGCTTTACCAAAATACATTGCAGAGCAGGGCAGTGTCGTTAGTGAAGTTACCTTTTTATCTGCCTTTCCAAAGTGACCATTGAAAGTTAAAGGTAAAATGGGTGGTCTAATAAGTACAGAGACTCTTTGTGGCCAGGCTAATACTCACAAGCTTTCCAATGTCCTTGCATATATTTGATTGTGGACATTTGCCCTTCCATTTTCTGGCAGTTATTCTTACTGTTTACACAAATATGAAGCTCTGTGTTGTGCCCAACATAAGAAGTCTTCTGCAGATCATAGGTTGCTATTAGTCTTATAAGCAAGGAAAATTCACTGACAAGTAGCTACATTCTTTAAGTGTGAACTTAGATATGAAAATTGGTAGTATCTTTTAAGCTCTGCCCCAATTAAAGATCCAGGGTTCCAAACCATTGTTGCTTGTCAAGACCTTGAATCAGAATGCTTGTGCATTTTAATGCAGTGATCATATTGGATGTCTTTTATAGAATGTTCCCACAACAATGGCATTTTATATGTTACCCAAGACTTGTGCCGTATGTTGAATTTTGCAAAAGATTTTTTTACTTTAAGAACCTGGTCTGTCCAATAATCAATTCGATTGATTATTGGTTATTACCTTGGCTATATTATTTCCAATTTGACATTTTGTATTCTCTTCCTTTTGTTAGTAGTCTGGACTCTGAAACAATGCAATGCCGTTTTTTTATAGATTTGGGTAAGTACCCCATCATATGATGCCTGAAAAAGTTTTCCAAGCCTGTGGAACATTCTCCATGCCATGCTTTTGAAGTTCTTCTCACATGGAGGTAGGGATCTAATATCAAATCTGCATTCAACTCCATTCTGCTAATCATTAGCCGGGGATATATCATCACATAAAATACAGGACAATTATGTCACTTGGCATCCAGTTTTCCCTTCAAGCTTTCTTTGAATAAAGGTCCGGATTTCTGACTAATCAAGCTTCTGCTATTGAGGATTTGCAGCTTCTTTGGCTTCACATCATCTGTTCATCTATTCAAATGCTATTCCTACATGTCTTTGTAATTTAGGTCATGACATACTCTCAACTGGTTTTCCAAGTTGCCTTGAACTGGCAAAAAAAACAAGGACCTTAAGGCTTATGGAGGTCAGAAACAACTCCAGCATTAAATCTTATGTGCAAATAAAAAAACTCACAGTCCAGTGTCCACCAATATCACCAGTAAGAGATTCCTTTTCTACTTTATCATTGTCTTGTGGGTCTTACAGTTTAGAATAAACTCAGACACTATCACTGACCCATCAAAATTCTGGTCTGATTTCACGTTCAGGTTGTGAATATCAAATATTGTAACTCAAGATATACAGCCTTGAGCTGTGTGATTTTGAGGTGCATATCAGCCTTGAGCTTTGTGACTTTGAGGTGCATATCAGCCCGGGGTATAGATAGGTTTGTGCTGATGTAATAACGAGATTCCTTAGAGGGCTGTTTTGAGCAGGAGAGTAAATTAAGATAGCATTTATTACAGCCAAACCATTTAACATAGCATTGTCTGATTGTTGTTTATTTTGATTTACTCTCAAGAGTGTATATATGCAGGTTTCAGTTGTGACTAAAAGTATCTCCCAAGGTACTTTAGGAAACTTATTTGCCCTTTAACACTAATTTAATTTATGCGGTTATTTAACTCTAATTCATCAGGTCTCTACAAAATAGGCACTGAATAACATATGGGATTATATTTTACCATATCATTCTAAGCTGGGAAGACTTTTTAACCTTGGAAGAGGGCTTACTTGACTCTGGATCTCAAGGATCTTTAAATGCTAGACTATAGTTAGCATCCAATTTCAATGTTTTTGCACATGGATAAACAGTCTTCAAAGTTTATGGGTGTTACCAAAATATCGAGGTTGGCCCTTGTAATTTTCCCAGATTAAGATGGATTTATCTGTGTGTATAAATAAAAACAGTCTAATCATAGAAATATGAATAATTTGATCTCCTACTTATAAGAAATGTGTATGTGTAGGATGCTGATATAATGTGGTTACGGAACCCCTTCACAAGGTTCTCACCGGATGCAGATATTCAGATTGCTTCGGACAATTATAATGGCAGGCCATTTGATGTCCATAATATGCCCAATGGAGGATACAAGTATGTTCGTTCAAACGAGCGGACCGTCAGCTTTTACAGATATTGGTATTTGTCCAGAAGAATATTTCCTGGGCAAAACGAGCAGGAAGTTTTAAACATTGTGAAGTTTACAAGAGGGTTTGGTCGAAGAGGGATGAAGTTCATGTTCCTCAGCACCCAGTACTTTGGTGGTTTCTGCCAAAGAAGTCAATACTTAGATGACGTTTGCACAATGCATGCCAACTGTTGCAGAGGATTGAAGGCCAAGCTTATTGATTTGAGACAGACGCTGGATGACTGGTCAGAGTACAGAAACCCTCCTCTCAATTCCACTCGGAATTTGAGCGAGTGGAGACCTCCCTCAGCATGCCAACATTCTTGGGATGATTAACTCGAACACAAAATAACACATTTTTTATTCATTTCTGAATGGATTTTGTCATTTCTGCTAAATTTGGCTGCCTGCAGGGATTTGGTTTAGGGAAGGTGGGTGGGAGAGATCCAAGGTTATTTCTTTGATCTGCTGTTGTATACAAATACACATTATTATTTTTATTGGGATATTATGGGATCATTAGTTATTGAAGAATATTTATCATGTAACGTGTATCAGGGATTCAATCTTTGTGTGCGCCGCATGAATTTAATGTTATGTGCACAGAATCTATTGTATGGAATGCATGCGTAGTTCATTCAAATAACATTTTACACCGAGGCAGGTTCTTTTAGGAAGACTCAATTTCAATGCTTTTTTGTATCATAAGGTCAAGTGGCAATTTAGATCAGTGGGCGTTTCATCATTTAGCAAGGATAGCAACTCTTGCATTATTTTTTTCGATTTGGTTGTGTTTGCACAAGAATATATCACAAATACGTGCTTGCTTATCTTTTATTTGTTTTAAATTATTACATGAAATGGTCTTTTTACCTAACATAAGGGAATACTTGAAAATTTGTTTAAAAAAAATAATATTCTATGTTCTCGAGTTTTGATAGTGCATATTGCTTGCTAATATTTTGCAATTCTTTGAATTTGGTTTAAAATAGAGGATGTTATTTGTGGGGAAACTGGAAGATTAATATAAACCACCTTAACTACAAGAATCATAACCCTCCATGGGAAATGACTAAAGTAACACTGCCAAAGAAGTTTGAGCTTTGCACTATCAAATGGTCAGCAAATGATGCCCTATCCAAGTTATCCTCCCTATTGCATAAGGATTTGACATTGCAACTCTTGCAGGGATTGATCTTACAACCTTGCTCGAGCATACATCACTCAATTGGGATAATGGGTAGTTCCCCTCAAATTATCATCATGATCATGATCAGAGATCCACCACCTTTGTTTACTTAATCCTTTTCCCTAGTTGTTAACCATTTGTCCTCAAAGTTTGCTGAATTTTCCTTGCAAGGAGAGCAAGTTTGCCGAGGACACAAACATGACACAGGCCGTGAAGAACCTAAGCAATGAATGTATTGTTTCGTAGAAGAGTATTACATATAAAAAAATTAAAACTGTTATCTACATTTAGATAACGAGATTATTAACGAGAATTTATTAACTAATAACTGAAATATTATTTACAATGAAATTTTGAAGGATTATTCAACATTCTCCCCTTAATCTGAAGGGACATCTGACATGTTAATCTGCATTCTAAAATTTTCAAACTTTTCAGGGTGCAATGCTTTAGTAAGGATATCTGCAAATTGCTTTGAAGTAGAACAATGTGTCAAATGAATGGTTTTGGCCTCAACATGATGTCAAATCAAGTGATATTAAGTGTTGATATGTTTGGTTCGATCATGGAATTTTGGATTCTTGGCCAATTGAATTGCATAAGAGTTGTCAGCAAAGAGTGGAGTTGAAGTCATTTGTTTCTCCTGCAAGTCTTCAAGTATTTTACGAAGCAAAATGGTTTTTTTTGTGGATTGAGTTGTTGCAACATATTTGACTTCAATTGTACAATCAACAGAAACATATTGCTTTTGTGATCTCCAAGTAATAACTGCTAAGGTTCGTCAAATAACTTGAAGTAGACACCCCAAGCTCTTTATCTCCATCAAAATCAGAATCTGCATGACCAGTGAGATGGAAGTCTGAAATTTTAGAATATTTGATGCCAAACTCGCCTTTTAAATATTTGAGCACTCGCTTTGCTACACTCCAATGACCTTCACAGGGTTGATGCATAAACTTGGAAAATATTCCTACAACAAAAGTTATGTCAGGACGAGTAGTAGTAAGATAAATTAAACTTCCAACAAGTTGCATGTACTTTGTTGGATCTTCAAATGTGCTACCTTCATTTGAAGTAAAATTTAGATTCTGCTCCATTGGTGTAGAAACATGATTACAATCCTGCTCCATTGGTGTAGACACCCCATGCTCTTTATCTCCATCAAAATCAGAATATGCATAACCAGTGAGATGGAAGTCCGAAACTTTAGAATATTTGATGCCATATGATTGAGTACCTTTTAAATATTTGAGTACTCGCTTTGTTGCACTCCAATGACCTTCACAGGGCTCATGCATAAACTTGGAAAATATTTCTACAACAAAAGTTATGTCAGGACGAGTGGTAGTAAGATAAATTAAACTTCCAACAAGTGGCATGTACTTTGTTGGATCTTCAAATGTGCTACATTCATTTGAAGTAAACTTTAGATTCTGCTCCACTGGTGTAGAAACATAATTATAATCTTGCATACCAAATTTGCTCAATAAATGTCCAACATATTTTTTTTGAGAAATAAAATTGTGCTTTGGTTTTTTATCTACTTCAATTCATAAATAATAATGTAATAATCCCAAATCTGTCATTATCAAAAACATTTTTCAACTCTACTTTAATAAAGGCTATATAATCATCATTATTTCCCGTGATAAGCAAATCATCCACATAGACAACTAGATATACAAATGATCTTTCAACTTTCTTGACAAATAAAGTTGCATCATCTAGATTGAAATGCTTATAATTCAATTTGAGAAGATGTTCAATTAACTTTTCATACCATGCTCGGGGTGCTTGCTTCAAACCATACAAATGTTTTACCAATTTGCATACCTTCTATTCTTGACCTTTGATAGCAAAACCTTTAAGCTGATCCATATAAACATCTTCTTTCAAGTCTCCATTCAAGAACGCTGTTTTAACATCCATATGATGTATTTTCCATCTTTTTTGCGCTGCTAAAGAAAACAGAGTTCGAATAGTGCCCTATTTTTCTGTAGGAGCAAATGTGTCTGTGTAATCAACACCTTCTTTCTGTGCATATCCTTTTGCTACAAGCCTCGCTTTGTGTTTGTCAAGCGAGCCATGTGCTTTATACTTGTTCTTATATATCTATTTGCATCCAATAGGTTTGGTTCCAATTGGAGGATCCACCAACTTCCAAGTTCCATTTTTTATGAGAGCATCATACTTTCCATACATCACTAGTTACTGATTCTTGAAAGGAAGAAGGTTCATCAAAAGCATAAAAGTTTAATTTACAATCTAATGTGACAAAATCATCATGCATTTTTTGGAAATGTTTTAGTCCGTGTCGATCTACGAACTTGTTGCTGTGGTGTTTGCTCTGTTTTTCTTCAAGAGCAGGTTCTTCATTATCTATGAGACTTAACTTATCCATTCCATTAACAATATCATCAACTTTCTCACCCTCTGTTTCATCAACTTGTGCATTAGAAGAACTTGTTGTTGTGGAAGGAAATTCCAAAAATTGGCTTTCATAAGGTGTTTTGTTTTGTAGGACATATATTCTTAATGTAGATAGTGCAAAGAACAACTTCTCCCCAAAACATTAACTTAACATTCTTAAAAAACATCATGGATCTTACCATATTCAATAGTGTCCTATTCATACGTTTTGCCACACCATTTTGTTGTGCATTATAAGGAACTGTGGTTTGATGTTTAATACCATTCTCCTGCAAATATTTTTCAAAATCTTGAGATGTATATTCACCACCATTATCAGTTCTAAGGGTTCCAATATTGAGTTGAGTTTCGTTTTTAATCCACAAATAAAAATTTATGAATGTATCAAAAGCTTGAGATTTTGCTTTTAATAAATAAACCCAACACATCCTTATAAAGTCATCAATAAAATTCATTATATATTTGTTACTATTTGCTGATGAGACATGCATGGGCCCACATAGATCTAAGTGAATAAGGCCAAGCTTTCTAGATGCTCAAAACATAGGATCATGAAAATGTTGGTTACTGTGCTTACCTAAAATACAAGCATCAAATTGGGAAAGCTATCTTGGAATATTAGGAAGCCCTTGAACTCCTTTATGTTTCATAATGATGAGACTATCATAATTAATATGACCAAATCTAGAATGCCATAACAAGCTAGAAGACAAATTATCATTATGTTAAGACAAATTTGCAAACTTTTGTGAATTGGATGAAGTACCATTCAATTTTAAAAGTTTTTCATCTTCCACTCTAGTCATTACAATCACATTGTCATAATCTCTTCTAATCTCAATGATATCATCAAACATATGTATTGAGTGACCTTGTTGTCTAATTTGCACAAGAGATTAAGTTTCTCTTCAATTGTGGAACATAAAGAACATCAGAAAGTATATAATCAACAAGTCCTGAAGGTTTTAACTGAGACTTATCTGCCAAATGTACTACCCTATCAATTTTATCATTAAATGTCTCAAAGAAGCCTTTTCTAAATGTCATATGGCATGTGGCTCCAGTATCTAATAACCAAATGTCATTCCAAGAAAATGAAGTACTAAAAGCTTCTTCTATTCCAAGATTACAATGTGCAACAACATAATGTGTAGATTCAGGAGAGTTACCTTGATCATTTCCTTTATTTTGTATTTGCTCTTTCTTGTTAACAATTTTCTCCCAAGATGTTCTACAATAACTGACAGTATGACCAGTTTTTCCACATCTATAACATTGTTTCTTTCCTTGATTAAATCTTCCCCCCCTTCCTCTGTACTTTCCTCTTTGTCCTCTACCTCGACCTCTGCTTCTATTTTCATCCTTTACAAATTCTTCTTTTGATTTGTGTCCTTTCTGTGCAAGACACAAAGTTTCTTCATTGGGATTAAACTCCTTCCCAGATGCTTTCTTTCTTTCTACAATTTTCTCAACAAGTTTTTCAAAAGTCACAACTTTCATCTACCCACTAGCTTGAAGTGATTCTAAATAGTGAGTATAGGAAGGGTAGAGAGCCTTAATTAATGCAGTAAGTTGAACATCAACTTTTACACTAGTTGCATCAATATCATGAAAAATAGCTATAATTTTATAAGCAAGTTTCATTGGATCGTTATCTTTTAATTCCAAGTTAAATAACTTCATTAACAATTGTATGATTTCAAGCTCAGAATGTGAATCATACAAATCTTTTAGTTTCTTTGATGCTTCCCAAGCACTTTTGCTAGAAACCAAGTGTCTACTTACTTCTTCACTTATAACGACAATGATCAAGGCATAAGCCTTATTGTCCTTACTTTTCCATAATGATAGCTCTTTGGTATTAGTAGGTGTGGTACTGGCGCACTTTTATCCACTTCATCTATTGCATCTCCATCTTTCTTAACTTCAAAATTCTCATTTTCACAAATTCCATCCCACATGTCATTAAAAATAAGGATATTTTTAACTTTACGAAACCAATTCATGATAATTTTCTTTACTAGACAAAATTACTCCAACAATTTAAATTAAAGAATTCATTGAAATTTATTGTGTACAAATTACAGTATGATATATTCGTTTCCTCTTCGTGGATGTTCTTTAAAATCTGATTATCTTCTAAAAAGATTTCTCCAAAAGTTCAATAATTCAATTAAAAAAAACTTATATCCAAATATAAATGGCGGCTTAAAAACTTTTATTTTATAAAAAGAAATCCCCAAAGATTTGATAATTAATTTAAAGAAACCATTCCACGCAAATAATAATTCTTCTAAACAATTACTGAAACAATTTACGTGTAGTCTCCCCTTTATGTGCAACCTTTCTTCCACAATCTTTACTAAGCAACTCTCTTTTTTTGGTGATAGCTCCTTCATGGGCTCCTTCTCTCTCACCAATGCTTCGTTTCCTTGCACTGATACCACCAACACATGCTCTGAAGAACCTCAACAATGAATGCATTATTTCATAGAAGAGTATTACATATAAAGGAAATCAAAATTGTTATATACTGTTAGATAACGAGATTATTAACTAGAATTTACTAACTAATAACTGAAATATATTTACAATGAAATCCCGAAGTATTATTCAACAAAACCTTCATTGCAGTTTGAAGTACTTAGAGAGAATTTCTCATACATAACAATTGTGAGATAGAGATGGTTTATAAGACATTACGTGCACCAAAGTATGTCAAAAGCTTTACTAATAATGAAGTTGGCTTTGATGTGTATTTTTTTGGGTTGATGTGAAATAATCCTTCATTATTTTTTCACTACATTGCTAGTGTTTCTGTGTCATGCCTTGAGGATGTCTTTGGATTTTAGTCTTTTGGAGTCCTCTGTCTCTACACAATGGCATATCCCTATGCTGAACTTTTGTTCTACATTATTATATTTTATCACAGCGCTGGTTCATTGCTTTCATGGCTCAGCATGTTCAAGGTGAACATCATTTACTCCATGTCTTAGAATGCCCAAGGTGAGCATGGAGTTCAAGATAATTGTCCTGAATATGTAGTCGCAGTTCACTCACTAGAAGCTTTTATTAAAGAACGAGAGGACTGTTGGGACTGTTTTAGACCCTATTGAGTGGCTCAATTGGCTAAATGTGGTAAAGAAAAGGGAAAATATCCCCCACAGGTCAGGGTGTCCATTCCCGTAAAGTGGTCTATCTTGCATCTATGATGCAGAGATATTTTCCGTTGAAAAAAAAAAGCAATGAGCCAATTGTCTAGAGTCATTCATTAGTTTTCTTTATAGAATTTACTGCAACCAGAAAAAGAATAAAGTCAAAACAAACTTTAAACAGTTTGGAAACAATCCTTTAATATGTATCAAGTGCTAACCACTGTTGTTTATTGAAGAAGAGATTCTAAAACAGGTAAAGGACGAGTCCACAAGAAAGGAAAGTTCAACTTCCATAGGGACCTCGAAAACTGAAAAATACACTAATATAAATTTTAACAGTTAGCTTTAATTTTTTTTATCCCACAAACAAATTTTCAAAAATCAATATTATAATTATTATTAAAAATATATTAAAATAATGTAAATTATTAATATATTAAATGAAAAATTAGTTGCATCCGTACCTGGTGTCATTTTGAAAGAAAACTAACTTTTATAAATATATTCAAAATTAAGTAAGTAGGACACAATTTTATGAGTCAACGACATGTGTAATATCATAATTAACTTTTGATTATTCATTAATAAATTCAACATCAACAAAGTAAGATCGTGACATCTTTATAACGTCACACAAACAATATATAAATTTAAAATCAACAACAATAAAGTAAGATCGTGACATTTTTATAATGCCACAAAATATATAGATTTAAAATGATTTTCAATGATAAAATTTCTCTAATTCATAAATTAATTCAACATCAATAAAGTAAGACATGAAATATATTTTTCTAATTCACAAATTAATTCAACATTAGAACATAGTCCAATCTCGTGTTAACAATTATTAGTGGATAGTGTTATTTTGGAAAATAATAAATTTTTCTCTCTTTTTAAATAATTTGAATTGGATAATCTATTTTGGTGTTTTATGGATGAAATAATTAGATGAATTGGTTTTGGATCATTTATTTTGGTGATTTATGGATGAAACAATTAGATGAATTGATTCGTAGGGTTCATTTTAGGGGTAGTTTTTACATTACAGGTTTAAGGTTTAAAACGTTTTTAGACTTATTAGAGGGCTTAAACAATGTTTTTTAGGGTCGCAAGTTTGCAAACATAGCCCCCAACCACTTGACACTATTTTACACTTTGAAACCTTTCTAACTATGCAAGAAACACCTCAATCAAAGTCTGTATGAGGAAGTTATGCCTTCCATAAGTTAACCTCTCAAATTGACCACCATGGTATTGAGTGGATTCCACGTCAGCTTTCATTACCTACACATGTCGAGCTAGTCACGTGGACTTTTAAGAACATTTTAGAGGATCCAAAACCCTAACCCTAATTGGGAGTTGAGGCATGGACAAACCCTAAAACTAACCTTAGACGACTATCAGACTATGTTAAATAGCGGGTTGTTAGGAGGAGAAGGGGTTCCATTATGATGATATTATTGTTTTTTTCCATAGGTAAGTAATAATGAGGGAGTGGATATTAGAGCATAACAAAAGAAGTAGGAGACCTTGCAGTTGTCATGTAGGCCATAATGACAGATGTAACTCCATAGTGAGTACCACTTTCTTTGTATTTGCATTACATATTGAAGAATAAAAGAGAAAGTCATAGTCCACTTTTGGTTGGATTTTTCTCCATAGTGGGTTTTCCCAACTTGTACCTTGTGTTTCATTGCTCTAGTTATTTTTCTTTTAGTTCCAATTTATTTATCATTCCATAAAATTGAGCTAACACAATGAATTAAGTTGTAAGTCCCATTGTGACGAACTATTTCAGTGGAATATCCACATCAGGGAAAATTTAAGGATCCATACTTATTTAAAAGTGTATAAACCTTAGAGAATCTTACCAATTCTTAAAATGTCAACTATAAATATTTGACAATATTTTACTAAAAATAGTTTAATTTCTAAGGATTTTATATAGTTTATATAATAATTTGGCAATTTTTAGAATGAGAAAATTTTACCCCATCAAAATTGGGCGAAACGTGGCTTCAAAAATTGCAAATTGGCAATCTTTTTTTTTCTTCAAAAAAACATGGAAAAATAGCCCATGGGTTGAATTTCACCCCTAAAATTTTCCTTGATCCACATCAATTTATTTATCATTTTGGTATCAAAGTAGTTTTCTTTGGGGTTTTGTGGGAAATTATTGGATCTAGAGGTCGGCAAAATAAAGAAAAAGCTTTCAATCCTAGCCATGGCAGATGAGTCCGATGAAGAATCGGGGGCGGATATGAATAATGATTTACAAAGATGGAAATATAAGTTGTCGATATCTTATGCAATATGATAATTCTCATGGCATATCTGGAGAGCATGTTTGAACCTTTCTGTAATCAGGAATATTTCACCCTCCACGAACAGAAGCTGTTCCTCTGGTCTGAATGGTTCAGATCCAGAACAAATGAGTGAACGACAAAGGATGAAGACCTTCCTTGAACGTCGTAGACACCTGGAATGCTGCTTCGATAGTGAACCGATGTACCTGCAAACAGATCAAACACGCAAACACATCAATTAAGCTACTAGAAAATCATCTACTTATCCATGTTAGTGACTAAGGAATCTAACAACATGTACATGTGAAATCAAAACAACAGTAATGTGGGACGGAAATTAGCTTTGCATTAAAGATGTATGGAGAAGCTTACAACCATTGCCTTAGTGTCGAAAAGCATCTCCACGAGACAAACACTCCATCCCCATTAGCTCCAACTTTGCTCCTTATGCTCTCCAATGGCTTGGGCTAAGTGGTCAATCCAACAGCATAAAAATACCTCTATAGTTCTCCCCCTCAACTATGGGCATGAGCTTGTATTTATAAGGCTCAATGGATAGGAATAGTTGACAGAATTGTGGGTGAGGTGGCTCTAAGATCCTACCATGGGGGATCTCAAGCTCAACTAAACCACAATGATAGGGATAAGGGAGGACACGAGGCTCATGATATAGAAGCCTCGAGAAACTTCTCTTTTTCTCATTTTACCCAGGATACCGCTTTTCTTCTCTTATGACAGAGCGGTTTAGATGAGAAACGCTTATGGACCAAAGATCATAGGTAGTGGCACCACTTATGGAAAACAAGATACATGCGGTGTGAGCAAGGTACCGCTCATGGGCCACAAGGAAAGCACAGTGCTGAGTTTTTTCATGTAGAATTGACAAACAGAGTAAGTCTCCACTCTAAGTGCTGGGATTAAAGGAAAACATGGAAGTTAAGGGTCTTATCACATGATGGTGACATGATTTGGGTATAACAGAATGCCCCCCAAAGCATGAGACTTAGATGGATACGATAAGCGAGAGATTTGAGAGAACAAGTTGTCACTTCGAGGTGAAAATGTCAGCTCGATCGGAGCATGTCGTCAAGTAGGCATATGTAGTACATCAATATTTTTGACTCATAGACACATGTAACCAACTCATGGCTGCAGACCAATACAAGGCAGATCCATGGAAGGAATAAACAAGCATGGCTACTAGAATATAGCGTAGATCCATGTGATAGAGGACTCAAACTTGGACACATATACTAGACATACAACGTAGATCTATGTCATACAGACGCAAATTTGAGCATAGCCAAGACAATACAAATGTGGATCCATGCTAGATATACAAAACTCCATCGCAACCTGGGGAAAGTAATGAGTGCTAAACAAATACTCAGGGTCTTCATCTCGTCTTCCGTAAAGTACGATTCTATCCATGTGATTACAATGATCTGAAGTTGAACATGGTAGAAACCACTTGATTACCGACCAATGATGTGAACCGTTAACAAGTGCGAGGGAGATCACCATTGATGTCAATGATTCCCAAGGTACCCTAGTACAATCTACTGAGTGTGAATAGATGTCTTGATGTCGAACACCCAATCGATTCTATCGATAAAAGGTCGGTGATGTGAACCTATGTCGAGAGCAAGAGAATCTTTCATTAAGGCATACAAATCTCAAGGTACTAAGTTTTTGTTTCTAAGACTATTTCTCGGATTATGAGCTGATGTCGACGGGAATAGTCTCGTCGAAGGAAGGCCATGATGAGTCCCACATCGACGACACGAAACTCGAAACATAGTTCTAGAATTATGTGAATGTAGTAACCATAAGACTGAGTCAAAAGTACTAAGACAGAGACTATTTTGACTATAGAGGTAAACTTCTTCAACTTCCCTTTGAACATTGGGCGACATGACCAAAGGCTTGGCAGCATGACTAAACGAGACAAACACACAATGCGACAGTGGACAATGCATTCTTTTGAAAGACTCAAAGGAGTGACATGACTCATGAAAGTGGATCGTCACGGACATCAGCTGAATACCCAATTGACTGAAATGATATGTAGACAAGTGCCATGTTCAAAGGTAACGACAAACTACTGCCATTTATTTGCAAAATGATTCCCTTCCCATTTTCCCCACCATGCTTGATGAGTGCCTCTTTTCGGTTTTACGAGTTCAAAGAGGGTAACAAACACTCGGTATAGCTCGTCTGAAGACAAGTCCAAACTCATATGTTTTACGAACCTGAGAGAGGAGGGGTTCGTTCCCAAAAATGTGTCTCTCAATGTTTAATTTAACGAGTCCAATGAAAGAAAACTCAGCATCATTCATGTTTAGAGAGTCTGAACGACCACGAAAGAAGACTCCAAAGGGTCCTTTTTCATATGATTTAGTCTCTAAGGCCTGAAAAAGTATAAAATTATACCTTAGAGAACTCTTCCAGTCATGATTGGCTGGAGTGTTCCTTTTTCGTAAATAGTCTATCCGAACCGAAAAAGAGATAACCTACCATCGGAGAGACGACTCTTCAAATGCTTTAACAAGCATGAAGAAGACAATATCACTCGACAATCTTTTCATATTTAAGGAGCCCGAAAAGAGTTTAAAGAAGACTCTATTAGGTCTCTTTTCACAATGAGAAATTTTATGAGCCTGAAAAGAATCAGAAATGGACTCGAACCTTTGATACTAAGTTTCGAGAGCATGACCAAAGTGTCGCAATAAACGCTCAACGACTTTTTCCGTTTTATGGTAGTACAAAAAAGTAAAAAACAAACTCCTGAAACTTTACTCCTACTGTTCTTCTATCCTGCAACAACTCAAAAACAAGTGTTAAATGCGCCAATAACTAACATTAAGGGATTACGACTGATAGATTTTGAGTAATAAGCAATTTTAAACCAAAACTATAGCATGTCAAACCCAAAAATGTGTATAAAAGTAATGTAAATAGTGAAAAATCAAAACATTTTATTATTTACCCATAGTGGAGAGCATTTGTAGCACTTTCTTAGCCATATTTTCAGTTGCTGATATCGGGAGTTTCCACCGTCGGATTCGAGCACTATCAGTTCCAAGTAATAGCCTAGACCCTACTCTTTCATCTCATGCCTTCAATTTTGACTTTTAATGGTGTTTTGAGCTTGTATGGCAAGCCCTAAAATCGTGGGAGCGCGCACCGCTCTTATCCCTTGCGGGATACGCGGTACCTCGCTAGAACCGCGCCGAAAACACAACGCACAGGCGGTGCCACCACCTGTCTTCAACAGGGCACAGGCAGTGCCAACCGTGAAGAAGTAAAAATGGTCACATAAGAAAAACTAGATCATTTCATTTGATTTGAATGATTAAGAATGATTCTAATGGGTCTTGTGATTGTTTTTGGCAGGTTCTTGCTGATAAAAAATGGTCATATGGAAAGAGAGACAACATGATAATGAAGACGCCTTTGCCGAAAGGAATGCGGGTTGCATAGCTGCATTGAGAGACTGCGGGCTTTTAAAATTCTTTCGGACACCCAGTATGGTATCGCATGAGCGATTGCTAGAGCATATACTCTGGATGTGGAATCCGAAGCAACAACATTTCGAGGTTGGTGCTCATATTCTGGTAGTTGAAGTAGAGGATATCTACTTCATGACTGGCCTTTCGAGACGAGGTGCTCCCATCTCGCTGAGTGGTTCCCGCGGAGGGGACATCACTACACAGGAGTTGATAAACCATCATTGTATCCTTGGGACAAGGACATCGGGGAATAAAATCCCCATAAAAGCAGTGATGGATGGACCTCTACGGATTGTATTGTTTACCATGCACAGAGTGGCGGGAAGCCAAGGAGTGCACCAGGATTCTAGATCACATATTCTCTATACCATAGAGGCCATGGCGCCTATAGTCTTTAACTGGGCAAAAGCCCTACTTCCAATCTTCAAGGATCAACTGACCAAGTGTCGGAAAGGGGAACTGAAGCAGTTTGGTTTCGGTTCCATTCTAGCCTGCTTCTTCTTCAAGCGGGTTCCACAAATGAGAGCCCAGGTGGTCTTTACAGAGCTGAGAGCGCGGGACCCTCACATGCAGAGGTCGGTCCAGATTATGGCCCATACTGGAGAGGGCAGGGGGAAGGTGAAGTTCGGTAACCCGTTCTTTCGATGGCTGAGAGATCAGATCCTCATGGTGGAGGATTATGCATATGCGGGTACGGACTTCAGCGGAGACCCTGACCTACCGCTCCCACCTGGTGGACAGTGGGGTGACATCGGTAAGAAGAAAAAAACCCTAAAATGGAAATAGTATTTTTATGTTTTTGATGTTTTATATTTTTTTATGTTAAGTAACGAGACTTGAATATTTTCATGTAGGCGTCAGAGCAGCATGACCTGGGGGATCTTCCCCATTGGATAGACGAGTCAGAATCTGTTTCATACCACAGGGTGATGATGTAACTGGGGAGTTAGAGGAAAACCTGGAGAGGTTGAACCTAGAAATCCATGACGCTTCCATTGATGACCTCCCTTTGAGGTATCAGAGACCTACAACAGGAGTATCGGGTCGGTTTAGCAAACTGCTACATAGAGTACCCAGGAAGTGATGTGATACCACGAGAATCACTAAACGATGTATGCATGATGTATCCACGGAAATTTGATAGCTTTAGGATTTTTTATGGTGATTTTTACTTGAAAGCCTACGTGCTTCAGATGAGGTCTCGTGACCTATTTTTTGTAAAACATGTTCATATATATATACATACTTTTACCTGGTGTTTATATGTCTCAAATGGTGAATGTATTTTACATGAGTTTTATGTATCTTTAATTGTTTATTTACAATGAACAATGTTTGATTTTCATGTCATGAATGGGAAATATGCCAATCTAGGATGTAATTAGATAATGAGTCAGCAACTACATTATGTTCCATAGGGATATGCCTATAGGTGATAGCTTCAAATGACCCTTCTAACAAGCATACCCTCTGAAAGAGGCAGAGAAGCACAGGGTTCCTAATGGTATAAACATGGTTTAGATGACAAACCACGAGTTGTGAGTCCATCAAGACTACCAAATTACGAACATCTTGGGAGGTAGCTTCAGTCAAAATACCTATGACTACTCGATGCTCGACGATATTGTTGGTAGCGGGACCAATACAAACTGCTCCTGAACTGACCAAATCATACGCTGGGGAATAAAGAACCCAAGCAACTGAGGCAAGATTCAAGGTGTGGCGGCAAGCACCATCAGCAAAGCCATAGAAAGCCATCTGCTCTGCACGACCAAAACATGGTATAAATAGATACAGACACTAAACTCAAAACCATATTGAAAATACCTAAAGCACACTGAAATTCAAGAAATATACATATATACAAGATACTATCCAAGAGAGATCTAGGCGTAGTACCTCTTCAGGTACAACCAATTGTGAGGTTTCCCTAAAGGGATTCCATCGTAGTCTACGAGCTCGTAGGTCCCTTTCTCTAAAACTTTAGAAACGAGGAAAGGACTGTACCACATGGACTCAAACTTTCGTTTCCCTAGTTTTTCATATCTCTAATCGTAAGTAAAAACTAGGTCACCCTCGTTAAAGGCACGAGGTTGGATGAATTTATCATACTGCTCCTTTACGCATTTCTTATGTGCCTCATTAGCCAAGGAAGCATCTCTCCTAGTTTCATCAAGGTTATTCAAGTACAAAAATCTCTCTTCCTCTGCGGAAGTGTCTGGGAGAAGTTCGATGGCAAGTTTCAAGGATGGAATCTGACATTGAATCGGTAAGACAGCTTTGAGTCCATAGACAAGATGGAAAGGTGTGAAACCAGTAGATGTTTTCATCGAAGTCGTGTAAGCCCAAAGAGCGGAGAAAAGGATGTGGTGCCAGTTGGATTTATGGTCTCCAACCATCCGACGAAGCATAGTTTTCAAAACTTTGTTAATGGCCTCTACCTGAACATTAGCTTGCGGATAATACGGCGTAGAGTTTTCATGGTGAAAACCTAGGTTGGCACTTAGTTCTTCCATCATTTGATTATGGAAATGTGATCCGTGATCAGTAACAATGGATTGTGGGAATCCGAATATAGCTATGACATGATTGAACAGGAAAAGAGCGGCAGTCTTACCATCTTCCACATATGTAGGCATGGCCTCAGCCCACTTTGTAAAATAGTCAACGACTACGATGATGTAACCATGCCCCCCGGCTGAGGTAGGCTTACAATGCATATAATCAATCCCCCATTTGGAAAATGGGCCAATGGCAATGACGGGGTGTAGCGGAGCAGGATGAGTGTGCTTTTTAGGATAAAAATGTTGACAACGTGGGCATTTCTTGACAGCCTCATGACAGTCTTTAAAGATTGAAGGCCAGAAATAGCCAACACGAAGGATTTTTTGGGCTGTAGCCATCCCAAATAAACGACCGCCACATGCTCCAGAGTGGAAATCATTCAACACTTGTTCAACTTCCTCATGGGTGAGGCATCGCCAGAGAATAGAATCAATCCCACGTCTATACAAGGTGTCATTCAAGATGAGGTAGTATTTCATGTGGTGACGGACACGGTGGCGATCGTCATGGGATAGATTTGGCTGAAATCTTTGTGTTTGGAGATAAATAAGCAAATCTCCATACCATGGATCAGTAGTGCTTATCGGTAACAGGAATTCATTCGAAAATGAATCACTGGGCTCAGATTCCATCAAATCACAGGGAAGGTCACACATGAGCTCGATAAAGACCAAGGATTTCTTTGATGTGGCTTTGGAAAATTCCAGATCAAATTCCTGTAGTATGACTATCCATCGGGAGTACTTGCCCCCAAGCACTTGACGAGTCAGGATGTAATACATAGGGTTCTAGTCTGCCAATACAGTGGTTGTGCGGAGCAAAATGTAGCGACGAAATTTTTGTACAACAATGACCATGGACAATGCTAACTTCTCCATGTGTGAATATTGAGTTTCATAATCCATAAGATTCTTACTAGCATAGTAAATCACGTGCTCCTGACTGTCGGGATTTTCCTGCACCAAAACCTTAGTGATGGTCGTAGTGGAGGCAGCAATATATAAGAGGAAATCCTTTGAATAATCTGGGGGGTGTATCATGGGTGAATGAGTCAGAGCATGTTTGAGATTATCAAAGGTGCGTTGTGCTTTGTCATCCCAAAAGAATGGAGTGTCCTTCTTAAGGAAACACATATAACCGTGCATTTTCTCTGCAAAATTGCACACGAAATGGCGGAGGAAGTTTGCCTTCCCTTGCAAACTTTGGAGTTCGAGAATATTGGTTGGGGATGGTAGAGCTAAAATGGTGGCAATTTTCAAAGGGTCTATCCGGATGCCATCCTTAGAGACCACAAAACCTAACAAGTGTCCCGTCTCAATGCAGAAAATACATTTATGCAGATTGAGCCGTATATTATAATGACGGCATCTCATGAAAATATCTCTAATATGACCAGGGTGGTCCTCCCGTCGCTGTGAATGAGCAGGGAGGTCGTCAAGGTATGGTTCACCAATATGTTTAATATCGCGAAACTCATAGGACATCGCACGTTGGAAAGTGGCTCCAACGTTTTTCAAGCCAAACGGTAACTTCCTATATGCAAATGTTCCCCATGGGAAAATGAATGCCACCTTGTGCTGATCGGTGGGTAATATCTCAATCTGATTATATCCAGAAAAACCATCCACGAATGAGAAGATGACACTTCCAGCACAATTGTCGATAATCTGATCGATATGTGGATTAGGAAAGTTGTCCTTGGGACAAGCTTTATTCAAGTCTCTAAAATCGATACAGACTCTAATGGTGCCCTGCTTTTTATTGACACGGACAATGTTTGATACCCATTCTGTCAGGGATACGAGATAAATAAACCTAGCTTTGAGAATTTTCTCTGTTTCAGCTTTAATAGCTACAGCCTTCCGTGGATGGACTTGCCTTAGTTTTTACCTGACGGGTTTAGCAGTGGGATAGGTTTTAATTTCATGGACCACAATGGATGGGTCTATCCCCGACATTTCTTCATAGGACTAGGCAAAAATATCGCGAAATTCTTTGAAAAGTGCCTTGTATGCTTCAGATTCATCTGTCGATCAGTTCTTCCCAACATGAACATGCTCGATGGTACCAGGCTTAGTTGATATGTCAATTGGATTTGTCTGAGTAATGTTGCAAAGGTTTCCTTCAGAATATGTGTCTTGCAACAATATAGGACTTTAAGGTGCGTTGACAATATCAGTGGAAAACAAGGATGCAAAGTCATGGTCTGCCGAACTGGTGTTGGGGAGGAACGAGGATCTATGATGGTGATCCTCCCAGATAGGCTCATTCGTATTCATGATCTCCATAATGGACTCGTCAGAAGGAAATGTCTCAGAGAGATAATCCAGAACAAGAAGATATGGTTCTAACTAGTAGGGCAGGTGGTAAGGGTCTGAGGTCACTAGATGAAGTTCATTAGTGTGATCATTGGAAAGGGTTTGAATGATGTTGTACATTTCTTCATGCAGACTCAATGATTTGTTTGCCCTTGGGCTCACAATCAAATGATGCAATCATATTCACCGTCATTGTGTTTGTGTTAGGAGGAGTGGATGGAAAAATCCCCATAAGGGATGAATCCTTCAACATGCCTACCGCAATCGACTGGTAAGGAGGAGGGGACTGGCCTAACATAGGTATGTTATTAGCTGTAGAGGTAGTAACATCCGGCATACAAAAATCAAGCTGATCAATGGTAACAATTCTCCCTAGATGTGGAAATTGGACTGTTCGAAATACTGTCGAAGCGACAGCAATCATGGCGTAAAACCAAGTTCTTCCTAGAAGGAGGTTGTAATCTAACGGGGAGTCCACTACTTCTACTTGAATAGAAATAGTTTTGCCCCCGAGCTCAACTGCAAGGGATGATATGAGACCGTGGGGCTGGAAACCTCGTCCATCAAAGGCTTTTAGAGTCGTAGGTGATGTTACAAGCTCAAGAGAACCGATAGCTTTCCAACAAGACATGGACAAAACCGAAGTTGAAGCTCCTTCGTCTAAGACAATCCTAAAGACTTTCTTTTCGGCTACTTTCATGATGATTTGGAAAGCAAGTTTGTGAGGTAGTCTAGACTTATAGTTCTCGACATTGAAATGAATCAAATTAGTATTGTCCGGGTCTAAAGCTCCTAACGCATTTAACAGGTTTTTGCATTGTGTAGGACAACTTTAGAGCACTTCCAAGGTAGACATTGCACACGATGCCTGAGCGAGATCTTCAACTACATTACAAAATTGAGCAGCTCGGGCATTAGGGTTAAAAACAGCCTTCCTAAGAGTACTATTGGGTGGACGCAAAACCATATCAAGAGTAGGCTTCTCGATGGTTAGGGGGACAATAGATAAGGAGTCAGGAGAACCAGTAGAGGGAGCTTTCCTTGAAGAAGAATGGTCTTCTTTCTTGTCTGTGGATTTGTCATAACTCTGACTTCAAGTTTGCAAACTAATGGTATCCAAGGACATCATACGAATTTCCTCTAACGAAATAGAGTTTCCTTGATTAGACATGTGGTCTATCAGTTGTTGTTGAGAGGGAAAAGGATCAGTGATAACTGTGGGTGCGGGATTTGTTTTAAAAAAATGAGTGATTTCGTCCCAGTAGGGACACTCTTTTGTGAAATGGTCACCTCTGCATAGCAGACATGGATATTTTGCTTTTCTTTTCCGTTTATCGTTATCATTGGTGGTTGGTTTTGGATTCTCCTGTTGGTTTCCAGGTTTTTTATTTTTATTTTTACTTTTCTTTTTATTATTGCCGGAGGTTTGAATACTCTGAATAGAATTGACCTAGGTGGAAACCTTGGGAGTCGAAGGAGTAGGGGTGGTAGTCTGGGGTTGCTTGGTAGGTTTTGCTACTGACAGGGACTGGATTGAACCAACAATCCCATCAACAGGGACTTTTGCTAGTGGCTTTGCAGGATCTGTGCTTGGGCGAGGAGCTTGAGGAATCAAGTCATACAAAGTTTCAGACTGGGAATAGACCAAGTCCAGATACTAGGCTCGACTAATGGATTTCTCTTCAGTAACGGCACCGCCCATAGCCACATTGCGGGAAATCGGTGGCAACAAAGACTTAGTAAACCAATCAGCTAATAGGTAATCCGAAATAGGATCCTTAATAAGTCTTCTCCGCCTTCTCCACTCATGGATATGATAGGATATGTGGGTGGAGGTGTTCTATCGCAGAGAAGTTAAGAGATCAGTACCCGTTTCATAACGAATAGGAAGCTGAAAGTGCATAAGAAATACAATTGCCAATGAGCTAAAATCCACAAACGAATGTTGTGGAAGTTCAATGTACCATTTCGTGGCTGTACCGGCCAAAGTTCACTGAGAGAGTCTTAAACGAACTGAATCATCCATAAGGGAGTTTGAAGAACACCACCGATGGAATGTCATGACATGGTTTTTTAGATCGTCTCCCTGCTTCCCATCAAACTTTGGAATATCCGATGGTAACTTTATAGGAATGGGAGGCCATGAGGGGTTATGTCGAATGGGGTCATTAATCAACTTGGACAAATCAGGCAAGTCCAAAGTTGCTAGGAAAGGTAACTGATGATTAGGTTGCACATACTGGCAATATTGGTATGGCATATACGTAACAGTAGGACCGTAAGTAGACTGATAGACAGGTTGTTGTGATGAAGAACTACCTGAAAATCCACCCGCGGGGGGTTGATTTCTAGGATCAGGACCGTTAGGACCACCAAGGCCTCTAGGAGGAGGACCACTGGGGCCTTCGGGACCACCAGGACCATTAGGACCACCAAGACCATTGGGAGCACTGGGACCACCAGACCCTCTGGGACCTCTAGGAGGTAAACCTCCAGAGCCTCCGGAACCACTAGGAGGACGGAAACCAGACCCCCCAGGGTCATTAGGAGGGAATCCACTAGGCCCCCGAGGACCACCAAGACCATAAGGAGGAAAGCCACCAGGCACTCAAGGACCATTAGGCCCCCTAGGGGGAGGGCCTCCATAAGGCGGTCCTCCGGCACCTCCCGCAGTATGTATAGGTATTCCCCCCATAGCAGGCATGTAGGACCAGTTAGGTTGCCCCCATGCCATGAAAGTATTACTAGGATATGGAATTCCAGGATAAGGCATTCTTATAGGGTTGGGTGGATAATTAATGTTTCATACAGGTATTTGTTTTGCTGTATAACCATAACCCCGAGAGGTTTGATTGGTTACAGGTTTTGCCCCCAAGGGATGGCTTGAACTAAATGGGGGTTTAACCACATTAGTGTGGGTGGGAGGGACATAAACTATAGATTTCTCTATACCAGAGTTCTGTCCTTGACTAGGTACAATTCTGGTGCCAGATAACGTAGGTCGTGCCAGGGGTTGCCCCCTGGCACTATAAGGTAATGATGAAACAGGAATTGAAGGTTGAGCCCCAAGTGCAGAAGACCTGGGAGGATTGGGAATAGACATAATATGGGAGGTGGTGGGGTTGGTAGTTTGACCTGGGTTGTGTGGAGTCATAGTGCGATCAAGAATCGGTTCAATGGGTCTCATAGAATCGGTAATGGGTCTCATAGAATCGGTAAGTGAACGATATCCCATAGGAACAATTATGGAACGTGATGGTGGTGTGTCACAGTATGTCATCTATTTTCTTTTCAATCTCCTGTGCACGGAGAATTGCTAAATGGTATTATCTACGTTCTTCTTCACCTGGAGAAACTTCTTCAGAAAAGTTTAAACGGGTGCAAATGAGGCAATGGATTGTCCTATAGAGGTATCCTAAAATGGAGCATTGGGACCATAATCCGGATGGGTAGTATCATCAACATGACCTTCTATGGGAGAATGGAACGAAGTATTACCCCGTGAAGGTTGTTGAACCAAGGGAGGCGAGTGTGAAGGATATGGTCCTCCGCTTTCTACAACCACATTATCTCCCACTTGGGAGGGGGTAGCAGCTCCTTGGTCGATAGCTTCCATTGGATTTTCTCCTGAAATAGGAATAAAATCAGGTGGCAAGCCCCGTACTCTTCTGGACTGTCTTATCTCATCCAATTTGTACATTTCCTATCTAACCTAGGGTCTCAAAAACTAGAAAACCCACCAAAAAATTCCCTACTCAAGCTATAGGCCAAACAAGCAAACTTAAATGACAGGAGGAGTTTAGATAGTCAGGTCTCTCACCAAGATTGTCAAGAAGGTGCCACTCGTGATATACCTCAAGGGTACGTGCGTAGTAATCTCCCCGAATGCTATTTTCGATGTATGGCTCCAAGCAAGATGGCCAAAGGTCTTTTCTCAAATGGTTAAGGTATCCTAGTGGGGTCTCCCGATATACGCAAGGTACATGGGAGCTCAAATCGGTAGTAGTGTTGTCTAATGCATAATCGTACATAAGGGGCCTTCTGATATACAATCGAGTACGTAAAGTACCTTTCTATATACCTCAAGGGTACATGAAAGGCCGTTTGATATACCAATGATACGTGGAAGAACCGCGCGAGTCCTGAGATGTAATGCGGATGAGTAACGACAGCTCCTATGCTTAACGACGCCTGAACACGTCTCTAACCTATCACTAAAATTGCTATGTAAATTTTAACCTATAACTACCGTTAATTTTAAAGTGGACGGTTAGGTGAATGCATGGAATTTTGAAAGAAAAAGTAAAACCATGCAATATGCATATGCAAATATTTCACTTTACCGTTCATGGTATGCCTACCCATGGGAGGGAAAGAGAGTATTTTCTTTCGTTTTAAAACCAAAAATTTCCAAACAACAATCTTGAACAAATCGAAATCAAAGACAAGCAACACTTTCCAAACTCATTTCTCTTTTCTGAAAGCAATCAAAAGGGGAAGAGTCTCTTTTCCTAAAATAAAAACAAGAAGCACACTATATTCATATGCACTCTATTTTTCGATTTTTCTTAAAACATAGATAGATCTAACTGAAAAATACAATATTTTTTATTTTGATGAGACAGTACTAATGCAAAAGAGACAAAAGAACACAGAGAACCTGAAATCTTGTGAGGCCAATCAGATATCCAATGTCTAATGCTCAATGATGATAATGGCCTAGTATCAGTAAAAAAAATTCTTTTTAAACAAGCAAAAAGAAGTCCTCTATGGAAACAAAAAATGAAATCAAGATGCTAATTAATGTTTTTCTTTCAGTCTTTATAACAGAAATGAAAAGAGTGCTCACTAACACCTAAGATTTTCAAAAAAGAAATCATTTCACAATCACAACCAAGAAGCACGGAAGGAAATAGAAAATCAACAAGCCTAGTCTAGCTTTTGAATTCTTCAATCAAACTGATCTTTTACCACAGAATTTCAAACCATGAGCATTTAGATTCTAACACACAAGCTTGACAGTGCAGGGCTGAAAGCAATCAAACTCATTTTTTTGCAAAAAATGAGAAAAAAAGTAGTCTTGGAACAAGGCCTCCCTGGCACCGTGCTGGAGGGGTCTTGACAGAGCGGTTCTGGACGAGCACTACTTCTGGAAAACAGGACTCAGGTGGTGGCACTGCGTGCTGCTAACGGGGTTTAGGCGGTGGCACCGCGTGCTACTAACGTGGTTCAGGCGGTGGCACCGCTTATTGCCAACAGCGCATGAGCGGTTCCCTGAATAGATCCAAAACACAAAGGAGAACGAAAGATCAAGTTAGAAATTCATCAGATCAAGGCAAAAATTGATGGATTGACAGTAAAAAAGAGCATAAAAAGTCAAAATAATTCAGATCTGAACAAATCTGAAAGTTTCAAACCAAAATTCACTGAGTTAGATGACAGATCTGACTGAAGAGAGTTGGAGATGGAGCCTGGATTCGGACAAGAGTTCAAGAACTAAGGAAGATCAGATCAACTGATATATGCATTGTTCCCCAATGGAGTCGCCAGATTTGTAATCAGGAATATTTCACCTTGTACGGACAGAAGTTGTTCCTCTGGTCTGAATGGTTTAGATCTAGAACAAATGAGTGAACGAAAAAGGATGAAGACCTTCCCTGAACGTCGTATACACCCGGAATGTTGCTTCGATAGTGAACCTGTGTACCTACAAACAGATCAAACACACAAACACATCAAAGCTACCAGAAAATCATCTACTTATCCATGTTAGTGACTAATGAATCTAACAACATGTACATGTGAAATCAAAACAACAGTAATGTGGGATGGAAATCAGCTTTGCATTAAAGATGTATGGAGAAGATTACAACCATTGCCTTAGTGGCGACAAGCATATCCATGAGACAAACACTTCATCCCCATAAGCTCCAACTTTGCTCTCTATGCTCTCCAATGGCTTGGGCTAAGTGGTCAATCCAACAGCATAACAATACCTCTATAGTTCTCCCCCTCAACTATGGGCATGAGCTTGTATTTATAAGGCTCAATGGATAGGAATAGTTGAGAGAATTGTGGGTGAGGTGGCTCTAAGATCCTACCATGGGGGATATTGAGCTCAACTGACCCACAATGATAGGGATAAGGGAGGAAACGAGGCTCATGATCTATAAGCCTCGAGAAACTTCTCTTTTTCCCATTTTACCCAGGGTACCACTTTTCTTCTCTTATGACAGAGCGGTTTAGATGAGAAACACTTATGGACAAAAGACCATAGGCGGTGGCACCGCTTATGGAAAACAGGATACAGGCGGTGCAAACAAGGTACCGGAAAGCGCGGTGCTGAGTTTTTTTATGTAGAATTGACAAACAGAGTAATTTTCCACTCTAAGTGCTGGGATTAAGGGCAAACATGGAAGTTAAGGGTCTTATCACATGATGGTGACAGGATTTGGGTATAACACTTTCGATGATTTCAGAGGCTCTAACTTAGAGATTGAACTAGAGGGGAAATTAGGAGACAAAGGAAACATAGAAAAGGAGTAGAGGAAAGAGCCCGAGAAAGAGCGACCGAATTCCAATGTCATTACCCCTTCCCAAACATTATTTAAGATGGAACTAAAAGTGGATATCAAGCATTACAAAGGTGAGATCGATGCTTTAAAGTTGAATTATTGGTTGCAACAATTTAGAAGTCTATTTTAGTATCCACCACATAGATGAGGATCAAATATTTTATTTGCTCAACTAAAATTAGACGACCATAGATCAACTTGGTGGGAAATACACATTGAGGAACTTAGGCTAAAGGGTGATACACCAGTAATTAAGTGGGAGGATTTTAAATCCCTCATAAAGTCTCATTTCTACCCTTTAGGGTATCCAAAGGACCAATAGACACATTGGAATTACTTCAGGGAAAGGCAAGGGCAGAGTGTGCAAGCGTACAACACCGAATTGATAGGAAGATAACTATTATGATGGGTATCACCTAGGAATCCAAATGTACTTCTCAAGTATATGGGGGGTCTACACAATCATTTACGAAAGAAAATGATACACTTCAAGCCTAAGACAATTAATGAGGATTGTGTGAAAGCACAATACCTAGAGAATATAGGCCACACAAAAGGACAACCAAGTGGTTGCAAACATAGAGAGAACCAAGACATTTCCAAGGAGGAGGAGAAGTGGAAAGGAAAGATAAGAAGACTACAATCATGACACATCAATGCAAGGATCCAAGGAACCATTGTAATCTTTGTAACACCAATGGTCACACTGAAGAAAAGTGTTTGAAACTACATCCAAATATGAACTCTAAGAACTGTAAGAAGGATGTCAAGAAGAAGAATCTTCTAGCCACATATTCAAGTAAATAGGTAGAGAGAAACTCAGATGTGGATGAGAATATTTTCTGCACTTTAGGGCAGAAGGAGGTGAATCTAAGTAGACTTCATCAAAAGGAAGAGAAGGAGATGATAAAGCTCTTCCATAACAAGATCAAGATCGATACGACCAAGGTAGATGCTCTATTCAATTTTGGTTCATAGTCCAATCTCATATTACTTGATCTGATCAGAAAGCTTGGGTTGGAGGCTCATGTTCATCCTAGCCCTTATCCATTGGGACGGGTGAACAAGGATACAACGATCAATGTCATTAAACAATGTAAGGTCAAATTTGTTGTAGGTGCATATTTTTTTGATGAAGTGGAGTTAGATGTAGTACCCCTTTGACATGTGTGGTGTGTTGTTTGGGAGCCCCTAGATTTATATGAGGGATACAATTTTCATGAGGAAATAAACCTAGTACCATTTGATCAAGGATGGGAAGTCGTTTATCATCAATGCACATAAAGGTAAATCAAAGATATCATTAGTAAGTGCCAACAAAGCCAAAAAGTTGACTAGCACAATTAAGAAATATGTTTTGTTTTTCTTACGAGAGAATCAATCGGGTGATGAATTGGTAAAAGTAAAGGAATCCATGGAGGGATGTATCAGATACCAAAAACATTAGTTGGATGAGTTTTTATAGGCATAGAGAAGAGTGTTCTAGGACCCTAAAGGGATACCACCTAAGAGGGAAGTAGAACATGAGATACAATTGTTTCCTGACTCCCCATTACCAAATATTGGGTTGTATAGACAATATGTTTTGGAAACAGATGAAGTGAAGAAGCAGTTTCAATAGTTGCAGGAGAAAGGGGTGATTACGTTGATGTCCAACATTAGCATGATTATGAAGCATCGTAACATGATGTTAGAGGAAAACACCCTTAATGACGTTGTTATCCTATTTCGTCTCAACCATAGATCTAAGAGTGAAATCCTCATCACACCCATATTCAATTTCATCAAATGCATCGTTGTTTGACCCCCACATCACTCTTACAATGTTTCATCATGTCAGAGTCATATGTGTCTTGTTGGTAAAATCATGACAAGTTTTATCAGTCGCCCTTGATTAAAATTCATTGGTTCTTTTCATTAGTATCAAAATGCTTTTATTTCCAAAAAAAATCCCCCTCTTTTAGGTCCTCGCCTATAAAAGGTTTCTCCTCTAGTATTTTCTTCTCAACATGACAAAAGATTGGTCAACTTTTTTTAAAACTAAATATATTATGTCCATGTACACTTTTTCCCTTCTTCCGAAAGCCAAGGGAGTCGCCTTTATTCCCCACTTCCTTCCATTTTTTCACCCTTTTACTCTCACTCATCCTCATCTTTATTCCCATTGCCCATTTTCTTATTCCTTTTACCTTTTTTTTAACTTTCTCTTTCACACTTTAGTATTATTTATTTTTCCACTCCCCCTTTCCCTTTCAATTAACTACCCTACCAATGTACGATCCCTATTTTTGAAGTAGAGTCCAACCTACTATATGTTCACATGTGCTCATGTGTGTTCATTATGAGATCAAAATCACAGGCAATTTTTTAGTTGCTGAGATGGAGCTTGGCAATTTTTCCATGATCCGAGAACATGAAAGGAATGATTTAATTGGGGGTTATCTCAGCGTCGATGGAACCCATCTTCTTTCTGAGGTCAAAACCACATGCAATTTCTTAGTTTACTGACATGGAGGTTGGCAATTTTTCAATGATCCTAGCACATGAAAGGAAGGAGTTAACTAAAAATTATATCAGCCTCGATGAAACCCATCTTCTCATGCACTCTGATAAGAAGAACCTAGTTGTCATGAAAGAACCTCAAATTGTTCCCTATATTGAAAACATTCCCAATCCTGAGATCGATTATATTGAGACTAGTATTGGTACTTACTTTATCTTTACAAAGGAATAACAAAAAGCATTTTCCCAACACAAAATTGAAGACAATAAAGTTTGGCATATGCAATTTGATGGATCCTCCTCTAGTGAAGGAAATGGTGTAGTGTCATTTTTTATTCGCATTTCGACAATCCTTATAATTTCTCCTTCTTCCTGAGCTTCCAATGCACAAATAATCTTACGAAATTCAAAGCTCTTTCTTTAGGTCTCCCAAAAGCCTTAGAATTAGGGTGTCAACATTTATATGTTTTTGGAGACTCTGAGTTGGTCATCAACATGATTGATAGGATTTATTGACCTTCTAAAAAGATTTTCTGAAGGTATATCCAAGTCATCGATCACCTCATGTAGGGATTCCTTTGGCTCATCCTTACCTATATCCGATGTGAGATGAATATGGCACCTGAAAAATTAGGTGTTCGCTTTTAGCCTTCTTGACAACATTCAAACAACAAGCCTAGTTGTGACATTATTTATCTATATCGTTTGTTTGTGCTTAACAATGATGAATCCTGGAAATATTTTTAGGACAATGAAGATATTTGTTGCTTTATGATCAATTAGGGAGATGCAATGCCTCTGCCTCTTGGGATTGTTAACCTCAAGAATAATGTATATCCCAAAGGTTTAGTTCCGCTTGAGGGTATATTTTCATTAAGTGATGTTCCTAAGCATCCAAGTTTGAATCATAAACCTCCCAAGAGTAATATTGGCCCTAATATTCCTACTAGTATTGGTTCTAAGGAAGAGGCAAAATTATTACACATAGAAGCCTAGTGTACCCAAGAGGAGAGGGATAAATTTTCATCCATTTTCCACAAATTCAAGGATATATTTGCGTGGTCATACAATATCTTTGAGGATTTGGTCCAAGTATTATTTGGCACACCATTCCTCTAGAAGAAGGAGCTACTCCTGTACGACAAAAGAAACACCAAGTAAATCCAAATATTAATGCCATCATACGAAAAGATCTTGATAAAATGATTGAGACCGAAATTATCTTTCTACTATGTTATTTTAAATGGGTTTCCAATCTTATTCCAGTTCAAAAAAAAGACTGGAAACATTCTCCTTTGCATAAAATTTAAAGTCCTCAATAAGTTTAGCGTCAAAGGCAATTTTCCCTTACCCTTCATGGACACTATCTTACAACAAGTTTCTACTTTCAAGGTGATGTCATTCATAGACGGATTTTCATGGTATAACCAAATCAATATCAATTCCAAGGATCGATACAAGACTACCTTGACCACTAGATGGGGTACTCAGCCTTTCAACTTGATAAATGTTGATGCCACTTTCCAAATGGTGGTGCATATAGCCTTTGAAGACTTGATATAGGTCCATTATCTAGATATTTTTAGACAATTGTTAGCCGAAAATACACACCTCCTGCGGACAGGAGTTGTTTCCCTAGTCTGAATGGTTCAGATCTAGAACAAAACAAAAACACCAAATGTTAAACTTCCCCTAGATCTAGTTAATCACTTGAATGTTATGCCATGATACTTCTCTTAAAGGTTTTCCTTGCTATCCCCGCACAAGAACCTGTAAAAGATGGAAAACAACAAGAGAAACATGATAGCATACAATATAATCAACTAGATATATGCTCGTGACCAAGGAATCAAGCAATACATACATATGAAACAGTAAATATGGGAAAAAAAAGACATTTTTTATTAGAAATGATTGGAGAAACTACAACCTTTATGTCCTGGTGTTGAGAGTTCCTTCCAATGGATCCTTGCCTCCAATAGCTCAAGAACTAGTTTGGCAGAGTTTGGGTATGCAACACAATTCTTCCTCCTTTCCCCCATGGGGGATGAGCTAGTATATAAAGGCATGGGAGGATAGGTATGGTTGAGGATCTCATGGGTGAGGTGGAGATAACATCCTAAAAGGGAGGATCTCGAGCTCCAGTTGGTCCTAAACCATAGGGATGAGGCTCCACAGAGGTAAGCTTCGAGAATCCTCTCGAAGCTTCTCTTTTTGCCTTGAAAACTCGAGCATCGCTCCTCCAATAAAGAAAACATGTGGTGCTAAGGGGGTAACGCTTCTTGCAGTAAGGCTATAAGCAGTGGAACTGCTCTTTTCTCATGTATCAGGAGCATTACCAGCTCTTTGCTTCTTGGGTAACGCTTTTTGTCAATCGGGAAAGAGCGTTACTAACCCAAAACAAGGAAAAACTGTAAGGGGGTATTTTTTCCTGTCATTTCTCTAGGGAAAAATTTGAGGGATTGAATCAGACAAGGGAATACCTATCTCATAACATCATGGTGATGAGATTTCGGTGTAACAGATATTCCCCCGAAAGTATGATGGCTAGAGGGAAACGATAGGCATAATACTTTGAAAGAACAAGGTGTAGTATCGAGGCAAAGGTCCAATGGTTGAAACTTCTCAAGCATCACAAAATTTCTGCAACACATTTTGATACATGTCCCAAATGACTCACAACATGGTTGTCGACCAATACAATGCAGATCCATGTGAGATACAAAAAGTCATGGCTACTAAACTACAACGTAGATCCATGCGAAGAGGACTTAAATTTGAACATAGCTAGCATACATATAATGTAGATCTATGTCATATTGACACAAATATGAGCACAGCCACAGACATACAAATGTGGATCCATGTTGGGACTTCATACAATATACTCCATTGCAACCTGGGGAGAAAGCTATGAGTGCTTTTAACAGATACCCAGGGTATTCGTATTGTATTCCACAAAGTACGATTGTGTCCATGTGATTACAATGATCTGAAGTCGAACATGGTAGAAACCACTTGATTACCGGCCAATGATGTGAACCCTTAACAAGTTCAAGGGAGATCACCATTGATGTCAATGATTCCCAAGGTACCCTAATACAATCTACTGAGTGTGAATAGATGATTTGATGTCGAACACTCAGTCGAATCTATCGATCAAAGGCCAATGATGTGAACCTATGTCGAGAGCGAGAGAATCTGTCATTAAGGCATACAGATCTCAAGGTACTAAACTTGTTTCTAAGACTAATTCCAGGATGATGAGCTGATGTCGACGGGAATACTCTCCTTGAAGGAGGTCCATGATGAATCCCACATCGACGACATGAAACTTGGAACAAAGTTATGGAATTTTGAGTATGAAGTAACCATAGGACTAACTCAAAAGTAACTGACACAAAAAATTTATTTTGACTGCAGGTGTAAACTCTCGCGACAATTTCCCTTTTGAACATAAGGCAGTACGACCGAAGACTTGGCAGCATTGACTTGACGAGGCGAAACACAATGCGACAATGGACAATGCATTCTTTGAGAGACTCAAAGGAGTGACATGACTCATGAAAGTGGATCAGCTTGGAAACAAGATGAATACCCAATTGACTGAATGAAATGTAGATAAGTGCCATGTTCAAAGGTGACTAATAACGGCCATTAATGCAAATGAAATGTATTTCCCTTCCGTTAATTTCCCCATCATGATTGATGAGTGCCTCTTTGATTTTTAACGAGCTGGAAAAGGGTAACAAAAGCTCGATATAGCTCATCCTTCGGACATGTCCAAACTCATATGTTTTAAGAACTTGAGAAAGGATGGGTTCATTCCCAAAAAAGGGGTCTTTCATCGTTTGATTTTATGAGTCCAACGAAAGAGAATTCATTTGTCGTTTCATGTTTAGAGAGTCTCAAATGACTAAGAAGACTCCAAAGGGTCCTTTTTCGTATTATTTAGTCTCTAGGGCCCGAAAAAGTATAAAATAATACCTTATAGAACTCTTCAAGTCATGATTGGATGGAGTGTACCTTTTTCGTAAGTAGTGCCCACTAAAATGAAAAAGGGGTAAACTATCACTAGGAGGACAACTCTTCAAGTCCTTTTACGAGCGTGAAGAAGACAAGTTCACACGGCAATATTTTCATTTTAAGAGTCTAAAAAGAGCTTAAAGAGGACTCTATTAATCTTTTTCATGTTTGAATCCAGAGCACGAAAAAGGAATAAACTAAGCTCAAACCACTTTTCATGTTTTAACCAAAGCACGAAAAATGAAAAGTAAGCTCAACACCATCTTACTGTTTTTAATGAGATCGAAGATAAGTTGAAAGAATGCTCATGGTATCTGCTTCATTTTTTAACGAGCTTGTAACGGAGAATGAACTATGCTCAAAACATGGTTTCATTTTTATGCAAGCTTGAAACCAAAAGGTAAACTTTGCTTAAAACATGGTTTCATTTTTATGCAAGCTTGAAACCAAAAGGTAAACTTTGCTTGAAACAAACTATTTCATTTTTTAATGAGCTTGACATAGAAAAAGAACTATGCTCGGGAATGGTTTCATTTTTATGCAAGCTTGAAACCAAAAGGTAAACTATGCTTGAGGGCGCCTGTTTCATTTTTACACAAGCTTGAAACATAAAATAACTATGCTTGAGAACATAAATTTCATTTTTTAACGAGCTTGACATAGAAAAAAGGAACTATGCTCACATGCATCTGATTCATTTTTTAATGAGCTTGACACATAATAGGAACTATGCTCACCAACCTGTTTCATTTTTTAATGAGCTTGACGCAGAAAAAGAACTATGCTCTCCAACTTGTTTCATTTTTTAACAAACTTGACACAGAAAAAGAACTATGCTCTCAAACCTTCTCTTACCAAACATGATATCCAGAGGTTGGTAAGTTGCCCCCATTACATAAAATCTAGTGACTTAACTCCAGTATGATGTCCAGAGGCTGGAGCCATGTCCCCCATTTTACCTATGATGGGAAGAAGCTAACTAGAAGAAGGGGAAGGAACCACAAGAACATGCAGCACATTCAAGGCAATATGATGACTAGGAGTAATGCGATGGTCAGATGTAACAAAGGAAAGCTGGTCAATGGTCACAATCTTCCCATCATGGGGGAAATGCATTACTCTAAAAAGTGTGGACACTACAACTTTCATGGCGTAAACATAATCACGTCCAAGGAGCAGATTGAAATCTAAAGGACCTTGGACCACCATAACATCAATACATACAGTTTTCCCTCCTAATCTAATAGGTAAATGAGGAAGGATCCCTAAAGGAGAAGTAGGCCTGCGATTAAAATCCATTATCTAATCAATGGCTGGCACAAGTTGAGGAGAACCTAAATCTTGCCAAGTAGTTGAGGATAGAATGCTAACAAAAGCCCCTTCGTCAACAATAGTGCGAAGCATCCGTCTAGCAGTAACATTCACAACTATCTAGAAAGGAACACTCGAATGAAGATGAGACTCTGTTAGGTTACTCTAGTCAAAGGAAATAACCTCATTACTTGGGGAGGTTTCTGTCAAAACATAAAAAAAATTCCTCTTGTCAAGAACAATCGGAACAAAGCATAAAAACTCCAGTAGGTTTAAGTTCATTCTCTACTGGAAGAGAAGAACAAGACGAATATTTGGTCAAAGCGACTACTTCAGTCTTAGCACTCTTGGATAAAAGAGTGGGATCAGGTAGAGATGATGTCGACTCGACCACTTGAACTTCACTCTTCAAAGGAAGAGTGGGATCAACTACAGATAAATCTGAATTGACCACTTCAACTTCACTCTTCAACGGAAGAGTGGGATCAACCAAGGATGGAACTTGACCGAGCACTTCAACTTCACTCTTCAACAGAAGAGTGGGATCAACCTAGGTTAGAACTAGATCGACCACTTTATCAACCAATGGGATGTCAAGTGATAACTTACGATAACCGGTTGGAAGCCATGTTTGGGCACACAGGGTACTCCCAAAAGACCGAACACCTAGAGAAACCACTTCACACAAACATATCACATATCAATACACCGATGTTTGTCACGTGGTTAAAACCCTCAAGAGGGAAACAGTCCACGGCCCTAGCCAAATAGATAATTGGAGCAATTTATTATGCAAAAGAAAGAAAGTTACATATGAGCTTATCATAATCGATCAACTAGCTAAGGACCCTATATGCTATTTAAATAGAGATCATGGATCAATCGGGTGTTAAGCCACAGATCAATGGTAGGTATGATCTAAGAGAAGTTGAACCGTCGGATCAATTTATGTATAGAACATATCGTGACCGTTGGATTAGAATATTTACAAATCCATACTAATGCATACTAAAGAAACACACTTTACCTAACAGATATATTACACAAGTTGATCTTAACTAACTCATAAGTGACTAAATATCCTAACATCCCCCCTTAAGAACAACTTGGGATGGGATTGAAGGATTTGCAAAAGTGACACTTTTAGGAGAAGCAAGGAGGCATTAGAGCCTATCCCCCCTTAAGGACACATTCATGAACTCCTAACATAGATCGAAGTTTAGAAAACTTCACTTCTGTAAGAGACTTGGTGAAGATGTATGCAACTTGATCATCTGTAGGGAAATAGAGAATTTCAAGAACACGACCATGAACAAGATTTCTGATGAATTGCATGTGTAGCTCAATGTGTTTGCTGTGTTGATGTAGAATTGGATCTTTGGCAAGCTTGATGGCACTTTGATTGTTGCACCAAAGTGGAGTAGGTTGTTGCTGCTCAAATCCAAACTCTAATAGGATCTGTTGAAGCCATAAAGCTTCCTGACTGGCATTAACTGCGGCTCGATATTCTGCTTCTTCTGAAGAAAGAGCAAGAGCTTGTTGTTTCTTACAAGCCCAAGTGACAGGTCCAGATCCTAGACTGAAAACATAACCTGTAGTAGACTTTTGATCATCAAGATCGCTGGCCCAATCTGAATCAGTGAAACCAACCAACAAAGGTTTCCCCCCTGTGTTGTAATGAATCCCAAACTGAATTGTACCTCGAATATATCGAAGTATTCTTTTTTCTGCTTTCCAGTGACTTTCATGAGGTGTTTTCATATAATGGGGAACACGGCCAACAGAAAAGGAAAGGTCAGGGCGAGAATGAGTCAAGTATAAGAGACTACCAACAAGCTGACGAAAAGGGGAAGTACAAGTGGTAGAAATTTTGACTCCAGACTAGAAGGGAGAAGGGGCTGGTTTACAATATTCGATGTGAAAGCAACAAAGAAGGTCACAAGCATACTTAGACTGGGAAAGAAATATTCCTTCTTTGGTTTCCAACACTTGGAGACCAAGAAAATAATGCAAATTTCCTAAGTCTGACATTTCAAAATTTTGCTTAAGACTGGATTTCACATGGATTAAAAGTTTAGGGTCACTACCACTAAGGATAAGATCATCAACATAAAGAACAAGTATGAGGAGATGGTTTCCTACTTTCTTGGTATAGACATTGGGGTCAGAATGGCATCTAGAAAAACCAATGTCAAGGAGAAAGCTATCCATTTTGGCATACCAAGC
>LPNX010710987.1:394983-419478 GCA_001517045.1 Pseudotsuga menziesii
AGGATTTCTTAAGGAGACAAACAAGGTTAGAGTTATCATTAACATATCCAGGAGGTTGTTCCTTGTAAATTTCCTCCTGTAAATCACCATGTAAAAAGGCAGACTTGACATCCATTTGATGGACTTCCCAGTTATGTAAGGCTACAAGGGAAAGAACAAGGCAGATGGAGTTCATTTTTGCAATAGAAGCAAAGGTTTCATTGTAGTCAATCCCTTCAACTTGGGAAAAACCTTTGGCAACTACCTTGCCTTAAGTCTCTCAACACTTCCATTTGATGTATATTTAGTTCTGTAGACCCATTTACATCTGATAAGTTTTCTTCCTTTTGGAAGAGGAACAAGATCCCAAGTATCGTTCGCCATTAAGAAACGATATTCTTCATCCATAGCTGCATCCCAATATGGATTTCCTAAAGCTTCTGCAAAAGTTTTTGGATCATGATTCTCGGAAACTTGAGCTAAAAGAGAAGAGGCTCACTGAAACTGAGAACGTGTTCGACGTTGATCTCTAAGATCACCAGCAAGATCACTAGTTGCTTCACATGCTGAACGGACCCATCGAGGAAACATTGGTGCTGGTGCAACTGGAGGAGCATGAGCAGGCGGAGGTGGATTTTCATCCTCATTGTCATCATCAAAAAATGGAGTTGGAAACCTATCAAGGAAGTTGGAAGAAGAAGAAGAAGAAGGCACAATCGTTGAATCAGGCTCGCAGGCCAAAGATGGCACGCCCACCAAGTTAGGCTCGCAAGCCAAGAGATTTTCATCAAATTTAACATCTATTCTAATGATTATATCATGAGAATGTGGCTGAAGAAGTCTATAACCTTGTACATCTTCAGAATATCCAACAAATATGCACTTTTCACTTTTAGGCTGCAATGCTTTCCATTTTTCATCTGAAATGTGAGCCCATGCTTCACAACCAAACACATGGAAGTGACTTACATCTGGTTTAATTTTACTCCATGCTTCTTTCGGTGTTATACCTTGTAAAACTTTAGTTGGTGTGCAATTAACTATGTAATTTGCACAATTTATGGCCTCAACCCAATATTGAAGACTTAGTCCCTTAGATTGGATCAGATAATTAGCCATTTCTTTTAAAGTGTGGTTCTTCCATTCAGCTACACCATTTTGTTGTGGTGTATATGGAATGGTGTGGTTATTGGATTCCTTGTTCAGTGTAGAAAGTAGTGAACTTTGTGTTAACATATTCTCCTACATTGTAAGATCTTAACTTAATAATTTGATGACCAAATTGTTTTTCAACAAGGGCCTTGTAGGCCAAGAACATGTTAAATACTTCGCTCTTAAGTTTTAGGAAGTAAACCCAAGTGCGTATGGAGTAGTCATCAATGATAGTTAAGAAATATTTGAAACCAAAAAAGGAAGCAGATGGAAGAGGACCACACAAGTCACTATGCACAAGCTCCAAGGGAACCAAGGCGTGCTAAGAGGCACGTTTGTCAAAACTGTCCCGATGATGTTTTTCGAGTACACAACCGGAACAAACACCATTCTTGCAAGATACCATCAAAAGACCAGTCACCATATTATCTTTACATAGTTGTTGCAATGTGCGATAATTTAAGTGACCAAATCGCTCATGCCAAAGTTTGCTTAAGTTATCACTATGAGAAACAAAAACTGAAGGAAAAGGTGATGACCCAAAGTTGTTAAATTTGTACAAACTGGTAATATCATCAACAGTTGCAGTAGAAAGGACATTTTGAGGATTTTTAAAATCCTTGATTACAACTTGGTGAGGTGTAAACGTCGCAGTTTTACCTTCACCTAAATGAGTAATTTGATAGACTGATAACAAATTGCAGGAAATTTTTGGAACACATAGTACATCACTGAAATGACCATTTTCTACTGGAACTGTTCTAGATCCTACAACACTTAAAGATCTATCATCACCAACAAATATTTGTTTGGTGTAACATTCATGCATAGTAGAAAAGATGGCTTAATCCTTAGCGATATTATAAGAGGCTCCAGAATCAATGAGTCATTCATTTGAAGTAGAAGAAGAAGATGCAGTATAAGATTAACCATAAGCACAAAATGCATGGCCATAAGAGGTATATTCTGAAGATGAATCTAGGTTGATGTGGTGCTTCTTCATTGTTGCTTCCAAGGCTGCCATCTTCTTGAAACACTTAGATTCATCATGACTATCTTTCCCACAAAAATTGCAATGATGCTTAGTCTTCTTTCCTTTTGGCTTGGTTCCTTCGTCATTTTTTAAAGAAGGAGCTGACCCTTGTTTGGCCTATTATAGAGAAAATTTTGTTTCTTGGGAGGCTTGGACTTTTCTTTCTGTTGAGACAATAAGGCTTTCCCAGATGTATCTGCATTGTTAATTATTCAAAGATGAATGAGCTTATCTTGCTCTCTAATTAATGAATCACAAAAGGATTCAAGAGTAGGCTCTTGATAGCTACCTGCATTCAAAGATTATTTCATGGAGTAAAATGTAGATACAAAAACAGAATATGCAGGTCCAAGTTTGGAAAGAATATGATAAATACATTGTTTTTCTTCTTTCTTAATCTTGCATCCTTCACATAAGAGTCTAAGAGTTTTATACCTAGTTAAGTAATCTTGAATGCATGAAAAATTTCTTGGATTCAAATAAATCAACTCATTCTCAAGTTGATGACCTCAAATTTCATTGTGTTTACCAAACACAGATTCCAACTTTTCCCAAGCTTTATCAGGTTCATCAATTCGAGATATATGGAATCGCAAATCAGTAGAGATTGACATCCCAATCAATCCATGAGCTTCATCACATATATTTGCCCATTTTATTTTCTTATCATCATTAGTGGGTTCTGTTTCTTTCCCTGAGGTAATTCTGAAAAGTCCCCTACTTCGTAGAACATCTTCCATACGAGATTTCCATGAAAAATAGTTAAAACTAGTAAGTAGAATATCACAAGGGATGGCCATACTGTAAAATAATGGCCGAAAAAACAAAAACTAACTATCTGGATGCAAAGAGTTCGAAAATTTAGGCTGTTTAAAAAAAAAAGGCACTAAAAACTGATTCTGGGTAATGAAGTTATGCTTGATCAAAGAAAATGTTGAAGATGTCCCCAATAGTGACATGGCAGATATTAACTTGACCAACTAAAAAAAGAACCCCCTTCTTCCCAAGATGAACCTTTGACAATCACTTACAAGAAAGTTGTTTTTTTTAAGTGAATCACTTTTGTAAAATAAGTGATGTTCACTTTTACAATAATGTTACTTTTAAATAATGCAACAATAAATTAAAAGACTTAATTGACTCACTTTTTATTTTATTTTATTTAAGTGAGATGCACTTTTACAATAAAGTAACTTGAAAATAAAAATTACATGTACTAAAAAGTAACTTAATAAGACTTAAACTCAAGACTCATTAAGGAATAAAGCAACTTTGAACTAAGTGAGTTAAGTTTAAAAGATACGTAAAAGAATGGAAAGAGGAAGGGGTTTTGTTTTTACTCTTCTCTCTCGTTCTTCGTGCTTGCATTTTTTTTCTGCAAATCACAAAAAAAAAACAAAAAACAAAAACAAAAAAAAAACTTTTCCACACTATGGGTGGGGTTAGAACTTGGTTAACTTACCTAGAAAGTCTACGGTTTCAAGTTTTCTCGTTGTTTCTGATTCGTCGTGATCACACAAGGTGCACGACAAAGAGCATACATAGCCGAGAAGACAAGAAAAAAAACTTTCCCTTTCTGTTTTTGATTCGCCGCAATCGTGCAAGGTGCACGGCAAAGAGCATACATAGCCAGGGAAGGCAACAATCCGAGACTAAAACAATAAAGATCTAATAATAAAACTGATAAAATATGAGAGATTTAAAAAAAAAAATAAAGCAAATCCGTCACTGTAACATTATACCTTCAAATTTGCCGAAGTGAGTGTTTCTGGATCAAATAGAAACGGTTTTCGATGAAATGAAAACTATTTTTCAATGGAAATGGTGCTCCGAACGCAATGGAATAGCTCCCACGGGCCACTAATGCACAGAAACTCCATAACCAAAAACCCTTTCAAAGTTTCAACAATAGCGGTTCTAGATCTTGATCAAAACCGGAAGTGGCTCTTCATAAACGCTCTGATACCATGTTTGGGTACACAAGGTACTCCCAAAAGACCAAACACCTAGAGAAACCACTTCACACAAACAGATCACAGATCAATACACCGATGTTTGTCATATGGTTAAAACCCTCGAGAGGGAAACAGTGCACGGCCCCAACCAAATAGCTACTTGAAGTAATTTATTATGCAAAAGAAATAAAGTTACATATGAGTTTCTCATAATCGATCAACTAGCCAAGGACCCTCCATGCTTTTTAATTAGAGATCGTGGACCAATCGGGTGTTAAGCCACGAATCAATGGTAGGTATGATCTAAGAGAAGTTGAACCGTCGGATCACTTTATGTCTAGAACATATCGTGACCGTCGAATTAGAATTTACAAATGCATACTAATGCATACTAAAGAAACACACTTTACCTAACAGATATATTACACAAGTTGATCTTAACTAACTCTTAAGTGTCTAAATATCTTAATAAGCCGTTCCTGGGGAACAGTAACATCTTCCAACAAATTAGAAGCTTCATCCATGAGAGGACAAAGGTAAGTAAATTGCATGTCCTTACAAAGCAAGCAAGGATTTCTAACTTTACCCTTCCAACTCTTAAGCACAGAGTCACTAGTTGAGGGGGGATCATCAGTATGATGACCAGAGGCCGATGACATCGGTTGCTGGGAAACCTTAGACCACTTTTTTAAAACCAGGGTGAGACCATGACAATATTTCAGAAGGTGATCACCCTTGCAAATCCTACAAGGGAATTTTGACTTACGCGGTCTTTGGGTGTGCAAATCAACACTCTCTGGAATAGGAGGAGTAATTGGTTGAGACTTGGTTTTCTGTTTGTTTTTCTTCTTCTTCTTATCCACTTGACTACTAGTACTACAACTTTCAACAAGAGAAGAGGGAGAAAAGGGGGAAGACACATCAGGCGAAGAAGGAGAGCGATGAACATGAGGGTTATTCTCCCGTGATGAAGGATTAAGATCTGAAGCAGTCGGTGTACATGGGATAACTGGAATGGAGAATAACCAAACATGTAATCTGATAGTCAATCCTGGAAGGCTTAACGTAGCCATGAGAGGAGGACCAACATCTCCATATGGAGGGAAAACAAAAGATGTTCTTGGTAAAGGAGTCTCTTGGTTGGTAGTCCCAGAAGGCGAAGCCATAACTATGTAACAAAACTATCTCTCTCTTCTAAGAAAATCCTAACTGTACAGACAACAAGCGCTACTCAAACTAAAGAAGCAAGAAAAATATGTGAGAGGAGTGGATTAAAATTCTAGAACCTCATGGAATTGTTAAATCACCACAACTCACTATATACTACAGGGTCCAACTGTAAATCGCACCAAGGAGGATCAACCATCCCTCACCTGAATACTCGACTACCTGGACGGTACGTGCATAGTAATCTCCCCGAGTACTATTCTCGGTGTATTATGATGATAGGACAACCAAAGGGTTGTACTCGGATGGTCTCAGGATTCCTAAAAGTGTCTCCTGATATACGCAAGGTACGTGGGAGTTCCACTCCGTAGTAGTGTTGTCTAATGCACAACCGTTCGAAAGGGGCCTTCTGATATACAACTGAGTACGTGAAGTACCTTCCGATATACCTCAAGGGTACGTGAAAAGTCATTAGCGATACTTGGAAGAACCACACGATCCCCGGGATGCAGTGCAGGCAATAAACGACAGCTCCTATGTTTAAAGACGTCAGAACACGTCTCTGACCTATCACACAAATTGCTAAATATTTTAACCTAAGTCTAACGCTTGATTTTATCTTGAACGGTTAGGTGGATGCATGAGGTGAGGACATAAAAGTAAAACCATGCAGTATGATTGTGCAAAATTTCACTTTAACTTTCAAGGTATGCCCTACTTAAGGAAGGGAGAGAGAGGTTCAATTTATTTGAAACACAGAATAAATCCCATACAACAATGAAACAAGCTGCTTATATGGTTTGTTCTTAACTGAAACAAACAAAATCTTCCTTTCTGAACTGAAAAAGAAGTGAGATCTCTAACCAAAAGCAAGAAAAGATATTACATCTTTTATACCAAAGTGTTCAGATTTTTCAACTAAAGCGAGATTGAACTAATCGCAACATTCTACAATGACTTCTATATGGATTTTTCCACAATTTATGAAAAAAAGAAAAACATACAAAAATCATGTATAACAAATGAAGAAAAACTTAAATGAATCTTTTCTTGTTCTATGAAAAAAGGACAGAAATTAGAGATCTAACAAAACGAAGTTCTATTGAAATCCAACCATGAAGCTTTAAAAGACCAACTTCAATCATAATTCTTGAAAAGACCTATGATATCATACACGTGCAATGGGGGGCCCAGCAGGGTGCTACACCCCCCTTGACCTGAGGGTCTTTGGGGGTTCAAGGGAATGAGCCCTCGAGAAAAAAATTTGGCTCATTTTTATTTTTTATTTTTTTATTGAGTTTTCTGTTCAAAAAAGAATTGAAGAGTTCAAACAACAAATGTAACTATCTGAAGCATGCATCTCAAATACCAAAACAAGCATTTAAGAATCAAACACCAAACAAGGATAAGAAGAATACCTAGCACCGCTTCTACAGGTGTTGAACAGAGCGTTACTAGCCTGAGCATCGCTTCTTGTACACAGAAACAAAGTGGTAGCACCACTTCTTGCGGGTTCACACCAGAGCGTTACCAGCTCCAACACCGCTTCTTTCACACTGAAAAAGGGCAGTGGCACCACTTCTAGCAGGGAAAAGGCTGTGGTAGCTCCAGAACCGCACTTATAACACAGCCCAAGCGCGGTGCCCGAGATGGTGATACAAAAAATAAAAAAAGCAACATAAAATTATGTTATAGTCTAAAGAATGAACCCAGACAATCACCAGAAAACCTAGTGAACCAAAAATATGAAGATCCAAAGGCTGATAGAGGCAAAACAATCAAATTCAAAGCAGATCTATAGATATATGAATGGAAAAAATAGTTCTACAAATTGAAAATGAAGGTGGAGGTTTCAACTTACCAATGATCCAGAATTCAAAGTAGTCTCCAGTGGAGTCGCCACTTTTGTTAGCCGAAAATACGCACCTCCTATGGACAAGAGTTGTTTCCCTAGTCTGAATGGTTCAGATCTAGAACAAAACACAAACACCAAATGTTAAACTTCCCCTAGATCTGGTTAATCACTTGAATGTAATGCCATGATACTTCTCTCAAAGGTTGTCCTCGCGATCCCCACATAAGAACCTGTAAAAGATGGAAAACATCAAGAGAAACATGATAACATTCAATATAATCAACTAGATCTATGCTCGTGACCAAGGAATCAAGCAATACATACATATGAAACAGTAAATATGGGAAATAAAAGACATTTTTTTATTAGAAATGATTGGAGAAACTACAACCTTTATGCCTTGGTGTTGAGAGTTCCTTCCAATGGATCCTTGCCTGTAACTTCCCCTTGCCTCCAATAGCTCAAGAATTATTTTGGCAGAGTTTGGGTATGCAACACAATTCTTCCTCCTTTCTCCCATGGGAGATGAGCTAGTATTTAAAGGTATGGGACGATAGGTATGGTTGAGGATCTCATGGGTGAGGTAGAGATAAGATCCTAAAAGGGATTATTTTGATCTCTAGCTGGTCCTAAACCATAGGGATGAGGCTCCACGAAGGTAAGCTTCGAGAATCCTCTCGAAGCATCTCTTTTAGCCTTGAAAACTCGAGCACCGCTCATCCAATAAAGCAAATAGGCGGTGTTAAGGGGGTAACGCTTCTTGCAGTAAGGATAGAAGCGGTGGCACTGCTCTTTTCTCATGTATCAGGAGCGTTACCATCTCTTTGCTTCTTGGGTAACACTTTTTTTCAATGGGGAAAGAGCGTTACCAGCTCAAAACAAGGAAAAACGGTAAGGGGATATGTTTTCCTGTCATTCTCTAGGGAAAACTTTGAGGGATTGAAGCAAACAAGAGAATACCTATCTCATAACATGATGGTGATGATATTTTGGTGTAACAACAACTAGACTATTCATTCCAAGAAGAGATTTGACCATTTCGACCATGTTCATCAGGTGTTCCTCATATGTAGGAAATTCGATATTTCCTCAAACCCTAGAAAGTCTATTTTCAACACTACTAAAGGGAAGTTGTTAGGGGATATCATTTCTTAGCAAGGTGTGATGATTGATCCCAAAATAATATCCTCCATCCAAAACCTCCCTCCTCCTACATCCAAGAAATCCATCCAAGAGTTTATGGGTAAAATCAATTTTGTGAGATAGTTTGTGCATAATTAGCCCAACTTATCAAGCATATCCATATGATTTTGCGCAAATACATAACGTTCAATTGGAATGAAGAAGCTCAATTTGCCTTCCCGGTTATCAAGAACACCGTTGTCTCTTCTCCCATCCTAGCTAAGCCTGACTGTGATTATGATTTCCAGATATACACCAATGCAACCAAGTAGGTTATTTATGCCATCCTTATCTAGATTGACTTCGATGATCACAAGAATTCCATTGGAGTTATGAGTCAAAGCTTATATGAGGTTGATGTCCACTTTCCTTTGATTTAAAAACATGCATTCTCCTTATTCATTTCCCTAAGGAAGTTCTCCACTATCATTATCAAAAGGCATATAGTGGTAAAAGTTTCTCTCCCTGCTGTGAAGTACGTTTATACCTAATTTACTTGTAAGGAAATCTATCCAATTGGCTGTCCAAAATCTAGGAGTTTGACCTTGAGTTCACTATTTCCAAGACGGTTAAAGGTCGATACTTATCCCTCATTCTAGATGAGAACCTTGAGCTTGATTGTCCAAACATTGAGGAGGATTATGAGTCTTTGTTATCAGTATTTTCCATCGAATACACTGACATGGAGTATAGCATGGTCGCTCTTTCCTGGTACAAGGATATCATTTGTTATCTTAACACACCAACCTTCCCTCCCTATATGAAATCCAATGAGAAAGTGAAGCTAATGATCAAAAGTAGCATGTACATCATGTCAAACAGTTGTCTTTTCCATTAACATGCTAATGGCATGCTCCTTCTATGCCTTGGTAGAGACCAATCCGATACCATTATTCATGGGTTTGATGATGAAGCCCATATCCAGTTTAACGCAGGTGGAAATTTCGCCACTAAGGAAACTACCCACAAAATCAAGCATTATGGGTTCTGTTGACCTTCTATTTTCCATGACACTTTTGAACATGTACAAAATTGCGATTATTTTCAACCCATCATAGGTTGTCAGAAACTCGTCGCTTTGGGCCTCACATCCAACAATTGGCCTTATTCCCTTCTCGAATTGGGGTTTATATTTTATTGGATCTATCTCTCTGCCTTTTCCTATCGAACATATCTTTATATTGACCGTGACTGATTAAATTCACCTAGTGGGCTGAAGCCATTCCGTTAAGGATGTTAAAGCTAAGCAAGTGGTAGCATTCCTTAAAGAGCATATATTTTCCCATTTTGGATTACTGTTGTGGGAAATTATGCACAAATGGATGCAACCTATCCCATGTTGGGTGAAAGTCTTTGAGGTTGTTGACAAGTCCTAATATTATGTAACATAAAGAAAATGTGATAACCCCAAACGAATCCCGCGAGCTCTTGTTAGTGAAATAAAATAAAATAAAATCTAAAATGACTTGAAATAAACAAAGGGAAAGAGGGGATTCAAAGTATAACAAGAAACCAATGAAAAAACCACTTTATATTGACCAATGGTCAAGAAAATACATGTAGTGTCACCTAGGAGGTGTGGGATTCAAATGGAATCCAACAATACCCCTTAGCAAGACCTATTTTGTCCACACTAAATGCTAGAAAGCTTGAAGAACAAATGGGAGAAACAATTTCCCCTTGGAGGAAGGAGACAAGGGAGCTTGGAGAATTCTAATAGGTGTGGAAGAGGTGAGCTATGAGGAAGCTTCAACACAATTCCAAAAGCATAACCTTGTGTTGCAATATTGGTCAATACTGAGAGGGGGGAGGTGAATCAGTATTGTTAACTTTTTACCATTTTAACCACTTATTAAATTTTAATCAAAACATAGAATCAACAAGATACACAAAACACAAATTTTTATCGTGGAACCCCAATTGGGTAAACCACCAATACTTCCTATTACTGTAAAATTGTTATTTACGAATAGTTTTTTTCTGCTGCTACAGAAAGGGATGGTATTACACCCTATTTACCAACAACTACTGGAAGGAGGCTACAACCCCCTATTTTGTCAGCTACAATTGACAGGATTCTACTACTCCCTATTTACCAACTTCTACTGGAAAGAGGCTACAACCCCCTACAGGTTTGTTTCCTACCCTAGCGCTACCCTACCACCCTAATATGTTTTCATAAAATAAATAATATCTTTTATCAACAACTTCTATTCAATGATCTTTGTTCAAACTCTGTCTTTTTTACTTTCTTCACTTTAGTCTCCGTCTTACTGCCACAAAGTCTTCACTAGCCTCTTTTTATTGCTTCATATCTTTTTATTAGGAACACATCCAGCACACAGCTCTTCTTTCTCTGGTCTTTATCTACTTCATATCTCGGCCATACCGAACAGTCATTAATTATGGATCTTCATACAACTTCAGTTTCTATCTTCTTATGCTTCTGCTTCAAACTACATTGTTGGTCTACCTTTCTTCTTTTTTAGATCTTCATTATCCAACTCCAGAGACTGGAAGACTTATTGTTTCCATATTCATTTCTTGTTTATATATTCTCCCTAATTATTCAAGCATCACACCTTTTCAAAATGGGACTCATGCTCTTTCTTCTACATACCTCTTCGAATCTATGTTAATTGATTTATCATTTTGTTTCTTATATATATTTTAATTTATTTAATCATCTAAAGTATATCTCTTTTATATCACTGATTTTTAATTAATTAATTAAACTATGTGATCTTCTCATGTCTTTGAGATTATTCCATTTGTAAGATTGTTGGCATTATCATCTCTGGCTGTGGAATTTCCTTTCTTTTAGGCTTCATCATCTCTGGTTGTTGAGCATGTTTCTCTCCCAAAACTCAGGATTCACCTTCTTCATGCCTGTGTGCTCTCTTTGGGATTCCTCAAGCCTCTATGGGCTTGGTCTAAGCACCTGTGGGCACCCTAAATCCCTCATAGGCTTAAACCTGATCCTCTGTGGGCATACAAGCCTTTTCACAAGCAGCCCTATGAGCTTAACACAAGCTCCTTTAGGCATCCCCATAGCCCTTACTGCGGGCATATCATAGCCCCTGTGGGCTCTTCTATGCTCCTGCGAGCTTTACCTAAGCCCCTGCGAGCTTATCATTGCCTCTATGGATTTTTACACTTAGACAAATTCTTTTTTTTTTCTCACTAAGCAAAATAGTATTTTTCTTGCTTTAACACTTACCCATTTTTTAATCTCAACATGCATACTAACAATTTTTTTGGTTTTGGCAGGTTGATAATTCGCACGTGTGAGAGCCAAGTGAGAATCTAACTTCATGGATGGGTAGCAAGTTCACTAGGAAACATTCCTACTTCTGATGAAATTATCATCACACAAATAAACCTTGGTGGACATATTTCCAAATTCCTCTTTCAACCCTGTGAATTTGACACTTAGTCAAATTTCTATCTTTAGTATTTAAAGTACATTTTCTTCATTTTGGCAGACTAATATTTTCCTTATCTGATCACCATAAAGAAAACCAAGAGCAAGTCTAGAAATACATTTCAACATTGAACAATACCATATCACTTTTAAATCTTAATGACAAACACACAGACTCTGGTAGGCATTTCAAAATGGCTTCTTAACCTCCTTTTCTAAGACAACCAATTTTCTTCACACCCTAGGTCACAAAGGTGATTTCATTTTTTATTCAAACTTGGAAGGTGATAAATCAAATGGGTGGAGGACAATCAGATGAATCCATCAAGACCAATTTCATCTTCTGAAACTACTTTCTCTCTCCTCGAAAAACATTTTACTGAGACAGTACAAATATGGTTAGGAGGCACTTTTGGCAGGTTGGCATCTTCCTTCTCATGGACTCTCTGGCGAATCTAGTGACATGGTTGTATGATCCATACAACAATCTATAGATTCACATTCTCATAACATTTTTCAAATCATCCTATGAGGTATGGCAGGCATTTTCCTAAGGCCACTTAGGAAAATTTTCCATTAATTCCATACTGAGACAAATTTCTTAATTTGGTCCAATCTTCCTAAAACAGTATTTTGGAAGGTCCGTGAATTTATCTTCAGCTACTTCTAAGATAATATGAAAACATGGTTAGATACAAAAAACACCACTCTACAAGACCCCCATGTTCTGCTGGCATTTACTCTAATCCATAAATTAGGGTGGGCATCTTTCTGAGACTACTTAGTCATTTTTGCTTGCTCTGGCACAAACCCCTGTTTTGGAAGACCTAGAAATTTCTCATCAAAAGTGATGGAATCAAACTGAAATCATGAATAGGTATCCAAACTAACAAGTTTTAGGATGGTACCATGGTGTGGGCATTATTCTCAAACCATGAATTATGGCAGGCATTCTCTTAAGGCTGTTGGGACCAATTTTGACTAATTATTCCATACTTGGTCAATTTCTTGATTTTCACCATTTTGCCATATTTCTCGATAGAGATGTCATACTAAAACAATGACTTCATATTCATGCCACATCATCATCTATGCCATGCCATGTCATCATATCTTCCATATCATCATCTATGCCATGTCATCACTGCTTTTGTCTTTCCTTTGACTTTCATTGAGTTCTCTTTGATATCGTGTCTTTGGTTATTCCTTTGTCATCACTGAACTCCTTTTGACATCAATGACAACCATATTCCATATTTCCAACAATCTCCCCCTTTGGCATTGATGGAAAAACCTAAATCCTCTCCCCCTTTGACAACAATGACAAAGAATAACCTATTATGCCTTTTGTTGTAACCACTTTGACATAGAATTTGCAATTTTTCTCCTTTGACAGTTGTTTCTTGTCAATGTACTTCTTCTTGCCTTTTTGGCATCTCTTTCTCTTGTTTAATTTGGACTTGGTGCTGACCATTATGAAGCATCCTTCTTTACCTTCTTGTAGCTTGGTAATTGAATGAGAACTTGGATGATGAGTTTATGGACTCCCCCTATCACAATGCTCCTTCTCTTGCCAACCTGTTCCTTCTTAAAAAATGAGATCAAAACCAATTGTTGTGGCTTTGTTCATTATTTATACATTGCATCAAGTTATGATACCAGATCTACATCCAAACATAACTTTGGCCCTTGCCAAAACAAAGCTTCAACAAGTTTCTTCAAATCTGCTCTAGACTTCTTAGATAAGTCTGGTTCAATCTTCTCAAACTGGGCTACTATAAGACTGGTCCAGAACTACTACAAGCACTCACTATCACATAAGTAGAGTTTGAGCTCAATACTTCTCCTCAACTGCCACAAAAATCTCTTCAAATCCTCTCAAATGGATGCTCCATGGCTACTCCAAGTTTATGATACAAACTTAGCCAAAATGATTGTTCAACTTGGCCCTAAAATTGCTCAACAATGGTCATTTAATTTTTCTCTTTAAAATAGAGTATGATCTTTGTTTTATAACAGTCCCAAACCAATGCTCATTACATCTTATGAATGAAATCTACATCACTACCTTAATGAACCCAAAAATGCTTCCAATAATGTTAGACATAAGACGAATATCAACCTTCAAACATCTAATCGTTTCAGCCTTCTTGCCTCATATTTTTAGTCAAAACCAGTGACATACATAATGCAATATAGAGATAATACCCAGTCATAACTATCTTCAAATGGATCATCATAAATACCCAATAACATCCCTATCACAAAAGAATAAAGCTAACAAAAGAGCACATTTACTTCTTAATCCACACAATTATTGAACAAAATTCTATTTGACATATTTTGGCCATCTGCTATGATTTGATTCTAAAGTTAGCTATGATTTGCTCTAGTTTTTTCTCCTTTGAACCTTGTTTCTGCCTTTGCTCCAACATGAGATCCTTAGTTGTTTACACCTTTTTTTATGTTTTCTTAGTTCATACAAGGCACACTCAATCTCAGCTTCAAGATTGACTTTTGTTTCAATGTCTTATTCTTCTTCAAAAGAGTCTTCATCACTAGATTTGTTGTATACTGAACTTTGTTCTATTGATATGTTTCATCTGAGTCAACCAAATCTCCTCAAAAAAGAGGAATGGGAGCACACCTATCATTAATGAGGGCGCACATGTGAAGATTGACTAAGCTGGAGTGCTCTTGTAGGTGTGAAAGGGCCAAAATAACTGGTTATATTGTTGGATTAACTTCCCTAAGTCCAAACCATAGCATATTACTACATAAATACAAATAAAATTGACTAAGGTTATAGACCAAGGTACTAAGCATTGGATTATTGTTCTAACACCCCCCCTTAACCATGACTTAGTACAACTCATCAAAATATTATTGGAGGCCTTGGAAGCAAAGGTTCAAGCCACCTCATTACAAACATAAATTTATTTGTCCATGTAAAAATGAGGAAAAGAGGAAAACCTCATGGGACACAACTCCCCTCTAAAATGGACATGGGGATGAAAACCTGCAAGTGAATGGCTGCAATCACCATCCATCACTCACTCCAATAAATGATCTCAAGTATGTGAAGGTTTTCTCAGTAAAATTCTTGGTGAATATGTCAGCAGTTTGCTTGGTGGATGGGCAATACTGCAACGAAATCACCCTGCCATGCACTAAGCCCCAGATGTAGTGCATATGGATCTCTATGTGCTTTGTTATCTACCTATGTACTGGATCTGTATATATATTGATGGAACTTTGATTATCAACCCAAATGGTAGTGGGTGAATCAAATGCAACATCAAGCTCCCGAAGAATACCTTGCAACCACACACATTGTGTGGTTGCATTCACTGCTCCCCTGTATTCGGCCTCTGTTGAAGAAAGAGAAATTGTGCGTTGTTTCTTAATATTCCAGCCAAAAAACCATCATCAACCATAAAAACAAAACCTAAATTGGACTTTTTGTTAGTGGGATCTCCATCCCAATCTGAATCAGAAAATCCAATTAGTTCTAGTGAAGAACTAGTTGCATAGTGTACCCCTAAACTCTTTGTTCCCTGGACATATTCAAGGATATTTTTGGCTGCCTTCTAATGGACCTCATGTGGTTGTTGCATACCTTGCTACAACACTAACAACATAATACAAATAAGGTCTAGTATGTGTAAGTTACAACAAACTACCAACTAGCTGCATGTACAGTAAACAATCTACCAAAGGAGAATCACCAAATCACCTAGTTTTATGCCAGAAAGAAAAGGGCACTTGGATGCCTTACAATCAAGAATATTGAACTTTATTAGCAGTATGAAGCATACTTAGTTTGGTTGAGCATGATGCCTCTTTCATATTGCTCAATTTCCAATCCTAGAAATTGTTTTAGCAATCCTAGATCTATCATTGCAAACTCACTATGTAGGGATGCCTTGATTGATCCAATTTGTTTGTTGCAACTCACTATAATTAAGAGGTCATCTACATACAGTACAATAACCTGAAATACAACATCATTTTTCTGCAAATACACATTTGGATCAGATTTGCATTGAATGAAACCAATTGAGAGCAAGAAACTATCCATTTTAGCATACCAAGCCCTAGGGGCTTGCTTGACCCCATAGAGTGATTTCTTCAACCCGCAAACAAGTGAAGGATCCTCTTGGAAACCTTCAGGCTGATGCATGTATATCTCTTCCTATATTTCACTATGTAAGAATGCACTCTTGAAATCCATATGGTGAACCTCCCAACCTTTACTAGCTGCAATGGCTAGAACTAATCTAGTTGAATCCATCTTTGCCACTGGTGCAAAGGTCTCGGTGTAGTCCACTCCTTGGAATTGATAGTATCCTTTAGCAACTAATCTGGCCTTGTACTTAACATCAGAACCATCTGCAGTAATTTTGGTTCAAAAAACCCACTTACATTGCACAAGTTTCCTCTTGGGACGAAGGGGAACCAATTCCCATGTTTCATTCTCTTGTAGGGAATTGATTTCTTCTTGCATGGCTGATTGCCACCTTGGATAATGAGAATATTCCTGATATGACTGTGGATAATATGCAATCATCATATAATAGTGCTCAACAAGAGCAATTTCACTTGCATAAGAAGCATTATGAAATTGGGATCTTGTCTTCCTAGGATCTAGAGGATTTCCTGCTACATCCCCAACAACTTATATTGTTTTCTCAGCCCATTTGGGTCTTGAAGGTGAGTCATGTACAGATATTTCATCTTCAGCCATGTCATTATCATAAAAATCAGATTTTGAGTCATCACTTACATCATCATGGTGTTGGAGAGAAGAGCATTCCCCCAGTGCAAGATCAAAATCTGGTATTGGTTCCTCTTCGAATTGCACACTCCTCTCAATGAAAGTCTTGAGTGTGGATGGATAAAAGAGATTATAACCATTTGTTTCTTCACCATAACCAACCATGATACATTCTTTACTCTGTGGCTGCAATTCCTTCCTCTTTTCTGATGGAATTAGATCCCATGCCCTTGATCCAAAAATTCTAAAATGTGAGACATTTGGTTTATGGCCAAACCATGCCTCGTAGGGAGTTTTTCCTTTGACTTATTTGTGTAATGCCCTGTTCTGAATATATACAACACAATTGATAGCCTTGACCCATATCTTGGGACTTAGATCCTTTGCCTCAATCATGCATGTGGCCATCTCTTTGAGAGCCCTATTTGTCCTCTCTGCCACACCATTTTGTCGTGGTGTGTAGGGGACTGAATGTTGCATTTTAATGCCACATTCCTCACAAATATGTTGCATATTTTTATTGACATATTCTTTACCATTTTCAGTCCTAAGTATTTTTATCTTATTCCCATTTTTATTCTCCACTAGGGCCTTCCAAATCTTCAATGTCTCAAATACTTCAGATTTTAACTTAAGGAAGTATACCCAGCAGAATCTCGAGTAGTCGTCTATCAAAGTGAGTACATACCTTGTTCCTCCATAGGAGGAAGTGGGAAGAGGCCCAATGAGGTCTGAATGTACCAATCCAAGTGTTTGTGTGTCTCTCCTTGCCTTCCCCTTCTCATAGCTGCACTCTGGATGCTTTCCTACTACACAACCAATGTAAGCTCCATTAGAATATTTGATTGAAGCAAGCCCTTCCACCTTCTCATCCTTGTTCAATGCTTGAATATACTTGTAGTTCATGTGTCCAAATCTCTCATGCCATATCTTGGAGATCTCATTTCCATGAGATAGGAGCACTTTCCCTCTGGAATTAGGAAGAAATTTTGAGAACTTTTACATCCTAACTTGGTGGTCTGCATACCCCAATGCCACAACTTAGTTAGAGGAGATTTTTGTTATCTCTACCAAGTCTGGAGTAAATGTTACTCTATTGGTTTCTCTTGTATGTGTCATTTGGTACACTGACAACAAATTTGCTTCCAAATCTTGTACATAGAGGACATCACTGAAATATCCATGGACAAGGTCAATCCTCCCAACTCTTTTGGTCTGGATCTCTGAGTCATCTCCCATTCGAATAGTTGGGCCACTCTTCGAATGCATAGAGGAGAAGAGCTCTCTGGTGGAAGACATATGTATAGATTCCCCTGAATCAATAATTAAGGTGGAGGGATTATAAGAACATGCTACCAAGGCATGGCATTTCTCCTTGTTGCCAGAACTTGAGCTGCCATCTTTCTTCCTTGCGCCATCTAGAACAGGGATGTTGTTTTTCTCCAGCAGTTGCGCCATCATGTTAATGGTCTTCTTCATGCAGGAGCTCTCTAGATTCCATCCCTTATGGAAATAGGTGCACTTGGATTTCTCCATTCCCTTCTTGTCCTTATTCTTAGGAGGATTCCCTTCTTGTCCTTATTCTTTGCCTTCTGCTTGCCTTTGGAGGCATTCAAAACACCCATAGGCAAGGCTTGATCCTTTCTTGCTTTGATGGTGCCCATCTGAACTAGCTTGTCCTTCTCTTTATCAGGGACTCCATGAAGCCAACTAGTGTTGCCATTTTCTGATTTCAAATGGTTAGCTTGCCAGACAGGAATGTGCTAACAAACACTGAAGATTCTGGAACCAACTTCAAAAGAATTGTTATTATCAATTATTCTTTCTTCTTCTCAATTCCACACTACTTGATTTGAAGTACTAGGGACTTGATTTTGGTGAATAACTACTGGATAGTGTCAAAATGCGTTGGGCTCAGGTTAATGAGCTCGTTTTCAAGCTGGTGTCCCCATAGATCATCAGTTTTCCCAAAGAGAGATTAGAGCTTCTGCACACCTCATTTGGGGTTGTCAAACTGTCAACGTGAAATAGGATCTCTCTTGAAATGCTTAGACACAACAATTCAAAGGCCTCAGCAAGTCTATTGAAGTATTTCGACTTCTCTACTATAGAGTTTGGTTCCACTTCAGTACCCATGGTGACCTTGTAGAGACCCTTAGATCTCAGTTGTATGTCCATCTCAACCTTCCATTTGAAGTAATTGAAAGGAGTGAGCAAGATGTGGTTTGCCTCCATTTCCGCTTGCGCTAGTGGTGATATTTTTGTTGAAGGTTCCTGCAAAAACACTCAAATTGTATTCGAAAAAACTCTCAAAATGTAACTCAAATGCTCAATATTGATTGCAACTCCAATCAACTCTGATACCATGTGATAATTTGATCTACATCATGATCTAGGAGCCCAAGAGACTCTCACAAATCGAATTACTTGCAAAAACCAGCAAAAATCTTGAAAGAGGAACGCCTTTACATACACAGTGTGAACAGAAACTGGATATTATTGAACTGTATAACATCTAAATGTGCTAAGAACAAGTTTATATTACATTTGGATCAATTTGTGAAGCTTAGGAAGCCAAATCTGAGTGTACATGTGAAATGGCCAAAATTAGCCTCAATCCCCCCTAGGTGGGCCAAACAAGCTCCAACTCAGCCCAAATGGTCACAAACAAAGGTGTGGACATGGCTGAAGTGTGTTGGGGAAATGATGACTCCATGTCATGCATGGGTGAGCAAGCAGAGGTGAGTGGGAGGCTCAATGTGAGCAATAAATGCTCCAACATTCCAAAAATTGGGCTAGAAACACCCCTAGCGCTCCTAGTAAACTAAATCTCCTCAAAAAGAGGAATGGGAGCACACTTGTCATTAATGAGGGTGCACATGTGAAGGTTGACTGAGCTGGAGTGCTCCCATAGGTGTGAAAGGGCCAAAATAACTGGTTATATTGCTGGATTAACTTCCCTAACTCCAAACCATAGCATATTATTGCATAAAAACAAATAAAATTGATTAAGGTTATAAACCAAGGTACTAAGCATTAGATTAATGTTCTAACAGAAATTGTGCTCTTTTAGCTTGAAAATTTTCAAGGACAATTTCCTAAAAAGGTTTCAAGGTGTAACTGAGAAGGATCTTTTTGCAAAAAATACCAAAATACAACAAAAGGGTGATATATATGAGTACACATATGAATGTGAAGAATTAGAAACCCAAGTTATGGAACTAACACATAAACAATGTCTTCAAACTTATGTGCACGGGTTGAAATAATACATATGGGAGAAATAGAAATGCATAACATTACGACCATGGAGAGACAAGATGCAAGGCAAAAAAAGTTGAGAACAAGTTTAAAAGGTCTTCTCATGCTACGTTCGATAAAGTATACTCAAGAAGGAAACCACCCCAATTAACATATGTAGGAAGTTCAAAATACATGCCTCTGTATTAAACGGGAGGGGGAAAACTCAGTTTGGAGGCCCAAAGAATGAAGGAGAGAAAATGTACTTAGTATGGAGAAAAGTGGGAACCAAAACAAAGATGCTCTCAAAAGAGAAACCCTCAAAATTTTTATACGTGTGAAGAAAATTAAGAAGTTGACTATGATATTGAAGGATCAAGTGAGGATGATGTAGAAAATCATCAAATCTATTCCTTAAAAGTAGAGGATAATGCATTGAGGATATCACTCGCCACCACTACAGGGATATCTCAACCTCAAACATTAAAACTAAAGGGTCATATAAAAAATAACAATGTCATGGTACTTATAGATACAGGGAGCAACCATAACTTTATCAATGTTAATCTACAAAGAGATTGAATTTTTTTGCATACCCAATACCTAACACAAAGGTGATGGTGGCAGATGGTAAAAAGATAGAAAATGTGGGAAGGTGCCATAAGGTTAAGCTGCAAATGCAAGCTTATACCCTCGAATCAGAATTATTTATAGCACCTCTAGGATGAGTAGATGTGGTTTAAGGGATTTAGCGATTGCAAACATCAGGAACTTACTCTGCTAACCATCAAAAGCACTTTCTTAAGTTCAAAAGGCTAGGGGGAAAGGTACAAATTGTACAGTTTCCAACCACCCCAATCGCAAATTGTTTCATCACATTAAATGGAAAGGATAATTCAAAAAGGAGCACCAGCTTACGTAATACAATGCTATGAGATGAAGTTGTAAACAATCGAAATGGGAGACTTCAAATCTCCGAAAATTCAAGAATTAATTCAAAAATATGAAAAGGTGTTCCAAGATCTACCCTTGAAGTTGTTACCAAATAGGAAGATTGAACACATAATTGAGGTGGAACCAAGGGAAAGACCTGTCAATGTCAAACCTTATAACTATCCACAACATCATAAAATAGATATTGAGAGGTCGACCCAATATCTATTAGGATTCAATGTCATTTCGAAAAGCAGAAGTTCTTATGCATCCCTAGTAGTGTTAGTACGAAAGAATGATGGATCTTTCAGGTTATGCATAGATTACAGAGGCCTTAACAAAATAACAATTAGAACAAATTTCATATTCTCTTCATAGATGAGATGTTGGATGAACTTTATGGAGCCAACTACTTCTCAAAACTAGATTTGGGATCTGGGTATTATCAAATCATGGTTAAATTAGAGGATGTAGAAAATAATTGTTTTTTTGATGCGTGAAGGTCATTATGAGTTCAAAGTAATGCCTTTTGGACTAACCAATGCTCCAACTACATTTCAGGATATAATGAATGAATTGTTCCAACTATATTGGAGGAAATTTGTATTAGTGTTTTTTGATAGGAACATCTCCAACACTTAGAGCAAGTACTTGTCATCTCAGAAGAATGCCAATTCTATGTCAAAATGTCAAAATGCACATTTAGTAAAAAGGAAGTGGATTATCTGGGCCATGTGATATCACAAGAACGAGTCAAGGTATATCCAAGTAAGATCGACACAATCACCAGATATACCAAGGAAAATAACATATCTAAGCTAAGAGGATTTATGGGCTTAACAAGATGCTACAGAAGATTTGTGAAAATTTATGCTCATGTGACTGATCCCGTAACAAATCTCTTAAATAAAAACTCATTTCAATGGAATGATGAATCCTAAAAGTGTTTTGAAGCATTAAAGAAAATTATGTCATCAACTTCAATATTTGTAAATCTATATTTTACAAAACCCTTTGTGGTTGAGTGCGATGCTTAAAGATTTGGGATAGAGGCAATATTGATGCAAGAAGGCCATCCAATAGCCTTTGAAAGTTGAAAGATCAACAAGAGGGAGTGTTTGGCGTCTACTTATGATAAATAAATGCTTTCCATCATACATGCCTTCGCAAAGTGGCAACAATACCTTTTAGGAAGCAAAATTATGATATAAACATATCACAACAATATTCAATATCTTCTACAACAAAAGACATTGTCAATATAACAACATAAATGGATAGAAAAAATTTCCACCTTTGATATGAAGATATTACACAAAAAGGAAAAGACAATGTAGTTGCTGATTCTTTTTCTCGAAAGGATGAAGAATCCAGGGCATATGTTATTTCAGTTACAGTTTCAGGATGGTTGGATGAAATCCGAAGCCAATATACCAAGGAGCCAGACACATATTCCTTGATTGATAATATAGATCGGAATCCTGCATTTAAATGGAGGAATGGCATCCTTTGGTATAAAGGGAGGATTTATTTAATCTCGACATCAAGATTTAAATCTAAGGTTCTGAAAGAGTCCCATGACTCACAAGTTGTAGGACATGTATGTTTTTTCAAAACTTACTACAATGCCAAGCAAAGATTTTTTTGGAAGGGGATGTATAAAGACATTCATAACTATCTAGTAGAATGTGACACATGTCAGAGAAACAAAATAAAAAAATGTTATGACTCCTTGGTTACTCCATCTCATACACATTCCAAACCATATAAAGTGGGAAGAAATATCCATGGATTCCATTGAAGGTTTACCCTTGCCAGAAGGGAAAGATAAAATCTTAGTGGTAGTGGACTAAATAACTAAGTATGTGCTTTTTATGGGTGTTATGAAGAAGACCTCCTATGGCTTGGGTGTACCACAACATACATGATGACACCTGAAATAAACCCATTCCCAATCATGCTAAACATACAAGTGAAACTAACACTAAGGGACCAACAAGGCGTACCTTATTTCGGACGTTTGAAGTAGATCACCATTGTGTTTCAATCAAGTTTGTACCTACACATTTCCCTCAACAACAACAAGATGTACATGCATGATATATGTAAAGCGTCAGAATCTAATCTAGCATGATATATTCCAATACATAATCAAAGTAATTACATCCATGGATAGAAAATATTTATAATTACACATGCAATGGACGAGAAATGGATATTTCTATTAATATGAACATAGATGAAGATGGAAAACTCCGTCGGCACCTTGTCTAGATCAAGAAACTGAGTCCCTCCACCTGGGCCTCCACCACTTCAATTCTCCATACAAAGGCAAGCTCACAAAGATCAAGGCAAGCTTGGGAAACAACACTAATGGTTGCTTCAAGGACAAAGGGATGCAGACTCAAGTACATAAGAATGGGGCATAATTCCCCTATAATGTATTTCCTCTCAAAGTTCTCCTCCTTTAATGCTTCACACTAGCTCAATATATATCCCTTCAATAGGAGGTGAAGGGTCAAAGTGGAGTGTTTCCTGACATATGGAAGGCCAATAGACAAGTCATTTGTTACTTAGTTGGGGAAAACTCCAAATATTTTTAGTTTTTTAGCACATTTCTCGATGCATGCGGGTGACAGTGGTGCATGTTGCGTATACGCGGGTTGTAGACTTGTGACTCGCGTATATATACAAAAATGTCTTTTTAAGGGTTCCACTGGAGCAAGATAATAATGAGCAAATGGGGTAAAAAGAGTCTGCATAGGGACATGGACATGCCATCAAATCATGATGTATCAGGTGTGGAAAATCACACTATAAAAATGGGCGTAAAGAAAACTAATTCAACCAAACAAATTGTGGAAGCATTATGTAAAAATATCTATAAATTACATGATTTTCCCAAAATCATTGTTAATGATAGAGATGCCAAAATTAAAAGCAATTTTTGGAAGGAAATCTACAAGCAAATTGGGACATTTCTTAACATGAGTTCAGCCTACCACCCACAAAAAAATGATTAAACATAGATTGCCACCAAATGGATGGAAACCTATATTCATAGTCTTGTCAATGATAATAATAAAAAATGGTTACAATGGTTGCATCTTATAGAATGGTGGTATAGCTTCACTTACCACACTTCAACCAAAATGATACCTTTTCGAGCCCTATATGGGTATGAACCACCCAAGTGGAAGGAATTTGGTCAAAGTAATACATAGGTACCAACAGTAAAAATCCAACTTGAGGAAAATCCAAGGGTAATACAAATACTCAAGGATACCCTAACAAGGGTGCAAAATCATATGAAGCAGCAAGCAAATCATCATAGAACATAAAGAGAGTTTGGAGTGGTAGATTGGGTGTTCATAAGACTCCGACCATACAAACAATTATCTCTTAAGCCATAAGGAAATAATAGATTGGCACCCAAATTTTATGGACCATATCATATTAGCAAGAATATTAGTTCTATATCATATGAATTGGACTTACCATAGAAGAGTTGGATTCAACGTTTTTCATGTATCATGTCTAAAAAAAGTGTTGGGACAACATCAATCAACACAAACGATACTTCCTACTCTATATGAGGAAGGGAAACTCATTTTACAATGAGAACATGTCATTTCCATTGGGGAAACAAGTCTACGTTCTAGAATATCTTCTTAAATGGAAGAATCTTCTAGAATAAGATGCATCGTGGGAGACAAAAAAAAGTTCATTTAGCAAAATCCGACATTACCCTACTTTGAGGACAAAGCATCTTAAAAGGAGATGGCAATGCTAATATAT
>LPNX010710987.1:419799-441551 GCA_001517045.1 Pseudotsuga menziesii
CAAACTGTCCATTTATGTTGAATACGTATATTCTGGAATCAACATCGAACAAAGAGGCCATCAAAATGGGCTCAAATACACCATCTAAGGTCCAAATGCATAGTAGACATGAAAAAGACCATTTACAACTTACAATAACTACACCATTTAGCTATAAAAAAAAAGCATTCACCATAGCTCTAATAGAAAGAGATAACATTGTTTCACAAAAGAAAGCAAGACATAAGAGGCCCAAAAATCATTCCCTCCTAAATCTCTAAGGTTGCACGTGTTCGTCTTGGAAGGTTTTGTGGAAAGACTGAAAACAAAAAGTATCATTGACTTATTAGTGATCTTTATCTTCCCTTAAACCAACTGCAATCCATCTTTAAAAAGGGCATATGCTTCACTATTTTTTTCCCTATAAATATGCGGAAAAAAAAACCATCAAAGCTTGAAATTCTTTGCAAAACTTTGTGTAAAATAGGATCAAGATGTAAATTCCTGCATCTAAGAACCCCCTTATCTAATTAATTATAAATAAGCATAGAATCGTCGAAACATTGAATAGCTCGACAGTTTTTTTCAAAAGCAAATTTCAACAGATTTATAGAGCCATGGCTAAAGCCCATTGCCACACTGAGTCTGATTACTTTGAGAGGACCCATTGAAAAAGGCCAATGGGTTTCTTTAACTATTTGAGGATCTTGAACTACTCGCATTGGCCGATATTCTTTCTCCCGAAGAAAGAAAGAGAGAGTGTTTAAATGGTTGATTCCATTGACCTATGGGCACACAAAGCGATACTAAAATATTACATTCTTCCAGGCTATCTATAGATCCTAAGTAATGAGCAAGGGGTGCGAGAAATGGTTTATTACCAGGAGTCGACATCCGGATCTAAAAGGCATTCTCAATAGAGTTTCCCTACTATAGAAAATGGATCCCACCAAGCACACATCCTCAACCCAGTCTGATTTAGAAAATGGACAGAGAAGAAATAGATGCAAATGAGATTCATAATTGTTCTTGCACAAAACACACCAGCCTCTTTGATAAACATCCCAGTAGCATGCAAAAAAATATCCAAGGCCTCATACAACTTGTCAACATCTTTGAAGGAACCATCACAAAAAATGAGAATATCATCAACAAATAGAAGATGTGAGATGAACAGTACCTGAGAGATCATTATGCCCTCAAAAGTACAAGTCTACTTGGCATTCACAATTTTTTTGTTGAGTCCTTATGTTACCAAGAGAAAGAGGGTAGGTAGTTGGCACCCTTGACGCAATCCTCTGTCCCCAAGGAAGAACTGGGATGGAGAATTGCTGATTAGGACCACAAAGGGGGTCACAATTATGCAACTCATGATCTAATTGATGAATGGAAGCTCAAACTCAAGATGGGTTAGCATTAGTCACAGATAAATCCAATTAACACAATCATATTCTTATCCCATGGGGATTAGAGCAATTGGTAATAAGTAATTGAGATCAGAAGTTGTAAATGGAAGGTCACGAGTTCAAATTCCTTGTGGTTACTTACCAAAAAAACATGATCATATGCTTCGGATATGTCCAACTTAAGGATTCCACCTTTTACATATCTAGATTTGAGGTTGTGCATCGCCTCTTGTGCCACCATAATAGCCTTGTGAATTTTCCTTCTTTTGAGAAAGCCAAATTGTTCTTCGTCAATAGATCGAGAAAGAATGACTTTGATTCTTCGTGTGATGATCTTCACAATGATTTTATAAATGACACTGCACGGGGAGATAGGCCTAAAGTCATTAAAGGATGATGGATCGTCCGATTTTTGAATGAAGGCAATAAAAGTTGCATTAAATGAGGGCATGATTCTTCCATTCGATTTGGATTCTTCAACAAATCTTAGCATATTTGCGCCCAACACCTCATAGGCATCCAGGAATAACTCAATCGGCAATCCATCCAAACTCATGCTTTTGTCCTTCTAAAAATTGTGTAGAACCTCCTTGAGTTCCTCCTCTGAGACCTCCTCCATCAGATACTGCTTGTCTTACTCATTTGCAAAGCTTGGAAAAATTTGGGAGATCCTAAAAATCTTAGTTATTGAAGATTTATCTTGTGCTTTAAAAAGGGTTTGAAAATTATTTTTCCCAAGCTGATCAAGACCTTCAAATGAGTTGATTTCTTGGCCTTCTAAAATTTTCAGACCCCAAAGAGTGTTTTGGATCTTCCTCCCCTTGGCGTAAGCTTGGAAGAATTTCATGTTTTCATCCCCACTTTTTAACCAAATTGCCCTGTTTTTTAGCCTCCATGATTCCTCTTGATATAAAAGCAACTTCTTATGCTGCCTCTTGAGACACATGAGAGTCTCTTTTGATTCATTGGAAAGCAACCCACACCCTTCTTACCCATATATGGAATGTAAAATCCCTTCAACTTTATTCAAGGCTTGAGCATCCTTTATTTTCTTTTGTGTTTCCCATGTAATAGTTGTCTACTTCAAAAAATTTAAATTGTTGGCAAAGTGGCATGTCGTCGAATGATGCATAGTCAGAATGTAAGGAGACCAAGTCTCCTTGAGAATGGATTGAAATTCCTCCTCCTTAAATGAACTAGAATTAAATTTGAAAGGGATAGGAGGTTTCTGATTTCCTCCTACCAATTCAAGAACCACTAGAAAGTTATATGAGTCCCCTATGCTGATGACCCACGGTCTAATATTAGAAATTCCCCCCAAAATAGGGTCAGCAATAAGAAACACATGGCAAGGCATTTGGCAATCAAGTCCTCCCCAACATGTTTGTTTCTCCGTGTTGGTTTCAATTTGACAGGCACAATGTTACAAATATCAGTATATTTAGGGATCCTTATGCAATTCACACAGTTTCAACACTTACCAATTTGTTATATTATAGTTGTGTACATCATCATACCTATGAGGCCTTTCTCTTCAAACTTTTCCTGGAAAAAATCCACTAACGGATCCACCCCTGCTTTAGGATCCCAAATCTTTGACGCCCAAATTGTGAGATTTAGATCACCTCCAACGATTAGGGAGTCAGAGGCCATGAAGGATTTGTTCAAAAGATCATTCCAATACCCTTCCTTTTCTTGGTAAGGCCCATGAACGTTCAAGAGATGAATATCATGAGCCCTCTTCAACAAAAAAAAATCAATGGCAAGACTAGATAAGAAGCCCCAAGAGTTTTTGACATTGACTATAGAAGGATTCCAACCAATAGCTAGGTTTCTAGAGTGACCTCTCACAACTAGCACAATAAATTTCTAGCCTTTAAAGAGATATTCTAACAACTTAATCACATAATTGCTTTCTCCCGATGTTTATTGAAGTAAAAGAACATTTTCTCCTATTGAAACTACCAATCTCCTAAGGGACAATTTTTTTACATGGTTCATCAACCCTTGGCAATTAAAAGATATAAGCTTCAGTGAGGCACAGTTCCCTGGGCATCTGTTGCTATAAGCACCCCAACAATTGAAGATTGTCTACCAAAAGTGCTTTCTTTTCTCGCTTTAGCTTTTGCCTTGTAAAGGTAAGATTTCCTGACCCTACTAGTTGTTTCTGACGGCTCCCCTAGATCTAACCCAAGGCCTCCAACCCCTGAGACCTACTTCACCCTTCGTCACAGGTCGTACCCTGAGTCATGTAAGCTTCCCATCTATAGATCAAAACTCAGGGAGACATAGGTTAGAGGAATGGTTGGACCATCAAGAAGAGGAGAACAAACCACCATTTATTGAGATGGAATGAGAGGAGATGGAATTTCTGAATAGACAACAGGTTGTGTGTTTAAAGAAAAAGAACCAACCAAAACCAGAACAGGGGGCAAACCAACATTCATTATACATGTTAAAGTTCCTAGATACGTCTCTATAACAACTTCAACCTTATCCCCCGGTGGAACATGTTGTTGGATTATCAAAGCTCAGTCTTTATCTTCCTACATCGGCTCTACTTGACTCAACCTCAAAGCAGCCCTCGTAGATGAAGAATGGCCACAAGCATATGCCTTTATGTTGTTATCCTTCTTCCCTTAAGGTTCCCCATATTTGACCATTTGAGGAGATGAACACTTGAACGAAACCTTTGGGGAATATTTGGACTAGGATGAATTAAAAGGAAGGTGGAAACCTTTTACCAGATGCCCATGTTGATGGAATCTCTTACACTGAAACAAAACTCCTTCATAATCCAGCTTCTAGATAAAATCTTTGTCCACGAATATTATCTCGATCTCATCAAACAAGCCCCCTATGAAGTCCAAATGAACCAAGATGCGACATAATGGCATTTTGCCAGAATATTCAAATGAATTTTCAACCTCCAAAAAAGAGCTTAGTGAGTTGCCAATACCTTTGAGTATTTCCAACCTCTAACAATCAAAAGGGAGACCCAGGAACTGAACCCAAGATAGACCTTCGTCCATTCTCTCACGATCTGCATAAAAAAGGAGGGGCCACAGCTTCAAGAGCAGGGGAGGGGAACCAAACTCCATTTTTTTTGTAAAACCCACAAGGCATCTAAAGTTGTCTCCATTATGAAGGTGAAACAACCTTTTTGCTAGAGCCCAAACTGTGGGAGAATAACCTAGTGTTGGTCCCCAATTTTCCTTTGCCCATTCCCTTAGAGTAGAAGCCTTGAATTTGTGTCCACGAGCTCTTCCACTATTGCTTTATCGCCCATCTCAGGTAACTGCTGCAATTTGATATCCATTCCAACCACACATTACCTTGATCTCCCTTTAGTCTTCAAAATACTATTCTACTTATTTCTCTCATTCTGCTTGGTACTTCGGTCCAATCTCAAGGAGAGGCTCCTGTTGGAATATGCCAAAAACCTCGTCTTGATGGGAAAAAACCATAGGGTTAGGGCCATCCATTGAGGGTTGGAAGAAACCACTTGATGAGATCTATACTCTCTCATCAATTTTCTCCAAAAAACCTTGATATAGAGATCCAAAGCTTCCAGGTTCTTGGAGGAGGGCCTCGTCCATTGGAAATGTCGAGACAAAGATATCATGAAACCCTAGGGACTTGTTTATAGAGAAAAACTCTGAGCCCACTAGAAGAGGAGGAATCCCCACATCAACTTGAATTATTTACAAACCTTTATCCGAATCAGAGGCGATTTGGTTTGAGAAGAAGAAGTTAGTAGACGACGAAACCAAATCTACCACCAATCAGAAAACCCTCGTCGATTCTGGCACAAAAAAATGTTCGATCTGGGATCGATGCAAAAGAGACAAAAGAAGTTGCGACCGCCACTGGGGGTTATCAATGGGTCTAAGGGAAATATCATTAGCTCTTTAAGGATAATCAAATAATTTTAGCACAACGGATTAGTTAAACGAATATTAAAATTCATTTTTCAAGATTTAATCAGGACAAAGTCCCTTTAATTACCAATAAATTAAAATAAATTCAATAATTATTCCAAAGTATGATCCAAGGGCATGTAATGATTACTAATTCCTTCTAGCAATATCACATATCCATTCCAATCCATTTCAGATATAAATTCCACCTCTAAAGGCTATTTGCTCTTAATCATGGTTAACTAGTAATTAGTGTTTCGATTGCGATACTTAATGACACTTAGCACACAATTGATGGTACTTATTATAATTTCATTTGTTTATCAATTAGCTATTGTTTATCAAGTCCAATGGCTAATTAACACATAATAACATGTAAATCAAGCCTAATTACCATTTTTCAATTAATTAAAGATAGTAATTATGAAAATGATTCCACAAGAACTAGTTAACTAGTCGTTCAATACTAACAACTAGTCTTGCACAAATTCGACACACAACCATGCCAATGAACCAAAAAGTGAACCTATAGTCGTTATACACATATTTAAGCATGCATGTACAGAAAAATAAAGTAATTTTTTTTTCAGATATGACCCGAGTACATAAATGAAGGATATTTCAAGTTCAATAAGTGCAGTAGTTAATAAACACTGCCAGGAATTCAATCAAACCAATCGTACCAAGTTTTGAGGCACACATAGGTGAAGGTACAGATCTGGAAAATAGCATTCTACAACACAAGTAGAGAACCAATAACAAATCATATGGTTGTACATTCATCTTTTACCAAAAACAGAGATTCGAATCCAAAAACTATTTGCCAACTTCACTGCAATGTACCTAGTTTCCAATTGAACTTTCCATATGCCAAATAAAGAGAAATATATGACTATTGTAGCTCATGGAAATCATATCAGGGATCACTTACAGTCATATGGTTGTAGCTTTCCACCCATATATAGTCCATTAAACAATCCACAAAATAAGTTAATTCTACTCATATGAATTGACTATTAATTCTAGGAATCTGTAGAATAATTAAATCCACAACTCATAGAATAATTCAACTGAAATTCCAACTCTAAATAATATGTTTTATTAGTCATAATAGAGGTATATCTCATTCTAACATTTTTTCAAACACTTCATTTGCAAAGTCACAAATCTACTCAAAACTATTCCATTGAAAGAGCTAGAAATTGGAAATTGATCTAGAATTTCGATAGACATTTCTCCAACACCACCAAGAAGATTTATCCCCACATTCTCACACACATCTAAATATTATTTATCAGACATAAGCATAAAATTAACACTCATTCATTTTTACAAACACTTCATGTGATAATTCTCCAAACTATGCCAAACAGTCCGATCGAAGAACTAGTTTTCAAATAAAAGGTAGAAGCATCAAAGAGAAGTGTCTTGAACCATTCTGAGGATACAGTACCATCAAAATACACAATATATAAGGAACAAGGGAAGAAATATCAATTATGTATCATAGGTACCAAATAATTATTTCCTCAAATAATTTGTGCAAAAAATCCCAAAAACTAGTTTCCATTTCCTTCATAAAATTTACTTGCATAAATAGATTGAATTCTATGAGAAATTTTTTCCATAAATAACTCATACATTTCATGTGAATCCATAAATAAATTATATTACATCCAAGTAAATTAAATAAACATGAGATAAATCACTTACCTTATCAATTCGCAACTGGGATCATCCAGATTGCATTCCACCCAGCCTTTGGCACCGCCAATCCAGACCTCACTTTGACAGACCACCCCCAAGCTAAGGCCACAGATCCACAATAGAGGTGCACTGAATAATAACTCAATTATCAGCTTGATAATCCAAAACTCTATTCCTCACCACATACTTCCTCTTCCACCCCACTACCAGGTGCAATGGTAATCCATACCCCCTAGGCCATCGAGATATCACCATTCACAATAAGGATTTATGTACAGGTGCAGGACAAAACCATGTAGTGGAAACAGAGGAACATCAAAGGTATGAACAACCATAATCAACAACCATCCGAAAGAACCATGAAAAACAACCCCCAAACCAAGGATATGAAACATGGATTTCTAGACCAAAGAAGGTAATCCTAACTCAATGGGGTCAACCAAACCAAGGTAAGCCAACTTGAGTCAATTCAAGGGAGGTAATTCAACCAAAATAGGTTAACTCTAATCCAACCCAATAAATTTGAATTTCAAGGAGAGTGACTCCAAGCCACTCCACCCCACTCAAATTCATGTGTGGACACGTCGTCCATGAAGAAGAATCAAAATTAGTGAGGTGAGGTGTCACACAAGCCAAGGAATCTTCCAAAATAGAAAACGGGGGGTTACATAAGGATTTACAAAAGGAATTACACAAGAGTTACACAAGGATTTACACAAGTATTTACACAAGGAGTTACATAATTATTTACACAACTTTTGAGGTGTAAAGGCTAAAAATAGCTAGTGAGGGAACACTTGTGGAAATGAGACTTACAAAACCAAGTGTAACCTCAACAAAGGAGTTACAAAACCACCAAAGGGGCTCAATAAAAAAGTGGCACCCACCCAAACACCAAGGAAGCCCACTAAATCATGAATTAGGCTCAATAATACCAACATAAGTTAAAATAATCAAAATTTGGGTCTGTTGTACAATGTTTGGGTGATCATCAATTAATAAAGCCGCCAAGGAATAAATATAGACCAAGATAAACCAAACAAATCCTAAAATTATAGGATTGTTCCCATTCCCCCTCACATTGTGGATTTAGGCCTCCCATACTTTTTTAGTGGTCTTTGATGTGCCAGTTGTTTTCATTAATTAATTATTTACAAAATAATAATAATGTTTCTAGGTCTTTAAAGACCATTTTTTCGGCACCATGTGCCACAATAATACACAATCACAAATTACATATATCCAAGGCTTAACACATGGGGTATTACATCCCCTACCCCTTAAACCATGCATCGTCCTCGATGCATAATACATACATGCTTTTACAACTTTCAAATGGATCACTACCTTAAGTTTTCAAGTAGTATTTATGGGAACTCCTCTTCCGAGAAACCACAGTACTTCCCATTACTACTTTCTTGTCTGTATCCACTGCCTATGGAATGTGACTCCCTTCACTTAACTTGTTCCTCAAGATATCACCATCCCGTTTTCTAGCTTCCTATGCAAGAACCAAGACTAGTAGCAAGGGTCAATATTCACTCCCCATTATAGGGTCTTCAAATATCAACAAAGATACATTCATCTGAAAATCATATTTCAATCAACCATATGATTAACATCATGTGTAAAAATGTATGATATGTGATATAAGAGTTTTCTTTAACTACTAAACCATGAACATGAAGATAGCATAAATCAACCACCATGGAACCTATACAGAATACAACAACATGAATAGCACATGAGAGAATACTTATCTCAAATTTGGGAAACTAGCTTCAACGGGAGAATGTTCCTCCCATAAGAAGAGCACAATCTGTCTAGAAACTCTCAGAACTACCTCTTATGAGAACCTCAATGCTTCCCACTACTACTTTCTTGTCCGTCTCTACTGCCTATGGGGTCACCGTCCCATTTTATGGCTTCCTGTGCGAGAACCTAGACTAGTAGAGTGATATGACGGAAGCAAAGGGGTGACAATCCACTAGAATGCCTCTTTGGAAATGGATGCTAGACTGCTCTCTGAGGAAATGCAGGAACACAGTCCCAACAACTAAACTATACGCTTCAACAAAGATATTTGAAATAGAGATGCTTCTTTAATAAGGATGTTTTTTCACATTCCCAACAGACACATGGTTAGCAATAAACATATATAATGTTCAAAAATATTCTTAAAATACATCTTTCAAAAAATAAATTTTCTAATTAATTACATGAAATACTTCAATATATGCAAGGTACTCGAGATATAGATACTTTTTCAACAAAATACTTGAAATGCATCTAACTGAATCTTATTCTAATCAATTTCAATCATATGAAATGCATCTAATATACATGAAATGTGTTCAGATAAGTCAATCACATGATATGCATTACCAAGATGCTTTTGCATGATTTATCAGTCAAATAAATTTCCTACAAGGATGCATGAAGTGTCACGAAGATATTTTCCAATAAGATGCATGAACTATCACTATGATATTTTACAAACACGCATTTCAAAAAAGGTATTTGATATACTACAAGGATACCCAAGCAATATACTTTCAAAAAACATCACAAGGATACATTTTCTTTCAACAAGATCCCTAGATAGTTTCCTAACAAAGATACTAGTACCACATTCTACACAATTAGTATTGAATATATAAGGAAACATGAATTTCATCTTCAATAAAGGTACATGTATCGTACTTAATCGGTTACATGGTTAGTGCCTACTTTTCAATAGAGATATACAAAATACCACAAAGTTATTACTAATATACCTTTCAATAATGACACCATATACTTTTCTAATGAAGATCACAAGGATGAATATTTTCAAAGATTGCCTAAATACTTTTGCATTTTATTGTAACAAGCAAAGCGAAGTTATATGCAACCGTTGGGAAGTTCATCTGATGTCAATATCTCACAATGTTTTTCGAGGTGATTGGGGATTACGATTGGAGGCCTGAGATCGTTGGGACTGAAGGAAGACGGCGTTGAATATAGGGATGGATCCATCGAGGGATGAGCCTGCCAGGGCCCTGGCTCGGATCGATCTCTGCATTCATTTTGAAGGGGATATTCGAGGCTGTCCTCACGCCCCATGTGCTGAGTGACTGGCTCGGATCGCTGGTGGGGAAATCTGATGGGTTCGCCCCCAGATATGTGCTCTGAGGCCTTCTACTGGGTAATTGCCTCTCAGAACAAGAGAACGGGTAAAGGAAATCCTTTGAAGTTTGTCAAAAGAATTGAAGATGTACCGGAAGTTTCCCTCCCTCCGGAAGAAACTATGTGGGTTGCTCTTTCCCTGGCAGATCGAGCCCTGATCGGGCAATTCACGGGGCTCTGGCACTCAACAAAAACTACTAATAGTTGGGTCCAAAGAAACTGGGGTCCACTAATATCCAAAAATGTTGCATTGTACTCCGTCGGAAGGGGTTACCTTTTGTTCGACTTCGAATCCAAGGAAGACAAAGACCTAATTTTCAGGAATGGGCCCTTTTTCATGGGGCCGCATGGCCTCTATCTTAACGGGTGGACTCCGGACTTCGATCCTGAGGTTGACACCCCCAAAGCTATGCCAGTCTGGGTCAGACTACCCAATCTCCCTATGCACTGTTGGAACCCTAAATCTCTCCAGGCTATAGGGACCGTCCTGGGGAAATACATTGACATGGCTAGCCCAAAGGACCAATACGCCTGCGCTCCCATATGCGTTGAGGTGGATCTTGAAGCATGATTGCTAGAGGCTATAAAATTAACAGTGGGGAACTAGTCCCACTTCCAAAAGCTCAACTACGAACAACTCCCTTTCAAGTGTAGAGGCTACCAAGAATACGGGCACTTCATTCGTAATTGCCCTAAAAAGCCAGAAATCCAACAGGACAAAGCGGAAGGATGGAAAAGGGTGAATAGATCTAAAACTAAAAATCAAGTCGAGGTGGCCTCTAAGAAGGGTGAAGGTACCAAAGAAGCTAGAGTTATCCCTCTTGAAGGATCTCAAGAAACCTCCATGGCTAAAGAAACCAATGAAGCAAGGGATGAATCCAATGATGTTGAAGAGAAATCTAGTAATGGAGAAAGTAAGGAACCCAAAGTAGCCCTATCAGATCATCAAGTGAAAGACCACGATGAAGGTGCAACAATAATAAAAGAAGGAGAAAACATGGGGAAGTCAGAGGAAGAATCTGAAACAGAAGAAGAAGAAGAGGAAGAAGGGGAAATAGAACTGACTACCCCAAGAATGACTAAAACTAAAGGAAGGAAATCCAAGAAAGAAGTAAGGGAACAGGCTACCTACAAGGATAAGCTGCAAGGTTCCCAGCTAACCCTGGAAAAACTACTGAAGAACACGAGAAACACTCGCCAGCAAGGGCATCCCCAGAAAGGGCTGCCTACGGCCTCTAAAAGTAAGCAATGAAGGTCCTCTCTTGGAACTGCAGAGATCTCGGTAGCAAAAGCAAGGAAGAATCTATGATAGATTTAATTTCTCTTCACCAACTGAACATCTTTCTAATCCAGGAGACCAAGATGGAGGAAGCCGCATTTCTCCATGTAAGTCAGAAATTTTGGAAAAAAAGAGGTAAAGCTGCAATTAGTTCAAGGGGTGCATCCAGAGGCATTGGAACTCTGTGGGCTGACAAGAAATTTGAGGCCGTTAACATCAAGTACAACTCTTGTTGGATCCTCGCCCTGTTGAGGCAAAAGGACACTAACACACTGGTAAGAATTTTCAACATTTATGCACCCAATTCTTATGCTGAAAAAAGAATTTGTTGGAGCCTCCTTCATGAGGAAAGAAGTAATCTGCAAGGAAATGTAATCCTCGTGAGGGATCTAAATGTCATTCTCAGCCAAGAGGAAAAAAGAGGGGGCTCCCTGGTCAGAGACCCCATCAGAGAAATTGTTGATGAGACCATTTTGGAATGGGATCTCATGGATGTTAAGCCCTCTACAAGAAAATATACTTGGAATAATAAAAGGATCGGGCCCGAGCACATTGCTGCCAGGCTAGACCGCTTCCTGGTCCAGGACACCTTCCTCCTCCTTGGCCTGAATTTGTCTTCCAAAATCTTACCGTTTGGTAGATCGGATCACAAGTCTATCCTCCTTGAGATGGTGAAGGATAAGAATTTGGGTCCTATACCTTTCAGATTCAATCCAATGTGGACCACTCACCCTGAGTTTCTAAATATTGTGGCAGATTCTTGGTCTCCCTTGGTTATTGGGTCCCCCTTCTTCGTTTGGGAGGAGAAACTGAGGCGGCTCAATAAAGTTCTAAAAACATGGGCTAAGTCAATCCCCTTTCCGAATTTCAAAAAAATCCAATCTACCCTTGCGCTAGAGATCCACCAGACCGGCATGGAGGATAGAATTATGGTTAATTCTGATATTCAAATTGAGATTAAGTTGCAATCGGACCTCCATGATGCATGCAGACAAGAATCTGAGTGGTGGAGGCAAAAATCACGTTGCAAATGGCTGAATGATGGAGACAGGAACACCGGCTTCTTCCACAAGCAGGCTGAGGCTAGAAAAAATTTCAATTATGTGCATGAGATCCAGGCTCACGACAGGTTAATCAACAACTTCGAGGACATTAAAGCTGAAGCGTCTAGGCATTTCAGAGACTTATTCATGGCCCAACCTGTCAATGAAGACATCGAGCTGCTAAATCTTATTCCTAGTGCTATAAAAAATAAAGACAATGAAAGACTGAAGCAGATGATCACGATGGATGAAATCAAGAAGGCCGTCGATGATATGGAGGATGATAGGGCTCCAGGCCCTGATGGATGAAATGCCAATTTCATCAAAATTTGTTGGGACATTATGAAAAATGATTTACTCAAAATGGTCAGTAAATCCCAGAGATGTAGCAAAATTGGAGGCAGCACGAATTCTGCCTTCCTGGCTCTGATCCCCAAAGAGAAGGAAGCTAAATCTTTTGACAGGTTCCAGCCTATATCCTTATGCAATATAGGATATAAAATCATCACTAAGATTATGGCTAGCAGATTAAAATATATCTTTCCTTACCTTATTCCGGAGAACCAAGGTGGTTTCATAAAAGGCAGGAAGATCTGGGATAATATTATCTTAGTTCAAGAGGCTATTCATTCTAGTCTGAAGAATGGAGACAAATGAATGGTGGTGAAACTTGACTTAGCAAATGCTTTTGATAGAGTCAACCACCCATTTCTCTTTCAGGTAATGAGGAGATTCGAATTCACTCCAGAATTTATCTCGTGGGTTAAGGCCTGTATCAGCAAGCCTTGGATAGCTCCGCTAGTCAATGAAAGAGCTGCCCCCTTCTTTCAAGCTTCAAGAGGTCTGAGGCAAGGATGCCCGCTATCCCTGTTGCTTTACGCCATCTGGGCTTCAGTTCTAAGTTTTCAACTGGAATTTGCCAGGCAAGATCAGGAGCTTTCAGGAATTAGGATGGCAAGAGGCACTAAAGATATCAATCATGCGCAATTCGCAGATGATACTATCTTGCTAGGAGGATCCAGTCAGATAATAGCTCGTCATTTCAAGAATGAAATGAACCGTTAATGTCAAGCCTCCGGAAGCAAAATCAATTTCAGGAAGAGTCAGATCTATGGCTGGAACATAAATCCTAGGGAAATGTTAGATATTACCCGGGTTCTTAATATGGATGGTGCTGTCACCTGGGAGTCCTTCAATTATCTAGGGGTACCTATTTTCAAATCCAAACCCAAGAGCTTAGCCTGGAATCCTATTGTGGAAAAAATCAAAAGGAAAATCACGGGATGGGGGGCGGTCTGGCTCAATCTGGTTGGGAAGGTAGTACTAATTAAAGCTGTTTTGAACAACTATATGCTTTATCAATGCTCCCTTCTTCTTGCTCCGGTCAAAATAATAAATCAAATTAAAGGTCTGATGAGAACCTTTCTTTGGCAGGGTGGGAATATTGGAGGGGGCAAAAAAATTTCTTTGGTTAGCTGGAAAACCATTAAACTGCCTTGGTCAAAGGATGGACTTCAAAACTTGGATATGAGAGCCAAGCTGCTCTGGAATCTGCTTGAGCCCAAACCTTCCTAGAGCAGTCGTGTGCTAAAATGCAAATATTTCCCTGGACCAAGACTTAGATGTCTCGATGAGGAACATGAGACTAAGAATGGCTATTCTATTTTTAAAATCTGTAAAAAGGCATTGCCATACTTCAAAACCGAGTTGAATTGGATCCCGAGCAATGGAAAATCGATCAGCCTATGGCAAGACGCGATCCTAGGACAACCTCCTCCTCAAATATCACGCTTGCAAAATTGAATGGTAGCGTTGGGTCTTAATACGATATGGGATATATCCAATTGGGAGAATGATGAGCCAAAACGATGGGCAGGCTGGGTATTGCCGGAATGCCTTGCAGAATTAAATACTGATAAAAACTTGATATTATCTCATTTGACCGGGCTGGCTCCGTTGGATAAATCCAGGAAGGACAAGCGTGGCTGGGGAAAGCACTTTGGCAAATATTCAGCGGCTGAAGGTTACCATCGTTTTTCTGCCAATTATAATGTGTCGGGTAATCCAAAAATCTAGAATTATTTGTGGAATTGCAGCACATTGCCGAAAATTGAGATGTTCACATGCTCACTGATGCATGGGAGAGTGCTTACAGGTGAGAATTTAGAGAAAAGGGGGATCGCTGGGCCATTTCAGTGTCCTCTTTGTGCTGAAGCTTCCGAAAATATCAGTCACCTTTTTTTAAAGTGCCCTTATGTTATCTCTATCTGGATGGAGGTGTTGAAGCATTGGGGAGATGGAAAGCAATTACCAGATCATATCCAAGCCTGTTTTCTCAATTGGGGCAAACTTTATCAGGGAGAACTGAATCAAAAAATGGAGTGAGAGCATGCTGGATGAAACTCCGTAAAATAATATGCTGGTGCATTTGGAATGAAAGAAATCATAGAATATTTCAAGACAAGATTCAGCCAACCTGGAAGATTGCTGCCAAAGTAAATGCTTTACTCGGGGAGGTGGTCAGTATTTCAAAGATCCCAAAAAATAAAGAAAATCTGACTGATAATGAAAAAAACTGGATGCAAAGTCTCAACATCATGGCTACAAATACTATGGACGCAAAAAAAATGGAGGATTGGGATATTAGGATGGATATGTCCCAGTTTGAGAACTGGTTAAGAGAAAGGAAGATCTTCAAACTGTTTTTTGACGGAGCCTCCAATGGGAACCCTGGAAGAGCGGGAGGAGGAGGAGTTGTTATTGATATGGGCAGGAAAGTCGAGACAGAATACTACTGGAACATTGGCTACAACTCCAATAATATGGCCAAGGCTTATGGGCTCTAGCAAGGACTCAAGTAGTTACATAAGAAAGGAGTGGAAGAGGTAATGGTTTTTGGCGATTCCAGGTTAATTATTCAGGCATTGAACGGGGGAAGAAAGGGCAAGAATGAACGAACATCAAGGCTTATTAAGAGGATTATATCCAAGGCCAAAATGTTCAGGAAGGTCAAATTCTTTCATATTCTTAGGGAGCTAAATGTATTAGCGGATCTTGCAGCCAATAAATCTATAGCTGTAGGTCTCAATGAACTTATTGTTAATTCACTTGTAAGCATTGAAATACCTCCTTAGTTCCATGGTAGGTTAATCACCCGGAGGAAGTAGAGAATAGGTAGATTGTTGTAACGAGTTTTCTTTTCAGCGAGTTTCTTGCTTACTTTTTTAATATAACATAACCGTTCCTGTTAAAAAAAAAGTTATATGCAATCATTCTATTCTAACTAAGAACCAAAAAGGGCCATAACAACATATTACTTTTCATATCACCACAAAGCATAATTCATCTTAGAGATCATTCAAAAAGCCATTATTCATCAACTAATATCAATCATACATCGACCCTCATGCATACATCATCCATACAAACATTGATCAACAATTCATAATAACTCAACTTATATCAATCATATGTCGATCATGTAATGTCAACCAAGGACGACCATACATGCATCAACTAACCATATAAGCATCAATCATAGTACATCAATCAAAACACATCAACCATAATACATCAACCATCATACATCAATTAGAATACATTAATCATAATACATCAATTAGAATACATCATCCATAATACATCAACCAAGATGCATCAATCCTACATGTAACAACCACAACAACCAAGGACAACCAATAATAGTCATACACACAATGTTGACAACGTCATACAAGTATTAACCATTAATCAACCAATGTCAATCAATAACATCCAATAGCAACCAATAATATCAAACAACATACATCAACTATAGAAATCATATCGAGCAGTTACTATTTATCATATTATTACATAGAATTATTAGCACATGAGTATATATATATAATAATACATTACATTACTAATTATTTACACTTAGAGCACTACTTATCAATCAAAGTAAATACATAGTCACCTCAAACAACCAAACATCCTACCACCAAAATCTTCTAATGTTCTAGAATAAAATAATTACAAGTTGTACAATGCATTATCACACTCATACCATATACCATATTTACTATTACTATGTATTATATACATACATCCATTTTGTTTACATACATATTATAATTCTTCAACCATATATAATATTATTATTAATCATATACACAGCATATTAGTCATATAACCTATGTACTCCATATTTAATATACTCATAGAATTATTATGTTATACCATAATATCAATACAATTATAGCAATAATTGCATAACCCAATACTATCATATTAGATACGTATTATAACATATATACTAACATGACACTCTTGATCACACTATACTTCCTAATATTTCCAAACTCCAAAATACTTCGAAGCACTTTTAAATATTCCCAAATACTTCCAAATACTTTCATATACTTCCGAACACCTTCAAACACTTCCAAACACCTCCAAATTTTACACTTACGTCATTACATACGTTCACCTCTATACACATAGTATATTCACAATATTACATACATGTAATACTAATAAATATTACATATAATAAAATATATATTATAGTATTACAAACATACAAGCATTGATATATATAATAATGCATCTATTCTTATATATAATTTTAACAACTATACATTTCACACATATCATATTATACATATTTATGTCGAGGTCATATATATATAATATTATCTTACACTACAATACTACTTACTTATACCCAAAATAAAATAAATAATATTAAGAGAATATGAGTCATTAAAGACAAGTGGCTCATTTCCTCAAAAAATAGACTAAGAGTTACATTTCTATAAGTAAAATAAATAAAATAAAAGAGAATATGAACCATTAGAGACAAGTGACTCATTCTCCTCCAAAATAATAAATCAGATTGAAGGTCTGATGAGAACCTTTCTCTGGCAGGGTGGGAATATTGGGGGGGGGGGGGGCAAAAAATTTGCTTTGGTCAGCTGGAAAACCATTAAACTGCCTTGGTCAGAGGGTGGACTTCAAAACTTGGCTATGGGAGACAAGGTGCTTTGGAATCTACTTGAGCCCAAACCTTCCTGGAGCATTCGTGTGCTAAAATGCAAATATTTCCCTGGACCAAGACTTAGATGTCTTGATGAGGAACATGAGACTAAGAATGGCTCTTCTATTTTTAAAATCTATAAAAAGGCGTTGCCACACTTCAAAACCGAGTTGTATTGGATCCCAGGCAATGGAAAATCGATCAACCTATGGCAAGACACGATCCTAGGACAACCTCCTCCTCAAATCCCACACTTGCAAAATTGGATGGTAGCGTTGGGTCTTAATACGATATGGGATATATCCGATTGGGAGAATGATGAGCCAAAATGATGGGCAGGTTGGGTATTGCCAGAATGCCCTGCAGAATTAAATGCTGATAAAAACTTGTTGTTATCTCATTTGACCGGGCTGGCTCCGTTGGATAAATCCAGGAAGGACAAGCGTGGCTGGGGAAAGTACTCTGGCAGATATTCAGCGGCTGACGGTTACCATCGTTTTTCTGCCAATTATAATGTGTCAGGTAATCCAAAAATCTAGAATTATTTATGGAATTGCAACACATTGCCGAAAATTGAGATGTTCACATCGTCACTAATGCATGGGAGAGTGCTTACAGGTGAGAATTTGGAGAAAAGGGGGATTGTTTGGCCATTTCGGTGTCCTCTTTGTGTTGAAGCTTCCGAAAATATCAGTCACCTTTTTTTAAAGTGCCCTTATGCTATCTTTGTCTGGATGGAGGTGTTGAAGCGTTGGGGAGATGGAAAGCAATTACCAGATCATATCCAGGCATGTTTTCTCAATTGGGGCAAACTTTATTAGAGAGAACTGAATCAAAAATGGAATGAGAGCATGCTGGATGAAACTCCCTAAAATAATATGCTGGTGCATTTGGAATGAAAGAAATTATAGAATATTTCAAGACTAGATTCAGCCAACCTGGAAGATTGCTGCCAAAGTAAATGCTTTACTCTGGGAGGTGGTTAGTATTTCAAAGATCCCAAAAAATAAATAAAATATGATTGATAATGAAAAAAACTAGATGCAAAGTCTCAACATCATGGCTGCAAATACTATGGATGCAAAAAAATTGGAGGATTGGGATATCAGGATGGATAAGTCCCAGTTTGAGAACTGGTTAAGAGAAAGGAAGATCTTCAAATTGTTTTTTGACGGAGCCTCGAAGGGGAACCCTGGAAGAGCAAGAGGAGGAGGAGTTGTTATTGATCTGGGCAGGAAAGTCGAGACATAATACTGCTGGAACATTGGCTACAACTCCAATAATATGGCCGAGGCTTATGGGCTCTAGCAAGGACTCAAGCAGTTACAGAAGAAAGGAGTGGAAGAGGTAATGGTTTTTGGCGATTCCAGGTTAATTATTCAGGCATTGAATGGGGGAAGAAAGGGCAAGAATGAATGAACAGCAAGGCTGATTAAGAGGATTAGATCCAAGGCCAAAATGTTCAGGAAGGTCAAATTCTTTCATATTCTTGGGGAGCTAAATGTATTAGCGGATCTTGCAACCGATAAATCTATAGCTGCAGGTCTCAATGAACTTAATGTTAATTCAGTTGTAAGAATTGAAATACCTCCTTAGCTCCATGGTAGGTTAATCGCCCGGAGGAAGTAGAGAGTAGGTAGATTGTTGTAACGAGTTTTCTTTTCAGTGAGTTTCTTACTGACTCTTTTAATATAACATAACCATTCCTGTTAAAAACAAAAAAAGTTATATGCAACCGTTCTATTCTAACTAAGAACCAAAAAGGGCCATAACAACATATTACTTTTCATATCACCACAAAGTATAATTCATCTTAGAGATCATTCAAAAAGCCATTATTCATCAACTAATATCAATCATACATCGACCCTCATGCATACATCATCCATACAAACATTGATTATCAATTGATAATAACTCAACCTATATCAATCATATGTCAATCATGTAATGTCAACCAAGGACGACCATACATACATCAACTAACCATATAAGCATCAATCATAGTACATCAATCAAAACACATCAACCATAATACATCAACCATCATACATCAATTAGAATACATTAATCATAATACATCAATTAGAATACACAATCAAAATACATTAACCACGATTCATCAAGTAAAAGACAATAATCATAATACATCAATTAGAATACATCATCCATAATACATCAACCAAGATGCATCAATCCTACACGTAACAACCACAACAACCAAGGACAACCAATAATAGTCATACATACAATGTTGACAATGTCATACAAGTATCAACCATTAATCAACCAATGTCAATCAAATAACATCCAATAGCAACCAATAATATCAAACAACATACATCAACTATAGAAATCATATCAAGCAGTTACTATTTATCATATTATTACATAGAATTATTAGCACATGAGTATATATATATAGAAATACATTACATTACTAATTATTTACACTTAGAGCACTACTTATCAATCAAAGTAAATACATAGTCACCTCAAACAACCAAACATCCTACCACCAAAATCTTCTAATGTTCTAGAATAAAATAATTACAAGTTGTACAACGCATTATCACACTCATACCATATACCATATTTACTATTACTATGTATTATATACATACGTCCATTTTGTTTACATACATATTATAATTCTTCAACCATATATAATATTATTATTAATCATATACACAGCATATTAGTCATATAACCTATGTATTCCATATTTAATATACTCATAGAATTATTATGTTATACCATAATATCAATACAATTATAGCAATAATTGCATAACCCAATACTATCATATTAGATACGTATTATAACATATATACTAACATGACACTCTTGATCACACTATACTTCCTAATATTTCCAAACTCCAAAATACTTCGAAGCACTTTTAAATATTCCCAAATACTTCCAAATACTTTCATATACTTCCAAACACCTTCAAACACTTCCAAACACCTCCAAATTTTACACTTACGTCATTACATACGTTCACCTCTATACACATAGTATATTCACAATATTACGTACATGTAATACTAATAAATATTACATATAATAAAATATATATTATAGTATTACAAACATACAAGCATTGATATATATAATAATGCATCTATTCTTATATATAATTTTAACAACTATACATTTCACACATACCATATTATACATATTTATGTCGAGGTCATATATATATATATAATATTATCTTACACTACAATACTACTTACTTATACACAAAATAAAATAAATAATATTAAGAGAATAAGAGTCATTAAAGACAAGTGGCTCATTTCCTCAAAAAATAGACAAAGAGTTACATTTCTATAAGTAAAATAAATAAAATAAAAGAGAATATGAACCATTAGAGACAAGTGACTCATTCTCCTCCAAAATAGACAAGGAGTTAGATCTCCATAAGAAAAATAAATAGAATAAAAAAGAATATGAACCATTAGGGACAAGTGACTCATTTTCTCCACTCAATAAATAAATTAGTAAGATATCTAGGATAATAATAATGCCACCACTAACCCTAACATAAATCAAATAAATAATAGAATACAAAAACAGCCCATAGCTATGCTTACCTCCAAGTGGCAATTCCCCCACTAACTAATTAGATAAGTTAAGATAATAATGATTAATAATTAGTATAAAAACATACTACATACATAAAATAAAAAAGAGAATTGGAAACACCATTTAGACAAGTATCCCATTCCTAAAATAGTCAGGAAGTTACTCATCTATGTACCCACCACCATCCAAGTGGCATAAATAAGACTATAAAAGCATACCATCCATAAAGAATACAAAATCAATATAGGGTATAAATGTCACTTAATAAATCATATCAATATTTAATAATAATAAAACTATATCATCTTAATAACTTAGTATTAAATTAACACTGATAATGGTACATAGTACATACTATTATAATGTTAATTATTTACTTATCGATTCCTAATCATAATGTACCAGTCATATTTGTTAACACCCAAAAATGGTTAACTACCTCATCTACCTCACTACATGGCTCATTTGTCCATTTGCCTACCATATTTCCCTGAAAATCCCACTACAGAGCCTCCAAAAGGCCTAAAATGTCTCTAAAAGGCCACAAAACCATTTAAAAAGCCTCCAAAAGGCCTAAAATGCCTCCAAAAGGCCAAAAAACCCCTTTTTCCTCCAAAAATAACCAAAATTCCTCTA
>LPNX010711019.1:0-11177 GCA_001517045.1 Pseudotsuga menziesii
AAGTGACCACCCTGAAGCTAGCTAGGGAGACTTGGAGATTAACCAGTTCTGTGAGTCATGGAAAAAGTCAAGGTGAACATACAAGCCTTGTGAGCCAAGAAAAAAGTCAGAATGAAAGTGATAATGCCTTCATAAGTCTTGTGAGGTCATGGCAAAAGTCAAGGTGAATGAACAAGCCTTGTGAGCCATACCAAAAGTCAAGTCGGTAAGTCTTGTGAGGTCATAGCAAAAGTCAAGGCGAACGAACAAGCCTTGTGAGCTACGCCAAAAGTCAAGACAGGAAGCCTTGTGAGCATTTCGCAAAAGCCAAGGCATCTAGCAAAAGTTAGGTTGAATGTAAAAATTCCTATGAGCTAGAAACAAACAATCTTCCTTATGCAAATAAATGTATTGATCTAGTGCGTTGGCACGAATAAATTCATCCACCGTGAATATGTCTCTTTGAGTCTAAGTCTTAAGTCGATGTTGAGAGCATCATTCAATTAAGTCATGACAATTCGAGTTGTCTTCCCTTGCTTTAGTCTCGTGGAGTTTTGAGTTAGTTAACTAAAGATTTAAATTAATTTACAATTAATTATTTTAGTTAACTAAAGTAATAAACAACCTTGCAAAAGTCTAGTGGAGTTTTTAAGTTAGTTAACTAAAGAAAATTCCAGATCTAATTTAACTTTCAGTTATCTATTTTTAGTTAACTAAAGTATCTTTTCAGTTAACTGCCTAATCTATTTTTTAGAACTCAAAGACTCTTTCAGTTGAGAACTGAAGTAACTTTCAGTTAGCTTTCCGTGTACTTGTCTTTCAGTTACGAACTCAAAGTTTCTGCCAGTTGTAAACTCGAGTATCTAATTTTAGATTTAGTTTGATCTCATGTGTCTTCCTTGCACCCAAGTTATCTGCGTCAATCTAAAAGAATAATTAAATTTTTATTTTTAAGTCTCAAGTTAAGTCAAAGTTGCATATCGAGTCCTCTTGGAATTGGTGCCTATAATTTAATCTCACCTGTTGTCTATTAAAAAATATAATTATTCTCACAGTTTGGAGAGAGGAGGGCAGCGTAGTAAAACTTTTCTATTGCTGAATTTACACAGAAAAGAGAGGGCAGCAGTTAGTCTTGCTGGTTCGTTTTACACAGTTTACGGGGCAACAAAGTATTTTATTGACTTGCTGATTTATAATAGCAGTGAGAGGGCAGTGAAGTATCTTGGTGTCTGGTTGGTCTTACAGTCACTCTCTCAAGCATATTTCATGGTGGAAAGTTTGTATTTCGATCTTACATATTATTTATAATAAAGGAAGATTGTTTGCTGGAGTTTTTATCCCATATTGGGTTTCTCCAGGGTAAATTCTTGTGCATGTGTGAGATCTTATTTGTGTACTTCTTCTACTGTTGGTTATCATTTCAAGTGTACATATATATGTTGGTTTAAAGATCTAAGTTTTGTTTAAAGTGGAAGAAAAGTAAAAGAACAGTAAACACTTTGCTCGAATATATATATGCTTGAAAATCTAACAAGTACAAGCAAGGTGGGGAGTCTTTGGGATGGTGACAATAAAGACGAGGGTGTTGGGAGGCATAGGGTTTGTAGTGATCGACACTACGAGTTAGGGGGCAAAGGTCCATGAGAACTAGGGTTGGGGATGGGTGGATAGGGGAAAGGGGTGGTGGTGACTGGGGATGGGAGGCTTAGTGCCTGTGGCAGTGAGGGTGAGGGGTAGGGGTACCTAAGGCTCGCATTGGTGGTGTTGGGGCGTGGTGGGACCAGGGTCCCATGACAAAAATGGGTAGGAGGCCCTAGGGATTGTAATAATAGAGGATGAGAGTGGGTGGGGGGAAAGGGTTATAACAACCAGGGATGGGGGTTGTGGGGCTTGTGGTGGTGGGTGCAAGAGGTGAGGGGGATTAGGACCCACTGTGACAAGGGTGGGATATGGTGTCCCATGGCACCCATGTCTTGGGGGTTGCAGGTGGGGATGATGGGGGTGTAGGGATTTTGATGGTGAGGGCTCGGGGTAGGGGGTTGTTGGGTTGGTGGTGTAGAGTCTTAGGTCTCATTGTGGTGGGGGTTGGGTAGGTGGTTGTAGTGCATGGGGATGGTGGTCCCAAAGCCTATGGTGATGAGGGTGGGGTGTTGGGGGCTCAGGGCTTGTAGCGGTGGGGGTGGGGCATTTCAGCGTATGGCTTACAATGGTGGGTTTGGGGGTGAAGGGTCATGGGGGCTAGAGGGGGGTGTAGTGCTTGTGGCAATGAGGGTTTCAGGATGGGTTATGGGGTTCCCTTAGACGTGGGTTGTGGGGTGGGGGTCCCTAGTGGCTCCACATCATGGGGGTTGGGTAGGTGTGTTGGGGTGCATAGGGATGGGGCCGCAAGGCTTGCAGTAATAGATGTGGAGAATTGGGGGCCTTGAGATTATGATTGTGAGGGATGGGGCTAAGGGATTGGTGAGGCCTAGGAAGTGTAATGCCTGTGGTGGCAAGGGATAGGGCTAGGTGAGTGGTGGGGCTTCCTAGGGATCATCAAGGTTGAAGGTGAGGGGTAGGTGGTTCAAGGCTTTCCTCAATAGGGGCAGGGTGTTGGGTGTTGGTGGCGGGCATGTGGTGGCGAGGTTTGGGGGTAGTGGGGTGGTGGGGGTTGGGAATGGGGGACATAGGGATTATAACGATGAGGGTAGCCAAGGCTCACATTAGTTAGGACACAAAGATTTGCATTGGTGGGGGTGAGACATGGGGAGCCCTAAGGCCTACAACACTTGGGGTAGAGAGTTGGGGAAGAAGGGGTATTGGGGTTTGGGGGTGGTGATGCTTAGGGATGGGAGGCCCATGGTTTTTGTGGGTGGGGGGAAGGGGTCCAAGTATTTTATTGATGGGGGTTGGGTGTCGAGGTCCCAGATCCCATTGGGGGTCAAGGGTTGGTGAGGGTTAGGTGGGCTCATTTGGGAAATGTATTGGGGGAGCATAAGACTCGCTGTTGGAGTAGGGTCCCGCAGCTACAGAAGAAGCTGCTAGTTTTGGCGGAAAGAAGTTAAGACAGAGCTACGACGCCGTAGCACGTTTCCAGTTGGAGAGCAGAGCCGGAAACCATGACTTTTAAGATAGAAAAGTCAAGAAGGCAACGGTACCTGAGCGGCCGAGAAGAGAGAGCTCACCCACTGCATTGAAGGAAGTGGCGGAAGACAGGAGGGCTCAGCGACCCTCATAAAGGAGAAGGAGCAACGAGGATGAAGCATTGAAGGCGAAGGACAGAAAAGCGAAGCGGTGCATAGTACCCATGATCAGTGCCGGGAAGCATGGAAGAATGCAGAGAGCTGTGGTGTGATGGAAAGCGGCTACCTCAAGTACAGATATGGCCGACTGTAACTAGTTAGGTTTTGGGTTACTGTTGGGACAGGCCCACAGTGTTGTAATGGCAAGACCTTCGGGCTGCCTATATAAGAATGTATTTTGTATTGTAAAAGGGTTAGTCGGATAGTTAGTTGGTCGGTTGGTTAGTTGGTTCATTCAGTCGTTAATAGTATTTTGCATACTGTTAGGCTGTTGTAAAAGCCCAACTCTAGTTCTGTTACTAGCTGTAGCAATCTTACGGTAACCAGTAGCTGGCTTATAGAATATGTATGTAAAGATCCACAGGGATCGACAGAGAGGGAAGAGTATATTGTAAAAGAGTAATATAGAAGAGAAAAGAGATCTGAGAGAGGAGATCTTAAGCTGCATATGCGGTGCAGCAGAACTGTGTCTTACCTTCCCCTGAGCTATAATAGAGAAACACAGTTCTATGGATGTAACTCCCATCCTGGGGGTGAACCACATAAAACCTGCGTGTTTTGTGTTGAATGTATGTGATTGTATTTGCTTACTGTTATGTATTATTTTGCACAAGAATGTGGTTTACAGTTGACGAATGAATGTGTTAATCAGTTCACAGCAAACATAGAAGGATAAACATAAGTTAAAGTCTTTGGCATGCTGTATACGGTTCGTTTATGCTTTGTGCAAGATAGTCTCTATTGCAATATTGAATAGCCTTGTATGTTAAGTCTCGCATGTCGACACGAGCCTCGCTAAGTGCGCTGAACCACGGAGGTAGGATATCACAGAGAGGTGATATCGCACCGGCAGAGGAGCTGCGGTGCGCGATACCGCAGGTTAAGGGCTTAGCACGAGTAGGAAGTTGTGTGTCGTACGGTGCGCGACGATGCGATAAGGTTGGAGATATCGCAAGTCAGGGAAAGTGCGCACCGCAGGGCAGGATCGCGCAGCGGTATAAAGGAATATCCTATGGCTAGGAGAGCTGCGAGTCAAGGAAATCGCACGGAGCGAGCAGGAGATCGTGTGACGCGCAGTGGAGATACCACAGCTAGGGGAGCTGCGAGCCTCAGTGGGATTGCCTCAGAACCCGGTCCAAGACACTTGAGTCCTTGGCCAACCCATTAGAGTCACTTCGGGTGAGAATTCAGGCCGCTTTGCGGTCTGTCGCTGAAAGGGCCAGTGATCTAGGGGTGTTGTTGGTTGGAAATAGTAAACCCGGGTCTGCCCATAGCAGCCAACAAATGGTTCCGTTGCCGGTTTTGAACAACTGAGCGCTAATGTTCTGTTGGCATCCCACCAGAGAAGAGTTTCACCAGTGGCTGGATTCAAACCTAAGGGAGTTTGCCCAAAAAGAAAATCGGAGCCCTAAACTGAGCACAGAGGCCTGGTTAGAAAAGCATATCGCTTCAGATATAAACGCTATATTCTTTGCGACCTATGGAAATGAGCTTTTCGACTGGCTATCCAAGTTGACAGATAGGAACATATTCAAGAAGAAAAGAAACATTGTCTGGACATCGGAGCTGATTCACACCGTGCAGAACCTCGACAATTCCCTGACGAGAGCAGTAGACTTCTGGCTTGCGAGCGTGCTAGGAGGATTTGTAACAGAATTTGCAGTTGACCAGAGGAAAAGCTTCAGCGATGCCAAGCGATACTTCTTCAAAGGATATCGTGGTAAGTACCTAAAGTCTCTAAACTTGTCCATTAAGATGCTGCTACATGAAAAAGGAGTAATGGACATGGTTTCAGATGAATAAGTAAAGATAGGAATGTCACAAGAGTTTGAAAGTGATTTTGATGACATTGGATGCACACGTAGTGGCAAGAAATATAAAGTAACTTTTGGCTCTCCTGTATTTGGAGATAGTTCAGACAATATTAGGCAACCAATTCCTAGTACCACAGAAGAACCAGAGGGGGGTATCCCTTACCAGCCCTACACCCCACAGAAACAGACCAGGACTCAGAGTAATCCCATAGGTACTCCATCCAGTAGCTCACAGATAGTACCTACTGCCGCTACATCATCTTCACCTACACCGCTGAGTGGTAGTAATCCAGTCAATCAGAACCTACCCCAGAGAAATAGAATGGGAGATGATATGAAGCTACCTACCTTTAAGGGTACAGGAACAGAGGACCCGGAACAGCATTGGTTCCTATGCGAAGCCATGTGGACCATTAAAACAATCAATGACGATAACCTTAAACTTGTACAGTTGGTCACTACACTCAGAGATAGAGCTTTAACATGGTACATAAAGTATACCACTCTACCTAAGACACTTGCCCAAGTCAAGAATGTCGTGATTAAAGAGTTCAAGAAACCTAAGTCTGAATCTCAGTGCATAACAGAGCCCAAGGATATTAAGCAGCTACCATCAGAATCAGTATGGGACTTTGACCAGAAATTCAAAGCCCTTATAGACCAAGTAAGTTTTGACTTTGCGCCGGAGCAACACAAGGAATGGTTTATCGCAGTGCTGCTCCCTCACATCAGAGTGCCATTAATGTAGCAGAAACTCCAGATGCAGGATGACGCGTTGGAGATGGCGATGAAGCTAGAAGCTTCACCTTTAGCAGAAACTAGTGCAGGCATGACAACTCTACAGAACCAGTTGGCCAATCTCACGTTACAGATACATGAACTTAAGAAAGGAAAAGAGGTTATGCAAGACATATGGTGCTTACGATGTAGAGCATAGGGTCATACCAAAGATAATTGTCCAGTCTTCACAGAATATCTAGCGTCAGGGGCTCCTAACCCCTTACCACGAATGCAAGGGCCATGGTGTGAAATATGAAAAACACAAGGACACCCACCTCAACAATGCCCTTTGCTTCAGAAGTATGTACAGACACCTAAGAACATATACTGTTTCTTCTGCAGTTCTGTCGAACATGATGAACAGAATTTCCAAGCGTATGATCTCATGTTAGATAGAAAACATGACGCATATAGAGTCCAGGCAGAAACACAGGGTCCAGTAGTAGGACCACATCCTGATCCGACGTATGGTGGCCGTGGAGGAGGATTCAGAGGACGAGGCCGTCAAGGAGGCTTTGCAAGAGGAGAAGGTTTCGGCTGTGGTCGTGGACCAATCACTTGTTATAACTGTGGAGTTGTAGGACACTATGCTAGGGACTATCAGAGCCCCACTACTACTTGTAATTACTGCAAATCTTATGATCATACCATAGAGGAGTGCCCTACCTTGATAGCTAAGATCAAATATGCTAAGCCAGTGGTACACCAGAACGTCCAGCTTATTGTTGCTGAGCAGGAAGAGCCATAACCAAGAGTCAATATTGTGACTCGTAGCAGTGCTTCCACCAGTGGGACATCGCAGGAGACAGGAAAGAATACAAGTCAGGAGTGGGTACGCAGAGCTCCTAGTAAAGCAACAGCACTCGACCTACAGAAGAATAAAGAGACATTTCATGAAGCTAAGGCTTCCTTCGAGGAACCTACACAATCAAGATCGTAGGTACCGCCGTCTAGGGGCGTACCGCAGCAAGCACCTTGTGTCGATAACCCAGAACAGATACCACAGGCTACCACATCGGGAAGATGCGACGAGGATGAATCGACAGGAAATGTACAATCCTTCTTGCACAGTTGTTTGAAACTCTTGAGAAATGAAAAAGCCATTGGAGAGCTACAGTGCATCATAGATCAGTGTCAGCAACCTTCTCTATCAGACAGTGCACACCGCGCTATTCATAATATTACAGGACATACAAGGACCGAAAGGGAGATGAAACTCACAGCACAGATTGGAGAGTTCGAAATGGACGAAGTCGTCTTAGATCTGGGATCAGAGGTGAATGTTCTAACTAAGCAGACATGGGAATAGATGGGTAACCCTCAGTTAGCCATATCACCTATCCACCTGAGACTAGCTAATCAGTAGCGAGTATCACCATTGGGTCGACTGCCGCAGGTGCCAGTTGACATTGACGGAGTTCGTACTTTTGTGGACTTCGAGGTTATAGAAATCATTGGTGACAGTCGACCATATCCAGCACTATTAAGTATTGATTGGGCGATTGGTAGCAAGGCTGTCATCAACCTAAAGAGAAGACAAATGACCTTTGAGGATGTGCAGATCCGGGTCATCGCCCCACTGGATCCTTACCAAGGTCCTAGATATATCGAACATATCCGAGCCGAGGAGGAGGCACATAACATGGATAGTCTCTACCAGATGACTGCGAACCAGAGCGACTACATCAATCCAACTGCAGAAGGGAACATTAGTTGGCGATGCGACAGCTCATGCGCATTGGATTCCGATATTGGTCTAGAGAACTGGCAGAACAGAATTTACGAAGTCTCAGCGCGCAGATGTGCGTTTATGAGTAAATCACTGCGATGGATTGGCACGGAGACCACTGAGATTCCATCGTATCATGGTCTAACAGATATTCAGGAATTCCTTGAGCAGTTTGAGCAACAGATTCCTTACGAGCAAAGGATCGCAGCTATCGACCTTGCAGCACGAGCCACACCTGCAAGATGGTGGTACGCGCATAAAGAAAATATCGCATCATGGGATGATATTAAAAGATTGATGGCCATCAGATTTTCGGTCGACAAAGAGTATGTCCCGCAGAAGTACACAGGAGAAACTGACCCCAGGGCACACATTCATACATGTGAACAGAACTGGTCAGACATTCCAGAGGATGAATGGGTTCACAGATTCATTCACACATTGGACATAGTTCCAAGGAACTGGTACACAGAGATCGAGTTACACAAGAGGATGACCACATGGTCACTTATGACAGACAGTTTCCTACTGACCTTCGCGTTTGAATCAGAACATCCAAGTGTTGCTCAGGCCCTAGACATAATCAAGATCAAGATATTTGAGGACTGTACCATCTCAGTGCAGGCTCAACCTGAGTGGGCCATTCAGTTGCAAGATGTGCTTGAGTGCTATAACTTCGCAGCAAAGCCAGACAATGAAGATAAGGATGAGGATGAGGATCCTCGCAACACCAACATTCCGGAGTCAGAAGGGACTCACGATGTTGGGGGACCACAGTTAGAGATTCCAACAATCACCGAACCTATCAAGATTAAAAAGATCAATATTGGCACAGATGCAGAACCTAAGTTTGCCTCTATTGGAGACTATTGGAATGATAAAACAGTCGGACAGATTGCCGACTTGTTACATGACTATCAGGACCTATTTCCCACCAAGTTCACAGAGATGAAGGGAATAGTTCGAGACCTGGGAGTTATGAGGATACCATTGAAGGAGGATGCTAGACCAGTTAAGCAGCGCCCATATAGATTGAACCCACGCTACAAAGAAAAAGTAAAGGATGAAATCGATAAGATGCTAGCAGCGGGCATCATTGAGCCGGTAGAATAAAGCGAATGGGTTAGCCCCATGGTCGTCCAAGAAAAGAAAACAAAAGGAGACATCAGGATCTGTGTCGATCTGCGCAAGCTCAATGATGCATCGCTTCACGACCCCTTTCCGACACCGTTCACTGATGAGGTATTAGACAACGTGGGAGGACAGGAGGTCTACTCCTTCACTGATGGGTTTTTAGGCTACCATTAGATCAGAATACATCTAGAAGATCGGTCCAAAACCACCTTTGCAACAGAATGGGGCTCGTTCCAGTATACGGTAATGCCCTTTGGTCTTAAGGATGCACCAGCTATATTTTCTAGAGTAGTAGTTGTTGTATTTAAAGAATACATTCATAAATTCTTAGAAGTATATTTTGATGATTGGACTGTATTCGGACTAATTGACAAGCATATAGGAGATTTAAGACTGATGTTAGAGAAATGTAGGCAGTACCAGATTTATCTGAACTTGAAGAAATGTATATTTTGTGCACCATTTGGTATTTTGTTGGGTCACATTGTTTGCAGACAAGGCTTGATGGTAGATCCCGCGAAGATTGCCATCATTGTAAACCTTCCAGCACCCAACTCAGTCAAGCAACTGAGGACAGTACTTGGTCATACCGGGTATTACAGAAAGTTCATCAAGGGCTATGCAAAGATTACAGCACCAGTGGAGAAATTGCTCAAGAAAGATGTAAAATTCCTATGGAACGAGGAATGTCAGCAGAGTATAGACATGCTTAAAGAGAAAATGGTTACAGCACCCATCTTAGTATTTCCTGACTGGACTAAGCCATTTCATGTACATGTGGATGCGTCTGGCATCGCATTAGGGGTTGTTTTAACACAACCAGGAGAAGGGGACATTGACCACCCCATCGCATATTCCAGTAGAAAGCTCTCGACAGCATAAAATAACTACACCACAATGGAAAGGGAAGGCTTAGCTATGGTGTATGCGCTCCAGAAGTTTAGGCACTACCTGTTGGGTGCCCCATTCAAGATGTTTACTGACCATTCCGCGTTAAAGTATTTGGTCAATAAGCCAGTGTTAGGGGGGAGAATCTGTAGATGGTTACTCCTCTTTTAGGAGTATGATTTTGAAATAATTGTGAAACCAGGAAGACTGAATGCAGGACCTGATCATTTGTCGCGGATAGACTCAGGAGAAGAGCCAAGTAACCTAGATGAGAATCTATCGGATGCGACGTTGTTTGCTATCCAGATCGCAGATGAATACTATGCCGATATTATTCAATTTCTCACTACGGGAGTAGCACCTGACGAGTTTACTAAGCAGCAAAAGAAGCAGTTGGTTGTTAAAGCAGCAGACTTCACCCTCATCGTAGGACACCTATACAAGTTAGGCCCAGATGAAGTTTTGCGCAGATGCGTGATGCCGCATGAAAAAGACGCTATTATCAGAGAGGCACATTCAGGAACCACAGGAGGTCATTTCGCAAGAAAGCCGACTGCGCAGAAAATCCTAGAGGCAGGATTATGGTGGCCTATGTTCCATAAAGAAACCAAGGACTTTTACAGATGCTGTGATATCTTCCAAAGGGTGGGAAAACCCTCACGACGCGATGAAATGCCCCTGCGACCGCAGGTCACGCTGCGCGCATTTGATAAATGGGCTATAGATTTTGTGGGTCCTATCAACCCACCAGGAAAGTGCACCGGTGCAAGATATATTATCACTAGAACAGAGTAACTCACCAGATGGGCAGAGGCCAAAGCAGTAAGAAATTGCGATGCTGCTACAGCTGCACAGTTCCTGTTTGAAAACATCATCAGTAGGTTTGGATGCCCAGTAATTTTGATGAGTGATCAAGGCACACATTTCTTGAATAGCACTATTGAGGCATTGACAGAATAATTCCAGATCCAACACCATAAGATCACTTCCTACCACCCACGGGCTAATGGTACAGTGGAGGCCTTTAACAAGATTTTAGAACATACACTTACTAATATCTGCAATAGCCAGAGGAATGACTGGGACCTCAGAGTTAACGCTGTATTATGGGCATACAGAACCACATGCAAAAAACTTACGGGACACACACCTTTCAGCTTAGTGTATGGATAGGAGGCTGTTATGCCTATGGAGTATATTCTTCCCAGTTTAAAAATTGCTCAGATTACCGAGATGACTGATACAGACACAGTCAAGGAAAGGTTGACACAGTTGCTTACCTTAGAAGAAGACAGATTCATCGCCAGATTCCATCAGAAAGTGCAAAAGGCACGAGAAAAATATTGTCATGACAGACACATTAAGAATAAGCCTTTCAAGATCGGAGACCTAGTGCTCCTCTATGACAACAAATTCATTAAGTTTCCAGGGAAGTTCAAGACACATTGGCTGGGGCCATATTAGATACAGCAAGTCACAGAGGGAGGTGTCGTTCAGCTCAGCCAGCTGAATGGGGAGCTTTTGCCCACATGGATTAATGGCAGTAGGCTTAAGCCCTATAGTGATAGCCAC
>LPNX010711023.1:0-27154 GCA_001517045.1 Pseudotsuga menziesii
GTGAAAGAATGATAAAATTTGGTAGAGAGGGACAAAGAAGCAGAATGAGGAAAGGAATACGATGGCAAAATTTGAAGGCGTTTGGGTGAAAATCGAAGGAGTTATGGAAAACCCTAAAAATAGACAAATGTGAGATTTTGGGTCTTGGAAAGTGGAATTTGGGATAGGGTCTTCAGGAATGAAATATGCAGAATGGAATTGCAGAGGTGTCAGTGAAGTTTCAGAGAAAACAGAGTTGAAACCAAGGAGATATGGCCGAAAAACATAATTTTATACTTTTTTTTTCTTTTTTTTAGGAAGGGATCTGCAACGGCGCGAAAGTGATCGGAAACAGTGGAATCTGCAATGGCGCGGAAGTGACTGGCAACAGTTCTGGACAGAGGAAATCTGCGATTGTGCAACTAAAAATAGATATGGACCCCAGGTATGTGCGGCTTCCTATCGATTCAAGGGATTCACTCGGCCACCAATGCTGTCTGACGGCTTGCATATTGGGGCAGTACCCCTCACTCCACGGCTCAGGTAAAACTAATAACTGCTTGGCCACAAACAACAGCTCTTGGCTTACCTCATGGGTGGGAACTAGTCAATCAGGTAGGGGTCGTTGCCCTTTTCGCTGGCAGGTCCTCTCAATGGGCCAGCTATTTCAGGGTTCCTGTGGTACTCCTCACAATGAGTTTTAGGGCTTATGCCTAAGTACTTCCCACATTTAAGCAGATAGAGATTATTCCCAGATCCGAACCTGCAACAAAAGTGAAAAAAAAAAAATTTGGGCAGAAATTTCACCCATCGAGCCCAAGAAAGTGCTCTGATACCAGATGTGAGGACCCTGCAGCAAATAATTAATCAAAATACACGATATAGCAGTAGAACTCAAAATCACTTTTATATTAATCGCAGGCCACTTCGAGGGGGCAAACTCCTTTGAGCAAGCTCAATACAAAATAACTTCATGGTGCCTTCCTTGGCCTCAACACACACTTATATACTAAAAATAGGCGCCAATACTATGGGTCAAAACCATGGGCCAATATAAACTATGGATCAACAAATACTACAGGCGGCTTACAAAGCATATGCGCCCAACAACAATAACACAAACTATGGATCAACAATTACTATGGGATGACTTACAAATAATATGCATCCAACAACAATATACTAACACGGTAAAGAGAAGGATTGACATGGGTTCCTAACAGCTTCTCACCAACAGCACTCAGGCGGTGGCACAACGTGCTACTAACTAGGTTCAGGTAGTGGCACCACTTCTCACCAACTACATAAGTGCGTTTCCCTGTATAAATCCAAAACACAAAGGAGAATGACAAATCAAGTGAGGAAAAGATCAAATCAAGGTAAAAACTGACAGATTGAGAATAAAAAAGAGCATAAAAGGTCGAAATAATTCAGATCTAGAATGATCTGGAAGTTTCAAACTAAAATTCATTGAGTCAGATAGGAGATCTGACTGGAGAGAGTTGGATATGGAGCCTAGATTCGGACAAGAGTTGAAGAACTAAGGAAGATCAGATCAACTCATATATATATCTAGTCCCTGGCGGAGTTGCCAGATTTGTAAGCAGGAATATTTCACCTTCTGCGGATAGAAGTTGTTCCTCTGGTCTGAATGGTTCAGATCCAGAACAAATGAGTGAATGAAAAAGGATGAAGACCCTCCCTGGATGTTGTATACACCTGGAATGCTGCTTTGACAGTGAACCTGAGTACCTGCAATAAGATCAAACATAAAAGCACATCAAAGCTACCAGAACATCATCTACGGATCCATGTTAGTGACTAAGGAATCTAACAACATTTACATGCAAAATCAAAACAACAGTAATGTGGGACAAAAATTAGCTTTGCATTAAGATGTATGGATAATTTTACAACCAATTAAGCCTTAGTGTCGACATGCATCTCCATGAAACCAACACTTTCATCCCCATAAGCTCCAACTTTGCTCTCTATGCTCTCAAATGGCTTGATCCAAGTGGTCAATCCAACAGCATAACAATACCTCTATAGTTCTCCCCCTCAACCATGGACATGAGCTTGTATTTATAAGGCTCAATGGATAGGGATGGTTGAGATATTTTTGGGTGAGGTGGCCTCTAAGATCCTATGATCGGGGATCTCAATCTCAACTGACCCATTATGATAGGGATAAGGGAGGACACGAGGCTCATGATCTAGAAGCCTAGAGAATATTCTCTTTTTCCCATTTTACCTAGGGTACCACTTTTCTCCTCTTATGACAAAGCGGTTTAGGTTAGAAATGCTCATGGACCAAAGGCCATAAGTAGTGGCACTACTTATGGAAAACAAGATACAGGCGGTGCGAGCAAGGTACTGCTCATGGTTAATGGGGAAAGCGCGGTGCTGAGTATTTTTATGTAAGATGGACAAACAACATAGGTTTCCACTCCAAGTGCTGGGATTAAGGGAAAATATGTAAGTCAAAGGTCTTATCACATGGTGGTGACAAAATTTGGGTGTAACAATATAGAAACAAGGCTGAAAGATATAGCACAAAATGTAGCAGATCTCTGGAAGAAGTTTTCCGACGTGGTAGAAATTGTGTGAAGCCAGCTCACTTGGATTGGAGCTCATTCAACCTTCTCAGTGAACATGCCCCACAAAACCTCAAGACGTATCAAGATGGAATTGGAAATATTGAAATTTGGCTGCAAATTAGTAGTACGACTGAACAAAGCCATTGATAAAACCATAGAGAATTGTACCAAGTTTTACAAAGGAATGTGTTTGATCCACCATTAATGCCTGATTTTGATAGGTACCCCAGAGCAGGATTTCCTAGCCAGAGAGTAGCACTTAAAGAACATCCAAGATAGGATATAGACAAGAGAAGAGATCATATCTAGGATTGAGTGTATCAGTCAAGATTCCATTAGAGTTTGGATTGTACAGGTTTCAGAACACAAGGATCTGTTTGAAGAGTTACTGAGTTTGAATGCGCCGAAGGTCAAGGAGATAGAGTCCCAGTAGTCAAAACATGAGATAGCAGCATGAGTGTTGGAGACAGTAGAATATCAAATTATAAATGAAGAAACACAAGCATGGGATGTGTACATTAAGAATCAACTGGGTCCACCTAGGTTATTGGATTTATCTTCAAATGGGAGTTTTCTTTATGTAACATTTTGTTCTAAGTCCTTTTCCTAGTGAGCACTAGCAAAAAAAATTTGTAAATGAAAGCTTAGGGAAAGCCCAAAGGGAAAAGAATACCAAGATTCATTTTCAAAATGTATAAGTATAGATAGAATCAAATAGAAGAGGACTTTTCTAGCTTTCTTATGTGAACTACTTGTTGTAAGAAGAACTACTTCTTGTTATAATAAAGAGGATCAAAATTATGTTGGAGAAGGAGTTCTTTAAGTTTCAAATGCATGTTGTGTATATGGTTCGATATGGAACTATTTATGCTTTAGGTTAATACAGAAATCTATGAGATCATTCTAAATTCTGGACTATTCTTATGTTGTGAATGATTTCATTTCCTTGTTATGAATCTTATGCAGCAAATGAGTAATGAATGTTCTAACAAACACTGAACTATCTCTATGTTAATTTTTCAACTGTGTTTATGTATTCCAAATTGATTAGCTATCTGTAAAATTCCTTGTGCAAAAATGCAGTACATTACTCATATAAATAGTAATCTTTCTCCCTGGGGATAGGTTAGATAGGTTTTTAGTTTAGAGTAGTTGTTATTTTCTTTCTGTAGTTCTCGGACAAAGGGGATAAGACGGGAGGTAAGAACATATGCATCACATTGTGAAGCCTTTTTTTCTTGTTAAATTGCACTTAATCTAGGCACTTGCATATCATTTTATAAAAATAAAAAACACATAAATGGTGGACCGGGTGACAACCGGTAATTAGAATTAAACTTTATTTTTATGTTACAGTAGTCAGGCCATTAACCGGGAGGAGTCCCCATACCAAACAATAAGTGATCTATTTGGGAACGGTTTTTGGGGAGAATCCTTACTGTCAGTACTTGGGATTTTCCAAGAATTAATAGTTTTGGTGCTAGAAGGAGGGTCTCCAGTGCATGGCTCGAAGAGGAAATCCATTTAACCAGAACTATTCCATCAATAAAAAATTTGAAACTATTTTTTTATGAAGAAAGAATAAACCCTGAAACTACTGAGCACCTTTACCAAGTCCGTTTTGAAGTAGTTGATCATTTTAGAAGACACACAAGGTCATATGCAAGAAATATTAGGGGATTGCAGACAATCCCTAAATTAACAAGAAGAGGAGCTTATACACAAAGACCCACGTGCACAGAAGATTCAGTCTTAGTAGGAAACTTGGAAGAATTGGTAAACCTATCCTTGCAGGAAATTGACCAACCTCTTAATCAATTAGGGCTTGAATCTCCATATGGTTCACCTTTTCAATCTCCTTTTTAGTCTCCACCTAGACCTCCTCCACGAATCATGGCCAGAAAATGTACCTCCAAATCCTAATGCAAATTAAGCTAATCCACCACATGTACCAACTTAGAGGGCTCGAACACCATTGAACTTGGCTCCTCCAACCCCTGCTTTGCCTCAGAATCCTAAAAATTCATTACCTAAATTCAATTAGGGAGAAGGAATTTCTATGGATGACCACCTACAAAGCTTTTTCTTAGCCTTAGAAGGTTTGGCAATAGAACATGAAGATGTAGTATGCAGACTATTTCCGCACACCCTTAAGTGTAAAGCAGCATCATGGTATTTTGGTTTACAGGATAATTCGATCACCAAATGGGATACTTTTGAAAGACTATTTAAAAGAAAGTTTGGTAGTGAAATAACTACTGAAGTTCTTTGATGAATGAGTTACTTGGTCTAAGGAAGGAGAATAAAGATAATGTGTAAGACTTTAGTCAGAGGTTTTCCGCACATTTAAATAATTTCAGCCCTTCCATAAGGCCTGCTGAAGAAAATTTAATTGAATATTACACTTCATCCCTTGGCCCTAACATAGCTATGTTTGTTAAAATATTAGTAAATTGTACCTTGGCAGAAACTTATGAAGAAGTAAAAAAGATAAAGGCTGAGCTTGAAATTGTAAATAAACATTCCGTGGAGTCAAAGACCAGGACTTTCAGTAGCAAGAAACCTCTATTATTGACACGGCCCAAAGATGAGAATTCTCATGAGTTAGAAGGTGTGGTAAATATGGTACAAAAGTTATCCAACAATTGTTGACTTAGAGAAAGATAAAGAGGCAAATTCAGGCAGGAAGTGGTATAAACCTTTCTTTAAGAAGAGACGAAAGTGGCCCATCCCAACCACCTACACATAGTATTTATGTTATGAATCTCACTAAAGTTGGAATGGAAAATTTATGTACATTTCATCAACAACCTAACTCTAAAAAGAATTTCCCGCGGTGGATTAAATCCATGATGTTGGTTATGAATCAATTACTAGACTCTAACTTAACAGAGCCCAAGGTTGAAGATGAAAAGGTTCACGAATCAGGGGAAGCACCTGAGGAGACTACCATGGTCTTGTGGGACTGTGCACCTATGTTGGGTCTGGAAGATGAAGAGCTTAATGAGGAGATAAAACTTTCAGCTATGAATGTCACAACTAGGAGCAAAGGTCCACTGATTGAAGATAACACATTACTGCCCAAAATCAAGAGAATTCAGGAAAACATGAAGAAATTCAGAAATAACACTTAGACCCAACCTATATCAGATTTGGTCATAACGAGGAAAAATGTTCCAAATATCAGTAATCCCTTGAAGGATACTAAAAGTAAAGTATAAGGTGTTAAGAAAATTGCAGCAGACTGTGAGATGGGGTATGATATAATAGAAGACATCAAGAAGACCAAGGCTAATATCTCTTTATTTGAGATGTGTAGTTTACGCCAACAAAAGAAGAAAATTTTGGAATCCTTGGATCCACCAACCAGTAAACCCCAACAATTTATTCAGTCATAAGAAGAAACCAATGAAGCTGGTATTAGGGGAAAGTCCAAATCTAGAACATTACCATTTCTGCTTACATTTGAAATTTTTAATCATAATGTGCACAACTGTTTGGTAGATTCTGGAGCATCTACAAATGTTATGCCTCTGTAGATTTATAAAAGGATAAATGGAAAACCCAATCCATCTAATGGAAATATCATACAGTTGTATATAACAATCGTGAAGGTGGTAGGTGAGATGGAATATGTGCTAATACATTTAGCTACTGATGAAAGAGTGTGCCAATTTATAGACATTATGGTAGTAGACATCCCTGAGGCATATGGTTTGATTTTGAGCCGAGAATGGTCTACGATACTAGATGGATATTTTGCAACTAACTGGTCCCATTTTTGGTTTCCTTATCAAGGTTGTAATAATCATATAAAAATAATGAGGGAACCACATATGAGACACAATGTGACACAATTGGAAGGGAAGAATGAGCCAATAACTTTTTCACACTTAGTGTTGGGAAATTATTTCATTGAATTGGAACCAGGAAACTACCAAGCCGAGGATGCTAATAATGAATCAAATACACATCCCGAACTCATTCTGTTTTCATGGACTGATAAAATTGATTGTAACATATTTAGCTTAGTCCCAGATGTAGAAATTAGAAATAGTTCAGTAGAAGTAGCAGATAGGTTTTGGGTTTTATATTTTAATGGTTTAAAAACTCAGGAAGGATCAGGAGCTAGTTGTATCCTGATGGATTCATAAAATAGTAAACATTTTATTTCTTGTAGATTAGAGTTTGAATGCACAAATAATACAGCTGAATATTAAGCATTAATACAAGGATTAAATAAGGCAATGGAATTCAAGGTCAAAAATTCAAAAGTCTATGGATATTCTAAAATTATTGTTGAACAAGTTTGAAATAAAATCCATTGTTTATCACCACATCTAAAAGGTTATCAAAACGAAGTTTGGGATCTTATAATGAATTTCGATGCATTTAATATAGTTTCAATTCCTAGGCTAAAAAATGCAGCAGCTGATTTATTAGCTACTTTAGCTGCCAGGATTGTTCCTATGAATAATCGATGTTCCATTGAATTGATTTTCAGGCCTGTTGTACCAGACAACATCACTAATCTAAGAGTGTTCGATGACGACCCATAGATCTTAGAATTTATAAAAAATGATGAGAATTTCAAAGGGGCTATAACCAATGAAGAGGAACATCAAGCAAATCTTCGAAGTGGAAATTTCATACCCAAAGGAGTTAGAACTTTGGAAGGAATGTTTGATCTTAATAACAAGCTTAGAATACCATCCAACATCAAAACACACAGTTCATCTATGCAATTTGATCTGGTAAATTTGGGGTCAAAAGCTAAGCCCAAATATGTAAAATTGGGAAAGTGTTGCTCGCCTGGGGAAAGAATCAAACTCATTAGCTTATTTAAACAGTAAAAAGATGTCTTCGCTTGGACATATGAATATCTTAAGACATATGGCACTCGCATTATACAACATGTTGTTTCGATTAAAGCAGGAATCAATCCATTCCAACAGCCTTTGAGAAAGATGCATCCAAAATTAGAACCTTTGATTCAAAGAGAAGTGGAGAAGTTCCTTGATGCAAGAACTATTTTTAGAGTTAGACACTCAGAATGGGTTTCGAATTTGGTACCAGCGAGAAAAAATTCTGGTGAGATTACACTTTTTGTGGACTTCATAAACTTGAATCATGCCTCCTATAAAGATAACTACCTTGTCCCTCCCATGGAACAGATATTGTAGATGGTATTAGGATAAGAATTATTCTCTCGATTAGATGGTTTCTCAAGATACAACTAGGTGTTGGTAGCAGAACAAGATCGACTGAAGACCACTTTTAGAACAAAATGGGGGACTTTTGGATATAAAAGGATGGCCTTTGTTCTTATCAACGTTGGAGAAACTTTCCAAAGGGTGATGGACATAGCTTTCTGTGGTTTGATTGGCCGCAGAATAGTAGTTTATTTGGATGATGTTATGGTTTTCTCCAAGAAAAGAGAAGAGCACACTTCTCATCTAAAGCAAATTTTTTATCACTATCGGAAATATGGAATCTCCTTAAATCCGAAGAAGAGTGTGTTTTCCATATTAGAAGGAAAGCCACTAGGTCATATAATTTCTAAGAAAGGGATCTCCATAGACCTGGAGAGGATTAAGGCTATATCACATATCCCTTTTCCCCACAATAAGAAAGGAATACAGTATTTTATGGGGACTATAAACTTTGTGCAAAGGTTTGTGCCCGATTTTGCTAAGATAGTCAAACCTTTGCAACAAATGATTAAGGAAAGTGCTCAGTTTAAATGGACTGACATAGAGAAAGGTGCATTCAACAAGATTAAAATGGCAATAGCTCATGCACATTCTCTTAAAATTCCAAATTTCAAGAAATATTTCATCTTATACACTTTTGCTTCAGACAACTTGCTAGCAGCAGTTATTACGTAGAAAGAAGGGGAAGATGAGTACCCCATACCATTCATGAGTACTAGATTACAAGGTGTTGAGTTGAATTATCCCACTGTTGATAAACAAGCATATGCATTTTTTAAGGCGGTAAAGCAATTCAGACCATATATACTGAACAACAGAACCAAAGTTATTGTGCCTCACTTGGAAATCCGTAATCGTTTTGTACAAAAGGAGTTAGGAGAGAAAAGGCAAAGTTGGTTCATAGCCTTGCAGGAGCATGAATTTGAATTTAAACCAAAAATTATTGTCAAAGGACAAGGACTTTGTAAAATAATGGCTGAAATTTAGGACAATGAAGAAAATGATTGGGAAAATGAAACCGAATTGGATATGATTGATGTGTGCCCCATATTTATAGCCCCAGAATATTGGTATAGAGATTTAGTACATTATCTCGAACAAGATTATTTTCCTGAACACTAGAATTCCAAACAAAGAAGGGCATTGCACTTGAATTCTACATCGTATCAGATAATCGACGGAGTTCTGTTCAGAAAAAACTATGATGGAGTTTTTCTCAAATGTTTAGAACGAGAAGATGTTGCGAAAGTCGTGAAAGAATTACATGATGGCCCTAATGGAGTTCATTTTTTAGGAGACACTACAGCACACAATATTCTAAGGGATGGATAATATTGGCCAAATTTGTTTAAAGACGCTCACGCTTATGTCCGGAAGTGTGATACATGCCAAAGGAGCGGTGGAAGACAAGCGAAAGAAGATGGGCCCTTGCAACCAGTTATTATTTCTGAACTGTTTGAGCAATGGGGAATTGATATTATCAGAGAGATTAATCCTAATTCTTCATTACAACACAAGTACATCCTCACGGCCATAGATTATTTTACCATATGGGTGGAAGCAATCCTGTTACGAAAAGTAAACGAAGATGCAGTTATGGATTTCTTACAATACCATATTATGACCAGGTTTGGGGTTCCAATTTCCCTGTTTTTTTATAATGCATCTTATTTTTCATCAATCAAGCTTACTACATTTGCTAATGAGAACAGAATTAAATTACATTATTCTGCTAACTATTATCCGTAAGGTAATGGGTTAGCTGAATCTACTAATAAAAATATCATAAGGATTCTAAATAAAATAGTCATAGAGAATCAAAGAAGTTGGCATATAGCTCTTCCTAATGCACTTTGGGCTGATCAAGTTACACCCAAAAACTCCTTAGGTGTGTCACCCTATACCTTAGTTTACAGAAAGGAAGCTGTCCTTCCCCCTAACATTTTATTGCCTTCTTCTCATTTATCCCAAGAATATGGAGGGTCTAATAGTGAGGTTCTACAAGCCTGATTAAATACCCTACTAAAATTAGAAGAGTCTAGATATAGGTCTAAAGAAAGGTTGAAGCACCAGCAAGAGATTGTGAAAAGATGGTTTGACAAGAACAAGTCCGGGAATAAAGAGTTTGAGGTAGGATATTTGGTTCTGAAATGGGATCACCTGCATGATGAAAAGGGAAAACACACTAAGTTTTGACATTTATGGATAGGCCCATTTTAGATTCCATAAAATCTAGGCCCCTCGACGTACAAGTTACAGGATTTGCAGGGGTGGGAAGAGAATCTGCCAGTTAATGGTTTGGTTCTCAAACCTTATTTTACTTGAAGATTTTTGAAGTTTTTTGTACATAAATAAACCTTTTGTTTCAATTTTTTTGTAGTTAGATTGCTTTCTTTGAGTCAGATTTATTTAAGTTTGTTTTATTTACTTTATTTCGGTTTTCAAATAAGCCAGCACAACTTTTGGCATTTGGGGGACATTGGAATTTTGGGAAAACTACAAATATTTTGATTAGAAAGCTTCTTATTAAATATACCTATATTTTAATCAAGATTCTTTAATTTGATAGACTATTTGAAGGGAGGGTATGAACAAATTGAAGTCCTGTTTAAACCCCTATCAAATAACTGAGGTAAGAAGAGTTTAGAATACTATTTTGGGGCTTCACCCACTTCACACTAGAATCTTTCCTAGGAAGCTAACAACAATAGACCCACAGAAAGGAAGCAGGGTCGAAAGATGTATGGTATTAAAAATGATCCCATGCCACAAATAAAATCCAAAAGGCTTAAAAGAGTCAAAATTCCTAAAAAGAAATCAGATATCAAAAAACATACTGAATAAAATTAGTAAATCGATAATATTGCTCAGAGGTTCTTCTCCATCCATGAGTTGAACAAAAACTATCTCTCACACAAAAGGACACTATGGATGGAAGAACCTAGACCAAGTTTCAAATGAAAGGAGTAGTCCGGGAAGATTCAAAAGGACAAAAGGTCTAAAAGCATTAAAAGAATGCAAAAGGCATGGGAATGAGGAACAAACAAATACGTCTGTCCACACTCTATCACGATCCTGTGGTATCTAAGATATAAGAAACCAAATGTAGAGGTAAAATGAACTTCAGTTTTTGGCCTCATAAGAGTTATCAAGACTTCGAAAAAACCTAGTTTCCCTACCATAGTGGATTATAATCAATGTTAAAGTTCTAAATCTTATATCCCTAGAAAGGTATAGACATCTTAAAAAAATCTTGAAATTTTGGGGGGAAGTTGGTTAAATAGAATGCCTTAAAGAAGTTTTATTTATTAAAATATAGTTTTTCTAGAGATCTATGTTCACTAGCCAGTCACTAATTATTGATGCTGCAACAACTCCCCAACAATTTTTTTCTTCGGGCCCCCCTTTGTATTTCTAGTCTTTGGTGTTTCTTAAAGTTTCTTTTGCCTTCTTTTTTACTTAGTTTTCCTTCTACAAATCGATTTTTTTTTAAGAGAAAAATCATTTTATCCACTCCATGTATTGAATGAACTCACAAAGTTTATCTGATACAGTGGAGGTTCTACCCGGTTGCTTGTCGATCTTCATGCCCTTTTGTCTTTTGAGAAGACTCTCATAAGTTTATCGATGCATCGGTTAAACTTTGATGTCCGCAACCAATGCATCGAAAGGCTTGTTATAGCTTTTCGACGAAGTAGATTGACTTGGTGGAAGGAGTCATGTTCTCTCCCACCCACTGTTTTGGAAGACTTAGATGATTTTTTTGGCAAAATCCTAGCCAATGTTTCGGATGACCCTTTTGTCTGCAGCCGATGTTTTTCGAAGTCCCGGTTGATACCAAGCTTAAACATGAGTGTTTTTCTTGATGAAGAGTCCTGAAAGCTTATGTGCGTCAGATCGCTTCAATATTTCCACCCGACACTATCATAGGCGTTTGTCTCTTTCCACTCGATTGTCTTCGGAGGATTAATTTGATAACCTACAGTTAGAAGCTCTTGAATCATCCAATAAGTTTTGGTGAGGAAGATAACTTTCCACCCAATGAACATCGGATACCTCTCCATTTGTCACCCAATTTCATCATTTTTTTAAAAATTTGGTGCTGATGTGGCCTCGATTAAATGTCATAAAGTCACACACATGGACCATTTATTGACCCTTTGGCTGAGTCTTTTTAAGTAGCATGGGCACTTGTCAAAGTTATTCATTTCCCGTCGAAGTTGTTGGTATTTTCTAGGTGAGCTGTCAGTTACGTTACAGATCCAATCAGCTGTGTAGGGACTGAGTGCGTTCTAGCCTGTCAGTTCTCCTCACCAAGTAGGATCTCATTTAACTTGCTCAGTCATCTTGACGTTTTAGGGTGTTAGGTTTTATTATTGTTCCCTAGGTTTATATACCCTAGATTTTTGGGGTTTTTTCCTTTGCGATTTTTGTATGTTAGATTCTGAGGTCAAGCTACTCATGGATCATGAGGCGATGCATTTTTTGACCTACCTTGTGCCAGTAATAGGATTCCCCTGTGCCATGGGGGTTTCATTGCTAGTAGGTTCCAAAGGGGAGGGTGTGTGCAGACTGGCATTTTGCCATCTGCACCACTCAATTTCTTATTCAAAGAAGTGCAAGTAGGGAGGTTTTATCATTGGCCAAGTAGGGAGTTTTTGGGTCTAGATTTTCTGAAACCCCTAAGAGTGGTTAGAGCCCTAGTTGTGATTCCCACAACTTGGTGGGCATATCTCCGTTGATGGTCTTTGTGGCCTAGGGGTGAATTTTTTCTCGCTTAGGGATTTTTTGAGCTAGGTAGTTTAATTGTAGGCTATGTAGGAAACAATGGAGAAGCTTAATTCGTGCCCAGATCTTACTATAGAATTGGTTTATTACTGATTGAAATGCCTCAGGATGATGTGGTAATGTTTGTTTTTTTATTTGAGTTTAATTTGTTTCTAGTTATATGTATATATGCGTCTAAGACTTCTTTTAATGATTTTGACAGCCTCAATATTTATTTCACACCATGCCCAGAAAAGGGAAGAATAAGGCCCAAGCTGTGGAAGATGTCCCAGAAGTGGAAATCGTCATGAAGGTAGAAATAATATATGAAGATACTAAACTAGTGACTTGAGCTGATCCTGAATTCAGATGGGACTAGATATATCAAATGATCAAAGACCACACTATCCTAGGGGCAGGTTTAGAAGATATACCAATCTACAAAAATATAAACAAGTCAGTCATCATGAAGGAATCCACTCGTCCTGAGCTTTTTCCATGTTCTGAGGTCATCGGCTAGATACTTCTAATAGTAGATGTAGCCAAGATGATCCTTGAAGATGTAAATGGGAAAGGTTTTTCATCTTATAGTTTGGCATATGTAGCTCAAGCATGTAAGCTACCCGTAGCTCAGATGTATTTGATAGAAAAATGGTTGAAGGAGTTAGACCTGGATATTTTTTACTATATAAAGTATATGGTGATCCATGGGAAGAAGTTCCATACAAATCCTACTGGGGAGTATGAAACTGTGAATTTAGGTACCCCATATAGGCTTATAGCTTTGATGTTGAATCGAATCTTCAATCGAGCACATGGAAAATTTTATAAGATAGGCTGGGTACCAGTGATTTACTTTGTAGCCACTAGGGGTACTATTTTCAACTGGGCTAACATAGTCTCACATAGCTTATCTTCATGTATCTCTGCATAACTTGGAGGTACATCCTAAAATAAATCGGAATTCTACATGAGTTATTTCCTGATTGATTGCATTTTATGCACTCACCAGTTCCCATCGCTAAAGTGCAAATGGGATAAGAAAAATACCACCATGTATTCTACATACCAGCTCTTCTGGACCCATAAATATCACAGTTCTTACAATAAGATCTGTGAAGAGTTCATCATGCTATTCTACAAGCTAATATTCCTCACAGAATGCGATTGCATGTCTAAAAATACATTAGAGGAAGTGGAGGAGAATGGAAAATATTACCTTTTCTGAAGGAGGCTTGTACATAAGGATATATGGGGGGTCTAGAGCCCCTTCCCTGTTTCCAAAATATGCTACTGATTATATTGTGCATAAGGAGGTCGTGAGGTAGCTTTATATAGATAGGATTCGAAATTTCTTGTTTGATCAGAAGAAGGATGTGTATCCACCTCTCCCATTCTATATAGGTAGTTACAAGCTTGCCAAAGTAAAGAGTGCATTCGAGTTTGTAAAGGAATTAGAATATTTTCATTTCAGGGAAAAAACATTTCCACAGAAATAATTTAGTAAAAAAGATTGCATATTACTATGCAGCGGTAGGAGTGCATTTCAAATACATGGACTACTAGGACAAAGAAAAAGAAATATTCTGCAATGCCCGCAATATGACAGCATTGAGCTAGAGGTTCAAGAAGAAAATAAAGACTATGTGTGAAAAAGGAGGCAATAGTAGTGATATCAAGCAGAAAAAACAAGAGGAAGAAGATGCCAAGAAAAGAGAAGAAGAATCCCACAAAATTGTTAAAAGAAGCAGAGCAACATTTAGCTGAGGAAGCACAAAAGAAAAGGCAGGAAGAGGAAGATCAAAAAAGGAAAGAAGAGCAAAATTAGAGAAAACGAGAAGAAGAAGAGCAAAGAGTATGGGAGAAGATTGAAAGAATTAACAAGGAAATGACTGAACGAGCAAAATAAGAAGAGAAAAAGGAAGTCGAGGAACTAAAGCAGAAAGAGAAAGAAGGCTGGGATCAAGAGAATAAAGAGTAGGGACACGCTCTAGAAGGATTTTTTCAATGTGGCAAAAATTGTATGAAGCCATCTCACTTGGATTGGAGCTCATTTAACCGTCCCAATGAACATGCCCCAGAAAACCTCAGGAAGTATCAAGATGGAATTGGTGATATTTAATTTTTTTTGCAAATCAGTAGTATGATTGAACAAATCCATTGATGAAACCATAGAGAAGTGTATCGAGATTTACAAAGTAATGTGTTTGATGCACTATCAATGCCATATTTTGACAAGTAACCCGGAGCAGGATTTCCTAGCCAGAGAGAAACACTTAAAGAACCCCCAAGACAGGCTACAGAGAGGAGAAGAGAGCATATCTAAGATTGAATCTATCAGTCAGGAAGCCATTGGAGTTTGGATTGTATAGGTTTCAGTACACAAGCATCTGTTTGAAGAGATGCTGATTTAGAATGTGCCAAAGGTCAAGGAGATAGAGTCCCAGTTGTCAAAACATGAGATAGTATAGCGAGTGTTGGAGCCAGCAGAATATCGAATTATAAATGAAGAAGCCCAAGCATGGGATGTGTACATTAAGAGTCAAACTGGGTCCACCTAGGTTATTGGATTTATCTTCAAATGGGGGTTTTATTTATGTAGCATTTTGTTCTAAGTCCTTTTCCTAGTAAGCACTAGATGATGAAATTTTGTGAACAAAAGGTTAGGGGAAGCCCAAAGCGAAGAGAATACCAAGAGTCATTTTGAAAATGTATAAGTATAGATAGAATCAAATAGATGAGGACTTCTCTGGATTTCTTATGTGAACTACTTGTTGCAAGAAGAACTACTTCTTGTTATAATAAAAAGGATCAAAATTCTGTTGGAGAAGGAGCTGCTTAAGTTTCAAATGCATGTTGTGTATATGGCTGGATATGGAACTATTTATGATTTAGTTTAATATGCAAATCTGTGAGATTGTTCTAACTTCTCGACTATTCTTATGTTGTGAATGATTTCATTTCCTTGTTATGAATCTTATGCAACAAATGAGCAATGAATGTTTTAACAAACATTGAGCTATCTCTATGTTAATTTTTCTGCTGTGTTTATGTATTCAAAATTCATCAATTATCTGTAAAATTCCTTGTGCAAAAATGCAATACATTACTCATATAAATAGTAATATTTCTCCCTGGGGATAGGTTATATAGGTTTTTATTTTAGAGTACCTATTATTTTCTTTATGTAGTTCAGGGAAAAAGGGGATAAGATGGGAGGTAAGAACCTATGCATCACATTGTGAAGCCTTTTGTTTTCTGTTAAATTGCACTTAATATAGGAACTTGCATATCATTTTATAAACATAAAAAACACAAACTATGGACTGGGTCGCAACTGTTAATTAGACTTAAAATTTATTTTAATTTTATGGTAGTCGGGTCGTTAACCAGGCGAATTCCCCATACCAAACAATAAGTGATCTATTTGGGAGCGGTTATTGGGCAGAATCCCTACTATCAGTTCCTGGGATTTTCTAAGCATCAACAGGTATGGAGGGTGGTATTATTTTTGTTATGAAATTCATATTAGCATGCAAAAAATATTCTAAATAATATATATAATATTGTGAGGAAGATCAACTGCTCAAAGACAAGTCAGTATCTAGTTAAAAAACAAAATTTTTGGGAGATGAATCTAGTATAATGAGAGGAGGATTATCAAAGAAAGGATTTGATATTTCTGATTCTAATATATCAGAGACTAAATATATATCAGAGACATGATAAAAGGATTGAACTCTGGCACTCGAATCATAAGTTATATCACTTTGAAACTGCACACTATGACAATGTTATGAGGAATCAGTAAGCTTCTCTAGTTCATCTGGAACTTTGATCTTGTGCTTCTCAAGAAGCTGAGACATGATGTCCATCTTATTCTTGAAATAATTATTCTCTGAGTGAAAACCCTTTCTAGAATAAGAACACTTGAATGTTCTCCCTTTCTTCTTACCCTTCTTTACTGAATCTTCATTAGTAGGCTTCAAACTTTCATCTTCAATTCCCAACTTTAGCTTCTTCATAATTTGCTTTTCTTTGGATTTGATATTCTTGTTTCCTTGAACCATGAGAGCATGATCCTTTCCCTTGGAAGAATCAAGGACACTCATATGGATCAATTTATCTTGATCCTTTGTTAGTGAATCAAGAAAAGTATTTAAAGAAGGCATTTTCCACTTAGGAACAACAAGCCTAGTAGCATGAAAAGTAAACACAAAAACTGAGTAATCAGGACCCAATTTAGAAAGAATGGAAATGATTAATTGATCATATTCTTTCTTAATCCCACATTTATTGAGAATTAGAACAAGTGACTTGAACTTGGTGAAGAAACCCTCGAGAGAATCAAAATTGCTTGGACTCAATGAGAATAACTCAATCTCTAATTGATGCACTTTTAGCTCATATTGAAATCCAAAGAGAGACTCCAATTGAGTCCATTCTTGGTTTGGAGTGGTGAAACCATCTATATGAAAGAGTAGATCAGGAGAAATAGAGAGGAAAATAAATCCATAAAATTCGCCCAACCTATTATTCCACTTAGCTTTTTCGATCACAAAATTAGGCTCATTCTCCAAAGCTAGAGTAACTTTGTATAGTCCTCTACTGCACAATAGAATGCCAATTTTGTCTTTCCATTAATGGTAGTTGAAGGGAGTAAGAATTATTGATGAAGGAGAATCCATACTGTTGAATTGATGTGCTCAAGAAGAAACTCTCTGCAACCTACAAATCAATCTAGGAGAAAATCTTGTAAGCTAAACAAGCTCTTCTTCATAGAGGGATAGGAGACTGGATGTGCTCCTCAAATATGTAGAACTTGATCAACCTTGATGCTCTTATACCATGTATAAATATCAGCTCCTATGCTATGATAAAAGATGCTAATAAGAAGTACGGGAAATAGATCTTGGTACTAAAAATTCTCACAAGCATACACAGGAAAAATAGAGAGAAGAAAAGAGACTAAATCACATGAATAAAGAGATGAATATTGGTGTGTATCCTTCCATTTATTAATGATGAATAATAGTGTACATAAATAGTACATCTCTCATAGGAAAATTGAGTTTTATAGAGACAACTCATAAATATCAAAAAGGCTAACTTACCAAAATATAAAAAACCCCCATAGGTGGCTAAAGCACTTCCCAAATTAGTCAAAGAACTCATGAATTAGAAAAATCATGAGTGATTTATCAAGAGTGATGGAAAAACATGCTAATCCTAGAAAATGGAGAGAAATCCATGAAGTATGGGTTGGAAACAAAAGAACCAAGTTTCCTAGTTAATAAGCTTTACCTCATCCACAGAAAAGCAGGATATAGATGAATAAAGCATAATATGTTGTAAAACGTTGTTTACTAATTCTGGATGTCCATAAAGTGGCTAGGATCAACCCATAATCAGAAATAAAGCATTCATGTGGTATAGATGGCATGTGTTGACTTTAAGGTGCAAGTGGATGCCAACTAATTAAGCTAGTGGGTAGATAATTAATCAAATAATGATTAATTATTTTTTCCTAAGTTATGAGTGGGTTTAATATATTCCAACAGATTGTTGATCCAAGGCACACCAGATCTCATATGGTGCTATATCATCGAGCACTTCAACTCTACTAAAACACCAAGTCCCTGTTGGGCATCTTGATGGATGACATAGACAGGTAAATAGAAGAGATAAAAGAGGAACTAACAACCATGAAACATGTGAGGCTAGATATGATGTTTGTGGATACCAAGATGAATACCATTGTTCAAATGCTCAAAATTGATCTGGAGACCAAGCAACACGAGCGCACCAGATTCACCTCACATCATAAATGAAAGTAACAAAGACCCCTCTGAGGTTCCTCTCACTTCAAATTCCATGAAGCATTTTCTGTTTAATTTCATATTTTTGTTTTTATTTTGTATAAATTGTAGAAAATATTGTAGAAGGTTGATTTACAATAGATATGGTCTAGGCAATATAGGCATGAAAAATTCTATAATAGTTTTGATTCTTCTCTCCAAGACTATGTTTGAAGTGGATACTACTTTATGACATCCTGGATAATTATTCATTCTTCAACTCGTTGTCATAAATGTTCCCCGAAGTTTTCGGGGTGTGGGGACGTAGGAGTGAGGAAACACAGAAACGACATATGCCTAACTACCCCCCACCAAATTTAAGGAAATGTCGAAGGGTATGTCAAGGTGTTTAACATAAGAGACCCAACTAGGAATACTACTAAATTTATATTAGAATACATATAAATTGAAAGCTGGAGCATAATTCATTGAAGCCTTTAGTTTTATTATCTAAAGATTAATACAATTTTACAACATACATCAAGTGAAATAAAATGAAATACAACCATATATAAGTTATGACTGACAAAACAAATTCGTAAATACAACCATATTGGATAGCGAAATGAAATCAAGGATATTGAGAAGGAAATTAATGGATGACATGGCCTTTTATCATTTGAGTTTTTAATTAGTTTTTTTTTTGGAAAAAAAAATGTCGAAGGAAACATGGGGACACCATTTTTAGGAGGGAACAATTTCCCTTCTAAGTTTCAGGGAGTATACTTTAAACGGGGACGTGGGGGGACATTTCCAATGGAGTTTTCAAGTTTCAGAGACGTACAGGGGCGTGGAAACACGCTTCCTACAATTGGGAATGTGTACCCATGTAACACTAGTTGTCATTCTTTGGCATGTTTTCCATTCATGGAGGGTTAACATGCACAACATTTTGTATCGTCGGTTGATTGTCAATTTCTTGTAATATAAAGAACCTCCTCCTTACAAGAGAGAGAACAATTAGATGTAAGAGATGGAAATAAAAGATTCATAAAAACATGAAATTTAAGGTTGTGTGATTTTTTTAATACTAATTTTCAATATATATTAAATTTTTATTTTAAAATAAAATAATATCTAAAATATTAAAAATTATGTTTATTTTTTATTTACACTTATTAGAATAATCTTATAAATGTCAAAATGGTCTTAATAATGGATACGAATATAGATTCAAATTTGAACATTTCTACCATAGTAGTAATTTCAATACTTCTAAAGGCTTAAGTATACACATTTAAATAGATTTTTAATGTTTTTAAATAATAATGATTATTTTTAAAAAGTATCTCTTTGTTATCAAAATAGTGTTATCTTCCCTCGTCGTCCTTATCTTTTGCTATTAATGTTCATATTACAAATTTTTTTTAAACCTTATATTTCACAATCTCACCATATCAAAATCAAAACTTTACATTTATAAGGAAGCCATATCTTTGTTGGCCATCATTCCCACAGAAAGGAAGATATTAGAAAACGACACGAATGATCTGATAATATAATATCCCGTGCTGTCTTTGGCTCCATTCATCTTAATAATTTACAGCCAATGATATGAAATAGCATACGAAGGGGCTAGGAATCTCTAGTACTTTCTTTGGCTCTACCAATAATATATTATGTGAAAAGATATCTCGAAGGACATAAAATAATGCTGTCGAGCACCTTTATGGAACACAACTATAAACAAACTTATGTTGAATAAATCACAGACTGCCAACACATCTTACACGTGTCATTTTTATATAGTAAAATGGACGTATCCAAACTATTCAGTTTTGTCAATTGTTTGAAGACCTCGCTCCATTCTAAGCCAGAGAAGAAAAATGAATAAATACAATCCACAAAAAGCACTTATCTTATGTATCGTAAATAGTCATGTCATGAAAGTGACATTTATATTCTTTTTGCAAATTGTCACTTCTCACTTTCTTCAGCAAAGCATCTCCGCTTAAATGCCATGTCACACAAATTATTGGTCCAGTGTCTCTCTCTGAGCTACACACGAAAAAAGGCGTTTGCCTACCTCATGTTATTCTGCATGCTTTCGGAAACTAAGGCCATCTATTTGCACAATGGAAAAGTTGTTCTGTAGAAAATCATTCTATTTATATCGAGAGGAACATATACTTATAGAACATATAGATTCAATGAAGGGAGAAATGTGAAAAAAAAAAGTTGTTTCGTAGGCTGCGCATTATCTATACTCTCCATGAGAATGTGCTATATTATAGTTTTCTGTATTTTATGTTTTATGAAGTTTATGTTGTAAAAACATATTATATAATTTGATGAGAATTTGGGAGTTTTCGTTCTTGTTTTTTTAAAGGCTGTATTTAGTGTCTATTTTTATTATGAATTAGTATAACTAGTAGCATTTTTTTTCTTGGGAAAAAATTAATACTTTTTCAAAATCCCAATCGGTGTCCGTGCAATCAAAATTCTAAATCAACACTGTAAAAAAAACATAGGTATGCAAATAAACTGTTAAATAAAAACCTTCTACACGAGAAGAAATGATCTATTGATCTAAGATGATGAAAAATACATGAAAGTGGGTCTCCATTTATAGTGATGGAAAACACTATCCATTTGCTACAAATTGATGGTTGATAACGTTTCGTACGTGACTTACAACTCACAAATGCTATGTTCATCGTACAAGAGATGCATTAGAAAATACAAAACACTAACACCCCCCCATAAGCGAAACATAGGGAGGAATCAAAGGAAAGCAAAGATGGGTCCCGACAATTATGCCTAATGTTGGAGTATCGGGTACCTCCACATGGTATAACCGCCGCACCTTTGGGAATATAAAACAAGTGGACTAACCGCCACTCCTGGTGACAGGGCCTTGTGCTGGGTTTCAAATGTTCACCAACATCTACAGGTTTTGGTGTAACGACAAACCTTTCATGGTATCAAAGCAGAGGTCTCAGGTTTAATTCCCCCGAGCTACACCGAAGGCGGGGCGTTGGAGTATCGGGTACCTCCACATGGTATAACCGGCGCACCTTTGGGAATATAAAACAAGTGGATTGACTACCACTCCTGGTGATAGGGCCTTGTGCTGGGTTTCAAATGTTCACCAACATCTGGAGGTTTTGGTGTAACAACAAACCTTACACCTAATGAGGTATCCATGTATAAACTCATACTGGAGAAAAGGAGAAAAGCCCATAAGAAAAAAATCCTCCTAAAAAAAGAGAACACGTCATAAAAAAATGTGAAGGTAGGAGGATTTAGGATAACCCCCTAAAGACAACTTCCTTCACCCCATGCATCAATCGTAACTAAAGAAAAAAAGTGGATGCCAAAGGTTTAATGAAGATGTCAGCAACCTGCTCTTTGGTAGGCACGTACTCCAAGCTAAGAACACCATCCTGGAATAGTTGACAGATGAAGCGTATGTGAATCTCAATGTGTGTTGTCCTTTTATGCTCAATTGGGTTGCGAGGGTTGTGTATGGCACTCTGATTATCACACAAAAGAGTAGTGGGGTGATCTTGTATAATTCCAAACTATGTCAATAGTTGTCGAAGCCAAAGGACTTCTTGAATAGCAAGAATTACAACACGATACTCATCCTCTGTAGAATATAATGCAATTGTTTATTGCTTCTTACAAGACCAAGAAATAGGAGTGGACTCAAGGTGTTAAAGAATGCTAGATGTGGAATTTTCACCATCAACAAAACCATCCCAATCAAAATCAATGAAACCCTCAAGTTAAGAAGCACCTGAGGTGTATTGAATGCAAAAAACTGGTAGTGCCCTGAATGTACCTAAGAAAGCACTTAACTACCTTCCGTTGACTCTCCTGAGTGGTGACAACTTCTCCTAACTCGTGCGACCCACGTTTTGCATAGCCCATTAAGACAACAAATACCCGAGATATTGGCCCGACAAAGCAAGCCCCGTCGACAACACCTGCGAAGCAGATGTATTCTCACCCGAGATATCTCTTCGATGGGTAACAGCCAGAACCATGTTTCTGTGATTTTCGAATGATTATAGTCCCTTGGCTCGCAGGGAAGGAGCTCAACGAAGGAAACATGGAGACTGGACATAGGAATCAATCTTGCATGACCAAGTGCAAATACATGTCATCACACGTGATTTGACCTTCCTTTCCACCTCGCAACTGGCGCAACTTGTGTGGCGCACCTGAATCTTACCAATTGGACCTCCAACTCAAGTCGTGATTCAAGACAGAAGCATACAGGGCAATATATACATGTTCATTTCAGTGGCACCTTTCCAATCATTCATCTACTGATTACAGGATAACATTAGGGTTTTAAGCAACATTTAGCATTATACAGGAAGTAAATAACAACCATTCATATAAACATCCACCATATCAATCATTCATTCAAATGCAAGAGATAACGTGGAAACCCATCTGGGAAAAACCACCAAGGTGCTCTTCATTTGGCATGAGAAAATGATACAGCACCTTGCAGTCTGCAGGATGCAAACTGATCTTAAGATATGTCTTTGAGACTTAGACTTATGGTCCTCATGCTCTCTGGTTTGCTCTTCTACCCTACATCTACTCCTAGCGGTCTGCGCACACAGAAGCTAGAATTGCGGCTCAATAGCCCCCTCTATCGCTACCAGACTCTTCCTGAGTCTCCTCTTCTATGATCTCTACCACATTACAGCAAAAGTGGCATCCTTCACCATGGATTACCATTGAACAGACAAACAATTACTAGAGAACTAACCTAAAACATAATCACAATCAATAATAAGCAACTAAAAGCCACTAAAGCCAACCTTCTAATTGCATCCCTCCTATTTATACTATTTTACATGCCCCACAGGGCCGACTACATGCTGGCAGTCGGTTAAATTTCACCATCAGCCACCCCTTAGGCTACAACTATGGTGACCATTACTTGACATGAGGCACTGTTATCTCCCAAAAAGTACACCGTCATTTTGGGTGATAGAATGGGTAAAATTTTTTATTTATGTGAGTCTTGGCCTTCAATATCAAAAAATCCCAGCTTCTCGGCAGTTAACTAAGTCTGTGGAAGTTTACTTAACTGCTGAAACAGGCCAGTTTCGGCAGCTAATATGGTTTGCCAGAATGACTCTAGCTGCTGAAAACATATCCATGTGCAAAAATCAAAGATTGCTTCATACTCATCAAATCATCAAACGAACCTATTGTAACCGCCGAAAGGAAAGATTGATGGTGCATATGCTCTAATGATAAGATCTCTGCTGCTGGGTATCAAATTTATTAAAATGCATGGTTGGTTCCATTGAATCTTTCCCAAACATAGCTAATATATTGGAAAGGTCACAACTCATTTACAGACAGGTGCTATCAATCACTCAGATCTTGTTTTCGTTTGAGTTTCTCCAAATCCAAGTCATATTGGGGTTTACTCCATGTATTAAAGCAAATCAGATGGGGATGAAGCGTTCTAGTTCAAACTGACTTCGTGGCTAAATCTCCAGTCATTATGTCATCTGTCTGTTGCAACATGCTCTGTTATTAAATAAATCCCAAATGCTCAGCTATGATTTGTCACTTGGCTGCCCTGTGAGGTATTTTCGTTGCTGAACCATAACTCAAGAGGAATTTTTGCTGAAATCGCGTGATCTTGAGGGGACATTTTGACGGCCTTCCTGAACTCCAAATTAAAATCTGGAAGCACCAGTGGATAGCTTATGATCTGTAGCTCAAAATCAACTATTCGAACATGCAAAACGGACATCGGACGGTTGAGAAAATCGATTTTTTCCAAAGGCAGTTTTTTCAGGAATTCTACAGGTTTCGGCAGCTTAGGTGAGCCTCCAAGAGCTCATTAGCTGCCGAAAAGGCTGACTTTCGGCAGCTAACGTGTGAAACTGGCAGAAGCCTTAGCTGCCGAAAGCCTGTTTTGCAATTTTTCTTTAAATTTTCGCCCAGATCTCAATTTTGTTCGCCGAACTAGCAGAAAGCCGATCAGAATGAATGAATTATAAAGTATTTTATCAATATCTCAGAGGTTTTGAGCGAGTTTTGAATCAGTGGGCACTTTTGGCTAAGTTTCAAACCTTGTTTGGAGGAACAGCTCTATAAGTCGACTGCCACATCATTAAAATCAAATCTGTCGTGCGCCCAACTCAGTCCACCAAGCCTTGGAAGGCTACTTCACTTCACCAACCACCAAGCCGTTGAAGGAGATCTCCATATCAGCATTTCCTTGATTTTAGGGATCAGTCCCTATCTTTTTGCTTTTAACTGTCAGTTAATGTTTTAGTTAAACTCAACAGATCCATGCTTTTAGGATCTGGAAACTGTTTGTAAAGGCTTTAAAAAGCCTAAGAACTCAGAATGAAATGGGGGGTTCGAGCTTGGAGAAATTTTGGCCTATGCTTTGGTTGCTTATTCCAATAAAAATCACAGTTTCCTTTTGTTTATGTATCAGACTTTTCATCCATCTTTCTTTTATGTATTCTGTTTAAGCTTAGCTCAGCTTTATGCTCATGAACTTGAATGGTTCTGTACTTGGTTTAGGTTTAGCTCAGCTTTATGCTCATGAACTTGAATGGTTCTGTACTTGGTTTAGGTTTAGCTCAGCTTTATGCTCATGAACTTGAATGAAGGAATTCTTTGCTGTTTAGTATGACCCTGCATGCCCAATGTAATTGGTGATCTGAATAGTATTCTCCATACCTTTCTTGTTATATTGCGTCTGATTTACAGTTTCTAAGAGCACTGGCTCATTTAACTATTTTGATAAGCAATCTCTCCATCGTGCTATTTTGGTATCCCATCGATCCACCTTTTCAGAAAACACAAAAAACATGATTTCTCAAGTTACCAAGCATACTTAGCCATAACCACTAAGTAGTTTCTTGGAGTGCTAACAAAATGGCGCCGTTGCCGGGGAGTGAGTTGAGAAGCTGATCTTCCTGGGAGACGACATAGATCTACTCTTTGATGATAGACAAGGGGTAGACACTTATTGGTTATAATTATCTATCTGGCGACTCCATGAGGACGGATTCAGTGGCGACTCCATTGTTCAGAATTCTGTTGGTGATTCCACTGGTATGAAATGGAAAAGATCCTAGCTAAGAGGTATGCTTTTTGTGATTTTTCAGATATAGCTGGTTTTCCACATCCAGTGCCAACTATAAATGAATGGGATGATTATCTTCCTAGATTCATAGGAAGTAAGTATGATCATCCCGGTGAGCACTTATTCAATTTTCATCAATGCATGCTTGAACATGGCTTTGTTCACGAAGATGTCTTGATCAAGCTGTTCAAATTTTCTTTAGAAGGAAATGCTCGTGAATGGTGTCAATCCCTTCCTGCTGTTAGTATTCATTCTCTAAAGGATTTCCATGTGTCTTTCAATTCATATTACGAGAAGATTTATTCAGCTGATCTTCTTTTTCTTGAGTGTTGTCATGAGCTTAATCTTTCGAAAGTAGACATTCATGAAGATTATGCTGCTGTAGAAAATACTCTTCATTATGATCAAGAGATCATTTATCCACATCATGATAGCCATAGTGATGCTTTTGTTATTGCATCAAATGCATCTCCCAACTTATGTTGTCATGAAGATAAGATTGTTCCTATTAAAAATTTGAAAAGTGAAGAGCATATTTTTATATCAGCAAGTGACAATTTCAAATCTACAGAGATTGAAGAGGACAGTCTACAATTTCCAGATTTGCAGGGGCTATCTAATTTTCAGCTAGAACACGTGAATCATGATCCCGAATGTGTTGATGTTGTAGCAGCATATGTTGAGGACAGCCCACATCTTCTAGACTTGCAGAAAAAGACAGATTTCAGCAGACAGTTGCAGGAAAGGCAGAAAAATGGTTCAGATCAGCAATCTGTTTTGTATGTTTCTCCAACAGATCTCGAGCAGCCTGCATTCAACAATGATATTATTAAAGGCAATTTTCAGCATCTTTTTAATTTACAGTTGGATTAGCAGTCTAAAAAGGTATTGCTCTGTGATTTTGATGATCCTTTTGCTGACTATTTAGAGTCCATGAGCAGTATAGATCTTAAAATTTTTCTGCCAGAAGAAGATTGTCTTTATCCTCTGTTCAAACATCTTTTCTACATGATATGGCTTCCATTGTTGTTTAAGTCAAGATCAAAGATGCCTGTAAATCACAATCTGACATGGCTGCATTGGAAATCCAGTGTTACTTGATCATGCTGCTCCTATTAGTTAGTGTAGGAGTAGATAGGAAAATAAGCTCTTATATGAGCACGTAGATCATCTTTAGTTGATTGTTGAATAAGCAGAGCAGGATGCATGTAAGCTACAGGTGGGATACAGGTTTGCAGAGGGATCAGTGTTAAAGACTTGATGACTCCATGCCCAATGCTAAAGGCTACTGGAACTACTTGGTTCTGGGATTCTTCGGAACCTCACTGGGAGGATTCCATCCCCGAGTAGGAGCCAGATGTTATCTCCCAAAAAGTACACCGTCATTTTGGGTGATAGAATGGGTAAATTTTTTTATTTCTGTGAGTCTTGGCCTTCAATATCAAAAAATCCCAGCTTCTCGGCAGTTAACTAAGTCTGTGGAAGTTTACTTAACTGCCGAAACAGGCCAGTTTCGGCAGCTAATATCGTTTGCCAGAATGACTCTAGCTGCCGAAAACATATCCATGTGCAAAAATCAAAGATTGCTTCATACTCATCAAATCATCAAACGAACCTATTGTAACCACCGAAAGGAAAGATTGATGG
>LPNX010711023.1:28397-47952 GCA_001517045.1 Pseudotsuga menziesii
GCACTATCATCCTGACTTACAAATATCCGCTCATACATGCATCATTGTAGGATTACGCCGCCATAAACAACCATGATCTAGATTCTGCACCTGTCGCTTTCCGACCATTATCATTTACGTGCTTCTATGCTTTCCTTTCCTTCACCGTGCACCTCTCTATTTTGCTTATGCGGGTCCTTTTCTTCCTTCGTGATCTTCCTTTGGTTCTGTCACGCGCGCAACGCATCTTCTTTGGTTGCACGCATGAACTTCTTCCTTATGCTCCTTTCCCAGGCCAACAATGAGGATCGAGTCAGAGAACCAAGATACAAGCCCAACTGTAAAAGGATATGTTAGGATGTGTATGAGTCAAATACAGTAGAATCCAAAGCAGTTGTTAATACAACAAGTTGACTTGTGGTGAAGAGAAGCTAGTAGAAAGAGTAACACCTAATTGAAATGGAGTAGGTCTTGATTTACAGTCAACCATGCAAGAGCATTGAAGCAATTCAAGTGCATACTTATGTTCAAAATAAATATCCCTTTTCAATCATGAAGAAACTGCAGACCAAGAAAATAGTGTCTAAGACCAACATTTGTCATATCAAATTGTTCCATTAATTCTTTGTCACGTCCCCAACCCTCTGACTGGCGAAGAGGACGCGGTTATACGTTACAAATCAACCTGGGAAACCATGCCCCATGAACATAAACATGAAGGGTAAAATGCATTGGAATTAAAATTCACACACATATGCATAATGCAAGCAACATTAATAATAACACATATGCAGAGGTCTGATTTCCTAAACATACAATGAAAGCAATTACATTAGTAGCATACATTCACAGCATATAAGCATTCATCATGTTCATTCATAAAATAATACAGTTGCAAGGATTTAAGCACAATAATACTTATCTTCAGGAGAGCTTGTCCCGCAAACCAGCTACGTCGTTGCAACATTCCACCCAACCATAGGCCAGTGCACTCATCAATCTCTCAGCAACACTGCCACCCTCGAGCTAGGCATGATTCTGCAAGGAATAAGGGGAAACTAGTAGGCTCACACGTAGCCAAGGATAAACAACAGTATATAGCCAAGCCAATGTAGTTGGGCTTATCAGGCTATCAAGGAGCTAGGAAAGCTAACTACTAAGCTGGTGGAATCACTGAAGAGCTAGGGAAACCTGTACCAGAACTAGCCTGACTTCTAATACACCCACACACACCCAACACAAGGAATTAGCCCCTTCTCTGCCACATAGTCTCTCAGGCCCTGACTTCCCTTCTAGTGTTATTCAGGGGGGTGTGGAGAAGAAATCCAGCCCTCTATCTCTTTCCATGAGGCTCCTACACGCACCAAGTTTTTCAAGCAGACTAAGCCTCCATCCCACTCCAAATCAGTCCAAGGACCAACCACTATACACACACAACAAAACCGAGCAATCCACAACTCTAGAAAACTAAAGGAAAACACCACTTCAACTAAAAAGGGGTGATACACAACTCAGACTGAGTAATTCGACCCCAGAGTCGTTTATGGCCCTATCATGGCCAAAACAATTCAACAGTGAATTCACAACAACCCAAATTCATGTGGAATCCAGCAGCTATCTCTCAGTTGTGTGAGGGTAATAATACGACTCCCGTGAAGGTGGATTAACCTACACATACGCACAAAATGTGAACAAAAACTACACACAGTAAAATCAAGGAAGAAGAACTGTCTCGAATGTCTGTCTTTGTGAGGAAGAATGAGTGTCTGTGTGATTGTAGAATGAGGATGACAGGAATGATCAGATCCATGGTTTCTTGGGTATGCATTAACATGTGGGAAATGACTAACAGTCCTACCAACACTGACACTGCCCATGTAAACAATTTCCCAGGAAAATAACTACCCCCAACTAGCTCCAGGAGAATTAAAATGATGGCTGAATGAGACGAGGAAAGGTGAGTAAGACCAAAAGAGGGTTTTATCAATTGACACTTTGTTGTTCCCCAATGGCTCCCAAGGGTTAGACATTCCCCCCCCCCCTAACCTTAGGAAAGCATTCCCTTTTCATTTTTGGTTCAATCGACATAGCTGGTTGTAGGCATTTTTAATTAATTTTGCATATGTACATGGTGTCCAACATTATAGCATGCCTGGCTAGCACAAAATACCATCGGCATCACCGAAACATAATAGGACAATCAATGGTGGGCATTTTCCTATAGCCCGCACCATAATCCATTACAATATATACATTATACACAGTTAATGCAAACGGGGTCAATACTGGGGTGTTAGATTCTTGTAGAACATTCTAAACCAAGGATGAAGAACTCCCTATGACAATTAATTCATTCACATACAAAACTAGAATCAAAATATTAAGGCATTGTCTTCTAGTGTAAACAATAGGATCATAATGACAATGATGGAAACCTGTAGGGATTAGAAAATTGTCCATTTTATTGTACCAATATCGAGGAGCTTGTTTGAGACCATACGATGAACGTCAAACTCTGAACAAAAGTGAAGAGTCTTGCACAAAACCAGAAGGTTTCTCCATGTAGATTTCCTCTTTTAAATCTCCATACATAAAAGAACTCTTCACATCCATCTGGTAAACTTACCTTCCTTAGGAGTCAGAAAGAGAAAGAATAAGATGTGTGGAAATCATCTTGGAAACAAGGGAAATTTTTTCTAAATAATCAATCCCTTCAACCTGTAAAAATCCCTTGGCCACTAGTCATGCCTTATGGTTGTCAAGATAACCATTTGCAACATATTTGTCTCTATAGACCCATTTGTAATGAACTATTTTTTGTCCCTTTGGAAGAGGAAGGCGATCCCATGTGTGATTCTTCATCAAGGAAGAATACTCCTTTGTCATAGCATCTTCCCATTCATCTTTCCTAACAACATCAAAGAATTATTGGGGATCATTTGAAATGACATGACTCAAAATAAAGGCACATGTTCTCTGTGGTTGAATGTTTGAAGGAGTAGGAGTGAAATAATTGAAATTAGTTTGATCATAGATATATCTGCCAGTTCTCTTTCACTCATGAAATCTCCTTCACAATGTTTCTCCATTATTAGATTGTTTCCATGTAGGCTTCTCAACTATTGTTGAATGATTTTTTTATCGGTTGAGTTTCGTCATCTATAGCTATTTGATGTTCCTCATATTCTTGTTCTTCAAAAACAAAACTGTGATCATGATCTACACCATCATGGAAATCTATGCTCCTTTCTTGGGCCAACAACCCCCCAACACTCACCTGTAGCTCATCTCGAGCCACGAAGGTGCAATCTGTGCGACACCTTTTGCAATTTTTTTTTTGCACGACTTCTTCCATCTCATGGCTTGCGCACCTTGTTCCTTATGTTTTTTTTAGATGATGAGGCTTGGGTTTATACAACTTCTTCTTTATCCTCTTTTGAAAAGTCTATGTCCATAGGTTCGTCCTGTGTAAGGTCCGAGCCTTCTTGATGGCGTTCTTCTTGCTTTACTTCATCCTCTTGCCCGTCTTTGTCTTCCTTTTTCTCTTCTTCTCTTATCTCTTCCCTTTTTTCTTCTACTCTCACAATCTCAGTTGCATCTTTCGGCATAGGCTGTTCTGCACTTCCAATCTTCTATTGGAATTGGGATTGGAATTGGGCCAGCATGGGAGTAAGCTGTTCTATCTCCTGGCAAGCTTCATCATCCTACTGCTCAAGCTCCTGCACTTTGTCATTGCTTAAGTATTCCAATGAGGTATTGGATAGTGCCTGAGTGAACTTGTGGATTCATTATTGGAGAGGCTGAATTAACCTTGTCACCCTTTCAGCTTCATCCTACTGCTCAACCATCTCCTTGTTGCACATGTTTTCCTAGTCTGCATGGCTCTTGCCTTATCCAAGAGCTTCTTAAGCTCAGTGGCTCTGGAAATTTTCTCCTTGGTTGGAAACTTCTTAATCTAGGCCTTCAATGCCAATATCTATAAGTCTGCTTGCTACACTTTCTTGGCAAGCTGTTCTATAGTCTCATCGTCAATGAGTTGTTCCCATGTCGCGGAAATTACTTCCATTGCTTCTGCGCAGATGTTCTCGGCTTCCCAAAGATGGAAACAAATTTATTTGCTGATTGTTGCCTTTGCTGCAGCACTTCAAGGGGCGTGCTCGACTGATGGTTGGTTTTCATCTCCTGGACCTATTTATTTAGGTCAGCGGCCAGTTTGGATAGCTACCTCAACTGGTGGAGAGGTTTTGCCTCGACTTATTTCTCCTCTTCTGACAGTTGCGCGACTACCTCCTTTATAGCTTGTTCCAATGAAGCCTGCTTTTGGGATTGGGCTTTCAGCTCTTCCAGGTAGAGTTTGATAACTTGCTTGTGCTCCTTTACTTTCCTAGTCACCTTGGCTTCCTAGAATGCAACAGTATTTTCCCGGAATGCAACAACAACATGCTGAATGCAATATATCTGCAGCAATGCTAGCTTAGATAAATCCAAGATCAATGTATCTAAGCTATGGAAACTTACCTCTTTTTCTACTTCCTATGTAGAAAATGCCTACATGGGCATTTCTATTCTTAAAGGTGGGAGCCGTACTGGCGTCGCCAGAGTGTCTGTTGGGTCCACACCATAGGTTTCAACATGGATGCTGTCACACACTTCTACGATGGTCTCAGCCATACAGTTAACTTTCATAGTGATGGAGGCTGTCTACTTGGTTTGCAAGCTTGTGAGCTTACCCAAGGTTTTCTCGGCTACTTCAGCGACTGCCTCAGTTATAAGGGTCAGATCCTCATCTTCTATGCCCATTACTTGGGATCAGTTAGCCTTCTACTTCTTCCTATGTGAGATGGCCAAGGCCTATTCATATTCCTCCATGGGTTGTTTACCCTTCCTTTTTCTAGTCCTTTCGATGCTCATCTCTTCATCAGTAGGATGATTTTCGTCACTGACACTGGGTGGGTGACAGTCCTCTTCTTTTGCCTCCTCTTCTTGGGAGCCATCCTGATGCTCCTGGGTACTGGTATTGGCATGGTCCTGGTTTGGGTTCTCTTGTGGATCCCCCTGTGGCACTTGCAGCCTTGCAAGCACCTCCCCATGATGGCTAAGCCATTATTTAGGCCAGTCTTGGATTTCCGGCTCGATATTCGCATCTCAAAGGATGAAGAATGTTGGGAGTGCTTGCTTCTTGGGTTCCTTACGTGGATGCAGGATGATGTTGTGCAGCACTGCATGGAATTGAATGAACAGATACTTGGTAACCGTCACAGGATTCAATTGGTATTTCCTATGCATAATATTTCAGAGCCTTTCCCCTTGTAGGAAGAATGTAAGTCTGGCATCGGCCTTGAACTTATTGTCTTTGTGGTCCCATAGGTTTTGGTATGGCATGCTGAGGAGCTCTACTAGGATACCCATGGGTTGATAATTTGGTGGCGGATCCCATAGCACAAATGAGATTAAAATTAAAAGCCATCAGAAGTGAAACCTCACCATGGGTTGTTCCCGCACTTCCCATGCATCGTCCATCAGTTCGTTAAAGAGGAACTGGGACCAGTTAATGTGCACTCCTTGTGCACACTTTTTTCCTAGATCTACTGTTGCAGCGGTACACTTAGTAGGACTCATCTTGAGCAGGACCTTACTACACAAGATTTTTGTTGCAGCTCTTACAACACTATTGTTGATGGAACTAAGGAGGAAGCCCTTTCTTTCGCAGAGAAGCTGGTACTTGGTCTTCATGTCATTTTTGTCTAGATTTCCCACTCCTTGTGCAAGTATGGGTCTGGGTCAAGTCCTTGCTACGAAATACCTATAATGGCCGAGATCAAGTCCACCATTACCTCATACAATTTGTTCAGCCAGAGGTAGCCACCATGGAAGCATACCAGCAATTGCTTGACATACATTATGAATAGGCCAGAGCAGCTGAAATGGGGCATAAGGAGCAGGTTTAAGATACCTGACTGATTCAATCTATGTGCATACTCCATTACAGAGACAACTTCTACATTCGGTGGTTCACCGACCTTCACGACCATGAATTGATCTCTGGACATGTCTTGTTTCCTAGTGTCGTATTCCTCAAACCTTAATTCTTGTAGTTTAAGCATGATCGAATCCTGCGACTGCGTGATTCCCTCTGGAGTAATGGGCTCTTCTAATAGTTCTGGTATGTCCACCATTACTGTTATGGCACTTGGCTTCCTTGGTGATACATACAGAGGGAGCAAGTACTTTTCTTCACTCGTTTGCTTTGCTTCTGGAGGTGATGGTGTTGGTGGAATTGGGTCATCTTTGCGGGCCTTTGGTATCTTTTCTATGGGGCCAGAGGAAGTGGGGAGGTCCACACTCGATGAGGATCTGGCGATAAAACTTTGGGCTTCAGCTGGTTGTACTAGTGGCTGGGTTGCAGGCATCTGCACAAACTAGCCCCCTGGTGGTGGTGGGTGGGGTGACCTCTGCAGTAGTTTCTGAACTATCTTCGGCTTCAGAGGTATCTTTGTCTTAGTCTAAGTCTTCTTCATCTTCTTGGCCAACCGAGTTGGTTCAGATATGTATGGTGCTTTTGAAATCAGGCAAGCTAAGGGTAATGAAAGAGTGGAATCGTCAACATCACCAGATAATTCAATGAGCATGGGATTTGGCTCAGGGGGATGGATCAGGTTCACTCAACATGCTTGTCTCTCTAGTTTCTTAGCTCATCCAGTTACTGTAAAGGTTACAATGATAGGGGTTAACTACTTTTTATAGGAAACATGCCCCCGTGCTAACTGGACATAGTGATGGATCATGTGACGAAGCACATGGGATCGTCCTTCATCATTTGTACTTACACACTTGGGTTCCATCATGCACTCTAGTTCTTCTTTCACTTTTTCTTTATAGTGCATGTTATCACTCTAGGAAACTCCTCTAGGTTGCAGCTCAAGGATGCCTGGTAACTTACAATGTTTTTGGGGTTTTCTAATATGGATCAAGTCAAGTGATCTATATGACATTCCAATATCAAGACATGCATGAAACTCAATCAGGTACAAGGATTTAGTTACCAATGTTCAGAGGTTGACAGTAAGGTGCAAGGATGGAGAACTCATCAGGCTGGTAGATTTACACACAAAACAGATGCATATAAATGTCTAAATCATGATAAGGATGGTACTTATAATTCAAATCACATCAACATAATAATAGGGTGACAGCTATCAGTCATTAATTAACTTGAATTTAACTTGAATACACATTAAAGCATAAGCACAGAAAGACAGAAATGGAAGCTAAACAAAATGATAACTAAAGAGCTTATATTAAATCATGAGCAAAATGAGAAGCTGACAATAGTATAGGTATATAAGTCCTAGAAGTCGAACCTTTTCAATAAAATAAGTCTTAGGCTTTATATCCTTTACAAAAATACTTATCTCTAGAAAACTTGGATCTGATTTAAGAAAAACAAACAAAATAATTGTTATTAGGTTAAAAAACCCTAATTAACTACTTGTCTAACTAACTGTAGAAGTAGTTCACTGTTTGAACCTTCTAATAACTGAAGTAAGTATTGGAAATCACTACCACTGGTCCTCTACTGGTTAAGTCATTGTTTCACTTTGACAATTAAGTATTGGTGACCTTTTCTATTGTTATGTCCCAGTAAAACCGAAGCACACCTTCCCTATTAGGTCAACGTTTGCCCTAGAAATTTGGCCAAATTGTTGAAAAACTAGGGCTCAGAGATGGATTTGGTCCTTCAAATATGTGACACCTATGTATAAAATGAAAGAGGTTTTTGTACATTGTTTTGGTTTGAGAAACAACCTCTCTTTTTTTTTGGAAATTCATTTTCATATTCGCGAGACCTATATTTCAAAAACATGTGTAAAACAGGGAAATTCTGAGATCCAAAAATTAGGGCTAAGAGATGGGTTCCAATATGAAATATCTGTAGGAAAACTAAGAGAGGTTATTGTTCTTCGACATGTTGGGAACAAAAACCTTCGAGAGTTTTGCAAAATGACTCTCCAGTCATTCATAATCACCATTTTAAAATGATGCCTTTTCATAGTAAAAATCCCCTTTCGGTAGCTTAGAGCGTCCTGAAATTTCGGTCTTAGTTGTCGAAAGTCTACTTTTGGTGGCTTAGAGACCATTTTGAAAACACGCTTAGCCATGGAAACCTGTGTTTTGAATTTTTTGAGCGGGTTTTTTCCCCAATGCATTTCACTTGCTTTCAGTGGTTAATACCCTCCTTCAATCACCCACTAGGTTGCTGAAATCAAGGCTTTTCGGTGGCTAATGAGCTATTGGAAAGCTCGCCTAAGACACCGAAATTCCTTTTCCCAAAATTTCATGAAAACACAATTAGTAGGCTTTCGGTGGTTAACATGGTCCTGTGTTAAAACTATTAGCTGTCAAAAGGTGAGCTTTTTGGTGGCTAATGAGTTGTTGAAAAACTCGCTTAAGCCACCGAAAGCTAAAACTTTCAAATTTTCTTAAAAAATAGAACATCAGATATCGTAACCTTGTTAGTCATCCAAATATATTTCATCATATGGCCTGAAACCTTCATCAGTGATAAAAAATTAAATTGTTTTGAGTGAACTTATTGAAAGTTTTATTTAGGAGATAACATCTGGCTCCTACTCGGGGATGGAAACCTCCCTGTGAGGTCCCAAGAACCCCAGACAAAAATATGTTTTCTGAAAAAGAATAATTAAAGCCATATTCTAGTGTTCCATTGGGCATGGAGTCATTTTTATTTTATAACTGATCCCCTGCAATCTTCGTGTAGCCTGCTTTGCTCATTCATGAAAACAACTAAAAAATGACCTATCTGCTCATATTAAGAGTTTATTTTCCTATCTACTCCTACTCCTAATTATAATCAGTAGAGTCTTTTTATCACTTGACATCATGCTTCCAATGAAGCCAGGTCAGAAGCTGATCTGCTGAACTTATCCTTGATCTTGACCTGAAAAATAAATGAAACCCTAGCATGCAGCAATGTGGTTTCGAAGGGTGACAGAACCAGCTATCATCTGACAATTTTTTTTGATATCTATGCTACTCATCAGTTCCAGATAGTCAGCAATAGGGTCATAAAATCCAACAATAAATACCTTTTTATGCTGCTGCTCCAACTTAATGAAATGTTGTTGCTGGCTGCTGGCTGCTTTCAGTGATCACTACGTTAACTGTAGATTGCTCAACCTCTGACTAGGATGGATGAGTTATTCCCTGCTATTCTAGACTTTTCAGATCATCATCTTCCTCTTCATATCTGTTGCATTCTTCCTTTGTCTGCAAATCAGAAAACTGAGGGCTGCTTTTAGTATTTGTTGTAGATCCAAATTTGTTACATGTTGTTCCTTCAATCTACTCATTATCTTTTGGGTTTCCAAAGGGGAAAAACTAATCTTCTTGACACCCTAAGTCAGTAGATGCATTTGGTACAAAGTCAAAAGCATATATATTATGGTTAACATTCTGAAGATCATTAATATCTTGATCACAATGAGAGGTGTCCCCTATTGCAGCATACTCTTCATAGCTATCATTAACCATAGCATGCATATGTCTTTGATCATCTCTTTGCTGAAAAGTAGAACTAAAATAAATTCGAGAAGTGGACAAATCGTCACAAAACTTCAAATCTTCTTCTTCATCATTAGCAACCTTTCCATCCTAATAATGCAACTTATATTCTTCACAACAATTATCAAATGCAAACTCATCTGAATAGTACCTTTTACAGTGCTCAGTGAATGCTTTGTGAAAATCCTTCAATGATGAAATACTGGAAGGAAGTCAAGAAAAATACCACTGACATGCATCACCATATAATGAATACATGAACATCTTCATACAAAAATCTTCATGCTGCTGATCTAATAGATCCATGCATTTGTGAAACTTGAGGAGGTGTTCTGCAGGACTGTCTTCTTCCTCCTCTTTGAAGACAGGTAGAAAATATCTCCATTTAGACATATCAGGTATTGGATGTGGGAAAACAGGAATAAAACAGAAGTCAAGAGGTGAAAACCTCTGAGCCAAAAGAGAAGAAAATGATTTTGACATATTTATATTGTGGAGTCGCCAGGAATGAGATCTTCACAAGCAACAGTGCATGAAGATTCCTCAACCCTAAAATTTTCTGATGTATTTATAAATTCTTGAGATTGTATGCTTCAACAGGAGAAATAATAGCAGAAATATTTCTTGAAATACCTAATGTAGCTTCCTATGCAATACTACTAGTTTTCTTTAGTGAAGCCCTAGCTCTTCTTAGAATCTCTTCAGGATCTTAAACATGTGTTGCTGGTGGCCCTTTAGGGTTTTCTTTGGTACTTGGTCTTCTTGAAGCCACCTTATTTAAATGGAGTCGCTAGATAGATGATTACAAATAGAATAGTGTCCAAGCTTTATCTATCATCAAAGCAAGGATCTATGTCATCTCCCAGGGAACCTGATCTTCAGTCTCCTCTCCCCGGCAATGGTGCCAATTTGTTATCACTCTAGGAAACTCCTCTGGGTTGCAGCTCGAGGATACCTGGTATCTTACAATTTTTTTGCAGTTTTCTAATATGGATCAAGTCAGGTGACCTATATAACCTTCCACTCTCAAGACATGCATGAAACTCAATTAGGTACAAGGCTTTAGTTACCACTGTTTAGAGGTTGACAATAAGGTGTAGGGATGGAGAACTCATTAGCTGACATATTTACACACAAAACAGATGCATATAAATGGCTAAATCATGATAAGGATGGTACTTATAATTCAAATCACTTCAACATGGTAATAGGGTGATAGCTATCAGTCATTAATTAACTTGAATATAACTTGAATACACATTCAAGCATAAGCACAGAAAGATATAAATGGAAGCTGAACAAAATAATAACCAAAGAGATTATATTAAATCATGAGCAAATTGAGAAGTCGACAATATTATAGGTATATAAGTCCCCGAAGTCGAACCTTTTCAATAAAATAAGTATTAGGATTTATATCGTTTACAAAAATACTCATATCCTGAAAACTTGGATCTGATTTAACAAAAACAAACAAAATAATTGTTATTATGTTAAAAAACCCTAATTAACTACTTGTCTAACTAACTATAGAATTAGTTCACTGTTTGAACCTTCTGATAAGTGAAGTAAGTATTGGCAATCACTGCCACTGGTCCTCTGCTAGTTAATTCACTGTTTCACTTTGACAATTAAGTATTGGTGACCTTTTCTACTGTTATGTCACAGTAAAACCGAAGCACACCTTCCCTATTAGGTCAACTTTTGCCCTAGAAATTTGGCCAAACTGCTGAAAAACTAGGGCTCAAAGATGGATTTTTTACTTCAAATATGTGACACCTGTGTATAAAATGAAAGAGGTTTTTGTACATTGTTTTGTTGTGAGAAAAAAACTCTCTCTATTTTTGAAAATTCGTTTTCATTTTCCTGAGACCTATATTTCAAAAACATGTTTAAAACAGAGAAATTCTGAGATATGAAAATTAGGGATGAGAGATGGATTCCATTCTCCCAATATGCAATACCTATAGGAAAATGGAGAGAGGTTATTGTTCTCTAACATGTCAGGAACAAAAACCTTTTATAGTTTTGCAAAATTATTCTCCATTCGTTCATAACCACCATTTTCAAATGATTCCTTTTCATAGTAAAACGCCCCTTTTGGTGGCTTAGAGCATCCTGAAATTTTGGTCTTAGCTGCCGAAAGTCTGCTTATGGTGGCTTAGAGACCATTTTGAAACCATGCTTAGCCACAGAAACCTATTTTTTTAGTTTTTTGAGCATGCTTTTTCCCCAACGCATTTCACTTGCTTTTAGAGTTAATACCCTGCTTCAATCACCTGCTAACCTCCTGAAATCAAGGCTTTTTAGTGGCTAATGAGATGTTGGAAAGCTCGCCTAAGCCACCAAAATTCCTTTTCCCAAAATTTCATGAAAACACGATCAACAGACTTTCAATGGTTAACATGGTCCTGCATTAAAACTATTAGCTGCCGAAAGGTGAGCTTTTAGATGGCTAATGAGTTGTTGAAAAACTCGCTTAAGCCACCGAAAGCTAAAACTTTCAAATTTTCTTAAAAAATAGAACATTAGATATCCCAGCCTTGTTAGTCATCCCAATATCTTTCATCATATGGCCTGAAACCTTCATCAGTGATTAAAAAATAAATTATTTTGAGTGAACTTATTGAAAATTTTATTTAGGAGATAACAATGCAGATTTAGTCTGTAGGGGCATTGTTTTATTGGTCTTGCATCGGGTTTGAGTGGAATTTTCATTTCACCCAAATATCCTACTATTCCCTTCATTTCCTTGAATTTTGTTAGGAATAGGTCTTGGAAATCATGTAACAGATCAGTGATTTTGGCTACTATCTCTTCGTCCAAATAGTCTCCAATGTTAGCAAATTTTGGATTGTCCTCTGATCCAATGTTAAATTTCTTGATCTTTAGCGGCTTGATGAACTGCTCACTGGAAATGCCACTTCCTTCTACTTCATGCAATCCTTTCGACTTTGGAATATTCATGTTAGTCGGATCATCCTCTAGGTCTCTGAAGAGGTTCTAGCAGGTCATACAGTGTTGAACTATCTCAGAACACGGGTTGGAATGTGCAGTGCAAGGCTGAGAATATGCAACCTCCAGCAGGATCTCAACAAATATCTTCTCCTTAATGGTCTTCAATGCAATATCAACTGTTTGTTTCTCATCTGTGAACTGGAATGTGTATGTGAAATTATGTGCAACCTTTTCCAACTCTTTTGTTTCTTGGCGCAGTTCCATAGATGCATACCAGCCTATGGGTGACATCTCAAGAATATGGATGAAGTGGTTGACCCATTCATGGTGTGGGTAGTTTGAGAATGTTGCGGAACACTACTCCAAGTGTTTGACAAGGTCTGATAATCCAGTATACCTTTGTGCCATAGTTGCGACCTCATCTCCAAACCATACTTCTAGCATCCGTCTACACTGTAGCCATTCAGTTATTGAACTTTGTGCATACCCCACCATCATGTAGGCGTAGCTTTTAGGGAGAAATCTAGTGTAGATAACTAATTTTTCTTTGTTACTAATTCTTCAAAATCGGTCAAGAATTTTTCCAAGTTAGGTAGTCCTTCATATGTAGGCAGTGGCCGCGACTGAGTTCCCACTCATTGAACAAACTTAGTTATCCGGGAACATGTCCTTGTTGACACTTCATGTAATCGGTTCTTCCAATTCTCAAGTGCCTCCCCTAAGTCTGATGTACATGTACTTGAGCATCTCCAGCTCAGGTTACCATCCACAGTAGGATTGATGTAGTCCTCCTTAAGTGAAGTGACATTATAGATGTTGTCGAGGTGATTGCCTTTCCCTTCATTCAACATCGGTTCAATGTATATCTTTCCTTCTTGCAGGTGGAGGGGTGCAACCACCCTCATCTCATCATCCTCAAATGATAGGGTCCTTATTTTGAATTTTATGATAGCTTGATTTTCCATTGCCCAATCAATTCCCAGTAGTGTGAGATAGGGATTCGTATTGTCTACTATATTGATGACCTCGAAGTCTGCAAAAGTGTGCAATACTTTGATATCCACTTGGACTTGACTGAGTCTACCAATAGGCTGGACCTTTGCCTGATTAGCAAGTATTAATTGAATTGGGGACCATTCTGGGGGTGGCTTGCCCATTATTTCCCATGTTTGGTGTGTTATAATGTTAACATTGGATCCCAGGTCAAGGATGATATAGTCCATGTCGTAATCACCAATTTTTGCTGACATCCTGAGCTCACGTCCTGTTTTGAACTTTGTCTTGACATTGTTAACCTTGTTTCCTGGTGGGTCTTTCTCTATAAGTGTTTTGATAAGCACTACCAAATATGCAAGTGCATCCTTGTCCTGAATTAGCGCCAAACAACTTGACAGGATTGGTTTGAGCTTAATAACCTTATCTGCACTTTTGTTCATAGTCTTTTGTTCCAATATCTTTTGGAATCGTTCAGACATATCTTTTACTTGGCCTGAGGTGAATAGCTATTCCATTTCTATGAACTCTGGGCATATGTCCATGAATATCCACTTCTGTTCTTGGACATTAAGTGGTGCCTTATTCTACACGGCAAGTCACACCTACGATTGTGCTTGTCTCATAGGTTCTATCTGTGTAGCTTGGTCCACAGCTGTCATAGTACCTCCTGTTACCACCTAAGTTGTACTTAGTGGTTTTTTTTATCAAGTGATCTTGGTGTACCGAACAGGGTTAACTTGTTCGGACTTCAGAAGACCTTTGGAAGTACTTCTGGGAAGTGTTTTTTGTACTATATCACATGTTCATACCCCATGGGGGAATTGTAATAAATGTTCTAGCATGATAGTGTCTGTAAAAGAATCAGTCTCTTAGACTTTATTTGTCAATCCGATCAGCCCAGGGTGTTTTTTACCTTGGTTATTATTGGTTGTTGAATAAACGACTGATAATTTCTAAGTTTTTCACTCCATACCTCCAAAGTTGGGGTGGTCGTCTTGGCATTTAGGCCTATTGAGGTTATTAGAGTCTATGTGTCAATATATAAGCATGCTAGATATCATGGTCGAGTCATATGAACATGTCTAAGTCCAACTAGGTTTTTTCAATTTTTAAATTTTTTAGTTTTTTCAGTGTTTTTTATTAAAAATTTAATTTTTCCAAAACTTAGGCTATTTTTTAATAGTTTAATTGGAAAAATTGATTTTGAAATAAAAGTGGGCCAAATAATCAGTTTCAGTCATGTAGGTGCTCATTTTCAAGCTAAGAGCACCATGTAAACCCATGGACCGTCTATTTCCTAGTTTTGAGTGATTTTCCATCACTCAGGTTAGAAAGCCCCAAAAATCAATTATTGATTATTTTAATTAATAAATTGATGAATAATGGAGCAAATCGAAAATCATAGATCAGTGGATTCTCAACCAATTTGATTGAAATCCGTCAGATCTGAAGGAGATTCACTGGATCTGACAAATCCTTGACTGAAGGAGGTGATCAAATCAGATCCAGAGTTGATCTTCAGCATCCTTTATGGGGAATTTCGCCCTCCCTCTCTCCTCCACACATTTTTGGCTCATCTGGATGAGTTTTAGTGGATGCTTCAGTCAACAGGTTGAGGTGTTAGTCAAATTAGCCCCCCGATTGACAATTGCACTCAGTGAGAATCAGATCTGGCTCAGCTAGACATAGATCAGGAATTGATGGACTCTCCTTCAGCTGATTTTATGTGTCTCCTTGGGATTTGCGCCCCCCTGGGCTGGATCTCCTTGTTTTTGTATATATCTAGGCACAGCTCCCTCTTCCAAGCAGAGTTAGAACTGGGATTGAGGTGCTGCTGCTATTGTACTGTTGTTATTGTTCATTTGAAATAAAGAGAAGCTTTGGAGGCAAGACAGTGTTGTGCCATTGTATGTGTGGATGATCATTGCCATTATTTTACTGAGGTAACCTGTATCTGTGTTCATGATTTGCTAATTGCTTGTAGATCTGTTGTTAAGATTGATAATAAGCTTATTATAATCTTGATAGGAAAGGTGATTTTCAATAAGTTTATTGGCCATCTCTTTCCTTTGATGTATGTTTAGAGATCTAGATTCAGCATGTCCTAGAAGCTTATATGCATGTTATTTTGAATCTCTGTGTATGTACTAATCGGATCTCACAAGTTTTTTGGCAAGTTTTTTGATTTCAGCTGAGCTGCAGGTTCCTACATTGGAGAGGATGCCGATCTAGTTTTATTCTTCACTCTCTCCAAAACCTTCCAAAGGCATAGTCCCTTGACATTCCACCTGAAAGCTCCAGTGTGGATCTTCAAGGAAAACCAGCATTTCTCTCCTCCTCTTCCTCCCTCAAATTCAACTCTTTTACCCGGTTACTTTGTTCATAGCTTTGATTTTGTTTAGATATATCGTATTATAATAAATTTCAACATATATATATCCTCTCAAATCCCATAGTCTAGATCTTGCTCTTAAAAGGTTTCATAAGCTTTCTAGATCTAGCTTTAGGGAAATCATCCTTTTTTGCATTTAATTTTAAAGAAAATTTGTAGCTTGCATGCATTTGATTTCCGTTTGTTGTACGTTAAAATTTCATATTCTGCAATAAAAGTGCACATATTATTGGCTTACAAAAAGGCAAGCCAAGATCCCAAGGAAAGCCTGCTTTCCTTGGTTCCTTTCTACCTTTTTTAACTAGTCTTAACTTAGTTTTTTTTGTTTAAAAGTGAGCCGACCCAAAGGTACTTTTAGAGTTATTTTGGGCATATTTCAGTCTGATATGCTTGCTGGTTTTTAGCAGGTTTGACAGAAAATAAAGGAAGCTTCTGTTCGGAAGTGGCCTCATGAGCGTTCAAATCCCCCCAGGGGTCTCCCATTTGACTAAAACCTTTAATTTTCACACTTTGTAAGCTCTTGATTTCATTCTGTTAGAATATAATCCAACAGGATTAGAATATTGTAAATAAATAGATAAATAGCTGAACAGTCACGTAGGAAGGAGAAAAGGTTGATGAAGATCAACTGTCATATAATTTGTATAAATATAGGCATTTGCATTGGAATAATCGAATCGTGATTTATTACCAACAAGTGGTATCAAAGCCAAGCTCCATAACTCCTGCCTGCATGCCTGCCAGTCTGCCTGCCATTCTCCTGCTTCCTCTGCCGGTTCAGCTCTGGCATATGCCCTCTGCGTCCTCTTGCCAGGAGACGTTTCAAGAATTATCTGCTCACAGTCTAGAATTTGCCAATCTGGCATATTCTCTGAGTGCATATTATTTCTGTGTGTGAGAGTTGAAAACTCTATTTGCTAGAAACCCTAATTTTGGAGATGCATTCTCATCACCGTTTCATGCATCCTACGGCTACGAATTTCTAAACTGTCTCATCGTGCTCCCACTCTACTAGTGTGATTATTCTCACTATTTCATTGTTACCACTCCAATGAACTGTCTCACTCGTTCAGCCCTAATTTTTACCCTAGTTTATATGATTTGATACTGCCCTATCGACTACGTGGAGTCTGAAATTTTTTATGTTGTTGAAGCGTGAGCGTGAGACTCATGTTGCGAGAGCTGGAGAGACGTGACCTCTGAGGGCGATTTTCAAAAGAGACCATCGTTGAATGATCTGTGTGAAGTGTTGAAAGTGGAGCTGTTGCTGTGTTATTACAGCCTGTTGAAAAATGAAAGCTTCCTGCCCCGAATTAGGTATTCCATCGATTAATATTAGATCGCGTTCTATCTCGAATTACTGTCTCCTATTCAATTTTCAGCAATAGGAATGTGTGACCATTCCCAGCAAAAGAAATTTTCGTCCTTTCTATACACAGGCGGGGTGTATGTGAAATGTGTAGCTTGACATTAAATATTGTTTATGTGTTGAACTTTAGTGGACGCCCTCTCTGCATGGGTATTGGTTGGTCTCTTCTCTTCATTGGAGGCGACGATTTCTATTCACAACCTCTAAGTTGAAGTATTGATTCATTATTTGCTGGGACTGTGCTGATAAACTGTGACCCTTTGTGTTCAAACATTGTGAGTCCTAAATCTGAAGCTGAGAGTATATATGCTTCAGTTGCCTGGGAGATATAACGTTGAAGACTGCCTGGGAGATATAATGATGTCTAGACTGCGTTGTATGCTGAAGACCAGCGTTGGACGGGTCATGGAGGCTACCTGCGTTGTATGCAGCGTGGAGACTGCATTGATATATGAGTAGACTGCGTGTTGAGTTGAAGAGGCAGTTGAAGAGGAGAGACTCGGTGCTGCATTCACAAGTTGTTGTTGCTACGAGTTCAAGATTTATGCCCTATTTTTTATGCGTGAAGCTGTGAAGCTGTGTACTGAGCTTTTGACAACAGCGTGGAGGCAGAATATTTCTTGCCATATTAAATGTAACCATTGGGGATTGCATAAACCCTATTTTTGCATAAAACCTAATTTATTCCCACATCTGCGTGGAGACTGCCTGGTGCGTTGAAGTATACCTGAATTATCTGCTCCCTGCGTGGAGACCTGCGTGGAGAATGCTCTGCGTGGAGCTGTGCCATCATATATAAGTATCTGATATATATCTGCGTTGAAATATAAGTATCTGGTTTGACAGTGTCTATTTGAGATATAAGTATCTGATATATATCTGCGTTGAGATATAAGTATCTGGTTCAGTGTCTGGTTTGAGATATAAGTATCTGATATATATCTGCGTTGAGATATAAGTATCTGGTTTGACAGTGTCTAGTTTGAGATATAAGTATCTGATATATATCTATGTTGAGATATAAGTATCTGGTTTGACAGTGTCGATTCAGGTTTTTTTCAGCAGAGTGAAGACCGGTGGAGACCCTTGGAAACTCAAGTTTTTTTCTCTAGAGCAGAATGTTATGCTGTGTATTTGGCTTAAGCTATATATATTGAATACTGCATAATACCTATCAGCATATCACATCTGCGACCAAGTTGAAGAGCTTCCTGAGTGGAGCTGCGTGGAGCTGAATGTGAAGATTGTTGCTGCGATCCAGACAATTGCTGCTGATAATTGATGTTGCTAATCACTTGATTTTGTAGGGTATATAGTCTGGTGCTTGATTTTTTGTGCACTTATATCATTTGCACACTAATATATTAGCTTCCAGTGCCTCCACACATTGTATAAAAAGGAATTCTGTTGTATATTTGAAGCTAGTGATTGATATATTGCATACTGAAGAAGTTTGGGTATGCTCACCTGAAGCTTGCATTGTACACCTTGGCAGAGACTGTAGACCTGCAAGGTTATTGTTTTTCTCTTTGTCATATCAAGTTTATTATTGTAAACTAACATTTGTAAAGATGCACTCTTTGGCATCTAGTATTGGTGCTGCCCTAGCTGGCAAAGACCATTCCAAAGACCCTTCCAAGGGAGATTGCAGCCAAGAGAGAGGACAAGGAATAAGAAATTTTAGAGGCAGAGGGGGCAGAAACAAAAGATCAGATCTGCAATGCAAGCGTTGCGGAAAGACTGGGCACACATTAGATCAGTGTTGGGCTTCATGGGAATCCATCAAAGACAAGCATAACCAGAAGAAAGATGACCAAGATGCTAGTAAATTTTCTGATTCTTGTATTGTTGCACATTGTAATCTTGGATTTAATGAAATGACTTCTCTCTCATCTTATAAATATTGTTGGCTGCTTGATACTGGTGCAACATCACACATGAAATTCAGAAAATATTGTTTTGAAGAACTTAATGAATCAATAGATGTCATAGTTTACTTTGCAGATAAGTTAAGTATTAAACCAAAAGGAATGGGCACCATTCGACTGAAGATGCCTGGATTCCCTGATTTCTTGTTGAAGAACATTCTCTATCTTCCTGAGTTGCAGAGAAGCTAGTTGTCCATGGTGGAGATTCGACAGCAAGGCCATTCCATCCACATGTTTGATGGAATCATTGAAATAAGAAAGTCCTCTGACAACCAAGTCATCACGACTGGATACGAAGATGGAAAGCTGCTGAAGCTCAAGGGTTCATCCGCAAGATTTCAGAACTATGCC
>LPNX010711035.1:1507-42485 GCA_001517045.1 Pseudotsuga menziesii
CTGTAAAAGACTCATCCAATCCTTTAAAAGAAGCATTAAGAACAATTCCTGCCTGTGATGTGAATGCTTTACAACGGACCAAGTGTGGGTCCCAGCCCGCAAGAAGGCCTCCCGAGAGACCACAAGCATCAGATGCGCAAAATTCCCAGCCAGGCTTTAGTCTGGAAAACAAATAGAGTGCATGTGCATGACTGCACATAGTTTCTTGGAAAAAAATCAGATCAGGTCTAAGAGTAGATAGTATCAGGCCTAGGGATTTTTGTTTGGCAACCCCCCCAAAACCACGAATATTCATTGATAAAATCTTCATGGAGAAGAGGGTTCCACAGGTGTACATGCTCTAAGTACCTGAGGGATGACAGGAGATGAGGAGGACAGTCGGGCAGCCTGTTTTAAACGAGTCGAGAGAGGGGTATAGACATCCCCCTTGCCCTCCCTCTGGGCCTTCCTGGATTTTCTGATGGTTACATCTTTGAATCTAATAGAGTCCAAGGGTAAGGTGGAAGGGGATAGTGGAGTCATCTCCGAGAAAATAGGTAGAGTAGATAAAAGGGCGGGATCCTGGAAAGCAGGTGCCTCAGGAGGACTGGAAGCATCTAGTAAAGTGGAAGAAACCAGGCCAATAGCAAGAGTAAGGTGGGACGGAGGGGAGGTCGAGTCTGATGTATTCAGAGGGAGAGAGGGGTAGTGATCCAAAGTCAGGGGAGGGGGACCACTAACAACAGAGCTGGTCATAGTAACCGCCGGAGAAATACAAGAGTTTTTTGCAACAGCTTCCATGTCTTCGATATACATCAGCTGACCTTTGGTGAGATCTTCAAAGGTGGTGGGAGATGACGAGTGGTAGATCTGATCAGTAGCATCTTCAAGAACATCAGCCATACTAGATCTAGAATCAAGAGCAGTGGGTATCAGTGGAACCTCCAGAGGTGAGGTCTGTAAGGTATTTGAATCAGGAGAAGAAGGGTTCACCGGTTCAGCTTGATCCTCCCGAAGGTCCACAGGCTGAAAAGTAGATTCAGGGCAAGGCACATCAGAAACCAGTGCATGGTTAAAACCCCTTTTTATAAGCTGACCAGCACGGAGGCTGGGACAGGAGTGACGAAGGTGTCCTGTTTCATGACACAGAAAACACCTGAAAGGCAAGTTCAAATAGTCTAATCTTTGGTTGAAGATTTTTTCCCCGCACATAATCTCAACCTCAGGGATCAGACCCTTGGTCATATCCACCTCCACCAGTACTTTTGCTACTCTTTTATCATATATGAGGTGGAAGTCCTTTTCCAGAGCAACAAACCGACCAAGAAGGTTTGCCAGGTTGATGATTACGTCCTTATTCCAGAGCGGGAAGGGTAGGGTAGGTAGTAAGACCCAGAGATGTCTTACAGCCACCTTTTTAGTCAAAGGGTCGAAACCTAAGTGCCACTTCTTCAATATGACCGACCCGTCATAAACCGGCCAAAGCTTATCCAAAATAGTAGTAACATCTGATTCCTTCAAGAATACAAATACCAGCCAGTTGTTTGCCAGAAGGCTGATCGAGGGAACATAATGAATGATGGGCTTCCAATGAAGGGTTGCCCAGTGAACCCATCCAGCTTTAGTTACGGAGGTATTTTCCAATCTACCTATCAAAGCCCTCTGACATAGGCTCTCCACCCTGTCCATAAAAATGTCAACACCCAGAGTAAAGCGTGGTATGTGGCCTGATGCCTTGAGAGCCTTTGCCTTTCGTCTCGAAGCATGGTTAGCCCTGCTCGACCCAAGAAGTGTGGATAGACCATCCCCTGATGGACCCCCCATGATCACAAGTAGTGGTACCAAGAGCCCGGGCACCCTCAACCCACCCCCAGGGAATATATCACCCCAAGTGTACCAACCGATAGTAGACTGCCAGCAAACCCAATCCCACCCACTTCCAGTAAAAAAACCAAAATAGATGAAATTCAGTTCCAACCAATAGTAGACAGACAGCAATATCCCGAGCCCACACACATCAAGTAAATAAACCAGTAATAGGTGAAATCAGTACAGGAATAGGTTACACCCATCACAATCCAACAGTCATGACAATAAATCCCCGACTTTACCACGAGACCCACAGTGTTGACAGGAATATAATAACCCAATAATCCAGGGTAATTGAGCATTAATATAAATTCCTTCACAGCATTAGGAGATTCCCCATACAAATACCACAAAATATTACAAAATAATTCCAGCCACCACTACAGGTCCATCAGCAATAATCAGAAGTACAGATACAACAGTAATGTTCAGGATTAAAAAGTATCTAAGAGTAAATCAGTCACAGCACATAAAAAGTCTCCCACCACAATACCCGAACACTAAACCCCTCCACATAATCCCCAATAGTCAACAAAATACTAAAACATGACAGCAGCAGAGGAATAAAACAAATCAAATTTCCCACTTTTTAATGGTTGGTACTAACCCTCGCGAGAGGGTGGACTCCATAAACCAAAGTCAAGTAATGCATTCAAAAACACCTCAGCCATCACAGTCTCTAAATATAAACCATACTAATATCCCTTCTATACACGATAATAAATCTACACCAAATGACCACAGCATCAAGAAATCCACCAAATGACCACAGCAATATAATATTCCCAATCCCCACCACATACGCCAAAAAGAACAGAATCACCACAATACTACAGAGAATAACAAGAAACAACAGAGGTGGCAAACACCANNNTAAATTTGGATAGAGCTACCTGGCGCCAGGTTCTTGACAGCATGCCGCCAGCAGGATAGCAATAGCAAATGTCTGGTGCAAATCAGCTTACCAGGCCACGAGGAGCACCGANCCTGGCGCCAGGTTCTTGACAGCATGCTGCCAGCAGGATAGCAATAGCAAATGTCTGGTGCAAATCAGCTTACCAGGCCACGAGGAGCACCGATCCAATGGTGAGCAAACCACCACGTAGGCTAGCAGACCCCACCACAGCAGCGAAGAGATCAAAAACTCCTACTCCAGGATACCTGCCGCTTATCCGGCAGCAACAGTAATATTCGAATCCCAATGTCATAGAATACCCCCACCACCAGAAGCAAAAATGATGATGACCAACGTTCAAGCCTGCTCCAGGATACCTGCCGCTTATCCGACAGCAACAGTAATATTCGAATCCCAATGTCATAGAATACCCCCACCACCGGTAGCAAAAATGATGATGACCAACGTTCAAGCCCGGCCCCCAATAGCCTCCACAAGATAATGGATACCAAAAGAAAGGGCTGATCTCACTACCCACCAGCAAAACCCCGGCAGTACCATATTACTCCTGAAGGAAAGCAAAACAGCCAGTACCGGTTCCTTGCCCAACGACCGGCCCAAATAGTAAACCCTGCACCCGACAACTACCTGTCACAAGGAAGTAACCAGCATGGATGGATAAAGCATTCGACAATCAGAGCACGCGCAATCAGGCGTCAAAAAGTCCACCGTCCCGGCACTATATTGACAGAGCCCCCGCCACCTTTAAAGTATATTAATACGAGAGATGAGAAGTGTATTAACCTTTAAGAAGGTCTTGCATAGTTGATGATGTAGGAGAATGATTACATTGCATTATCGTTGTAACAAATATCTCCCACGAATTCGAGATTTTTTTTACTTTAAAAATTCCTTGGTTCCGTATATTCCTTATGCTAAATGCAAAGCATATGAATTTTAGAAAGTCAATTAATAAAGAATATTAACTGCATGTTAATGAAGTTAATATGGTTGCCAAATTGAATATTAACTCCATATTAATATTAATATTGATTTCTTATATCATTTGGCAGCTCATTAGTTATATAATATAAATATAATAGTTAAAAAAACCTTTGGGAAAGAACATTGAATATATCGAAACATTAGCTTGTTGTCATATCAGGGCTCGTCTATCAATCCAAGCGCTCATCCATCAAGCGTCACATGTCACGTAGTACATTAATAACCAAATTAATGCACTCATCATTTTTTTTTGTTTAGATAACACCTGGAATTTTATAGTAATTTTTAAAATTTTATAGTAATTTTTAAAATTTTATTTTATTTTTATAGTTTTTTAAGTTTGACAAATAACTTGTAACCTAAATAAAATTTGTCAAATCATATTAAGTTACTCATAAAAAGAAATTCAAAATATCCAGTTTTAATGATTGGAAATATTTTTATTTTTCAAATATTATTTTAATGTATGTTTTACATAACATTATAAAAATTCTGAATTTATAATTAAAAGGAACATTACAAACAATAGAAAAAAAGATGTGCGCTGAAAAAAACCTAATCTCTGCCCTAGCTAGAGCCGAGGCCCATGGCCGCCGGGCCTCTACAGGGACGGCTCATCTGGTGATTGTTGAGAAGGATGGTCATCGACTCGGGCCATGCAGTGGAGGCGGCCCACTAGTCCAGCAGAGTTGGGAACTATTTTTGTCGGAAACGTCTCTGTTTCTTTTCAGTATTGGACGATCTGGGAGCGTCGAGCCTTGGAGAGATGGCGGGCATTTGTTTTCTTTCTATTCTATCAGTGTTATGGACCAGCTGCAACGAGAAAACATTATTACGGCTATCTGGTGTGCGGGTGCAGGGTTTTTTATCTTTTACCTCCGTGGTGGAGCGGCTACAGAACAGCTCTGCGCAAGTATACAAGCCGCGGGATTTTCTGTTACTTACTCTTTTCTCCAAGAAAGTCTTTCTACTATTGGAAAAATCGGAGAAACAAATAGGAGATCCGGCTGCATGCGACCTGTTAGGCCTCTATCGGTCCATCCATATGGTGAAAAAAGGTATGAATCTCATGAATGGTTTTCAGTTTTTGGCTTCAGGACAGAGGCTGTCAAATACCAGCTTTTTATAAAAACCCTTTCAGGAAAAACAATCTTGTTGTGGGTTTCTTCTCAAGATACAGTGGAGACCATAAAAACAATGATAGAACGGAGAGAGGGTTACTCTTGATTTTATTTCTACATTCTGTATGGAGGTAAAGTACTGAATGAGGCTGATAGGCTGAGGGATTGTCAGATTTTTAAGAATTCTACTCTGTATGTGAAGACTCGTTTGCGGGGAGGATCGTTTGGGAATAGAGGAATAGCCGGCCCCTCTTCATTCAAGGATGTAGCTCGTTCAAAGGGGCCACCGACATCAACAGCACCACCTGCTTCACAACCCAAGCCGTATATAGTGGAGAAACTGGATGTTATCCCATCCTTGGAGGTCAAGAATAACGAGGTAACAAAACTTTTCAGTATTCTTCAAACTAATGCTCTCATTTGCCGTTTCAATGGCTTTTGGCCCAGATCTTATGATCTTCATAACTGGATCTACACAAATTGGACAACAAATTGTCAAATCCTTTTATGCTCCAAAGGATTTTTTGTTGTACAGTTTGATTCACAGGAAGATTATCAGAAGATCATTGAGCAGGGCCCTTGGTTTTGGGGGAGAGCAGGGCTTTTCTTAACACCCTGGTTTCCTGATTTTGATGCCAACACTATGGTGGTAACCAAAATGCCGGTATGGGTACGGTTACCCAATATGCCCCTTCCTTTCTGGCATCATCTAGTCTTGGAAGAAATAGGTAATCTGCTTGGAAAGTTTATTAAAAGTGATACGGATCGGAATGAGCAGGGGCTTTTTACTTATGCACGGATATGTGTGGAGTTCGACCTTAGCAAGGGTCTCCCTGATCAAGGCTCTGGACTATGAAAATACTGCCTTTAGATGTAGATTCTACCATCTAACAGGACATTTACAAGACTCGTGCCCAATGGCAAAAAGGTTTCCTAAAAAGAAACAGGGGACGAAGCCCAAGGGGAAAACATGGCAGGCAGATTATGCTCCCTCTACTGATGAGGATTCGGAGGGTGAGGAAAGTGAACCAGAAGTACAAAAAGAGGAGGAGGTCAATGAGGAAATAGTGCATACAGCTGAAACTGTGATGGAACATCCTCCACAATCCGAAAATGATGGAAAGGAAATACACACAGAAAACACGCAATTAACGGCTACTTCCTTAACCGGGTCAAAGCGTGCACATGAATCAGAAAATTCAGACTCTGATAACGACAAAACCTTAGTACATCCTTTACTGGAGCAGGTGAGCAAAGAGCTGATTATAGCTACACCTTAGCAGGGGGGTTGGACAGAAGTGACAAAAAAGAAGAAAGGAAAGAAAGGGAAACTCGAGGATTATTATAAAATCCCAAACTCCTAGAAAAAAATTGTAACATTTGTGTTTTTATTTTTTATTCTCTTGCAGACCTTTGGTCTTGTCCTTGACGTGCATTTGCACCTACAGAATGTAATTTTGTATCGCTTCGGCTTGAAATAAAATTACGCTTTTTTTTCTTGGAAAAAAAAAACATTATAAAAATTCTAGAAACATATCAAAATTAATATAAAGTGAAAAACATTTGACTTGACTTGAAATCAATCGCTATATTTTTTTTCCATAGAAAAAAAATCGTAAAATTATATTTACATTGTACAGATGGAACAAACTCTGTCCATTGTCACAAAAACAAAACCAAAAAAGTCTCATAATATCTGAAATTTACATCAGTTTATTGTATTTTCCATTCAAGGCAGATACTTAGCAAAAAAACTCTGCAAAATATATCATAACAATATGAAGATTGCTATTTACAATATAGTAACTAAAACCTGCATACATAGATCAGTATTAGAGCTGTCAATACATCATCATAAAAGTTTATCAAAAAATAAACATTCAGATCCAAACCAGAGAAAACTACCTGGCAAGAGGCAACTGTCTAAAATGGATCAGAACTGTCGAAAATTGTCAGTACAAACTGAACCACGATACTCTTTGACATTCCAATACCCATCTGTGACCAAAACCCCAGCTTGTGCAAGTGCATCAGCCTGGAAATTCCTTTCTCGATATATATGCTTTAAAACCACAAGCTCAAAAAAATCTGATAGTCTATTAATTTCATTAAGGACATGTAACAGTTCTAGATTCAAACATTGAAATTTGCCATTAGCCCAATTAATGACTAGTTGAGAATCTCCAAAAATCTGAATCTTTGAAAAATGATTCTCCCTAGCCAATGAAAATAGTAACTTTAAAGCACAAAGTTCTGCAAGGTTATTGGTGCCAAAACCTAAACCAACTTTGAATGAAAAAAAATGTTCATCTGAAATAAACAGCATACCTCCAACCCCACATCTTTTTGGTTCTCCAGAAGCAGAACCATCAAAATACCCCCATGGAAGAGATTTGTCAATAATTTCAACCTCAACTAATCTGATTTTCACCACTAAATTGTTCTAAGAGAAGGAATTCATCAGTCCCAAATTGAAAACAGAAACCTGAGAAGGTGATAAACCACAAAACAATAATTGGTAAAGAAACTAAATTATTTACCTCCATGTTTAAACACCAGTTTTTCAAACAATCAATAACAGAGTCCCCATACCAAATATTCTTAAGTCTTAACTTCTCCTCAATAATAAGCCAAACACTCTGAGTGAAAGAACAAGATACTTCAAGATGATAATTGGATTCAGCCTCCAATTTGCACAAGGAACATCTTCTAGGACCCTCCCTGCCTTTCTTCACTAAAACATCCCAAGTAAGAGCTTTATTTGAAAATAAAAACCAACAAAAAAATTTCGCTCTAATTGGGCATTTAAGTTTCCACAACACTTTCCACCACCGGGAAACTTCCACCTCAGATCTGTCCAGTAAATGCAAATAGCCCTCTTTAGGAGAATAAAATCCGGATTTTGACAAAATCCAGACCAACTTATCATTCACATTAGATAATCTCACATTACTTGCTTTAAGTAAAGACAAATAAGCATTCCAAATCGAAACATCCTCATGTTCAACTAAACCAATATAATCATCAAGGAGCCAAGCCTGTTCCAACATAGACATGATAGGAATCCCAATATCCTGAAGGGAGAAAAAACCAGCAGAATGTAGTTTATCTATCAAATTTTGAGGTAAAATATGTCTCCATTTACACCCCACCTAGGGGTCCAAACCGAGGCGTACCTTAGCCCCATTTCCAATTTTCCACACAAGATTGTTTCCAATAATGTCAAAAGACCATAAAACATCTTTCCAATTGATAGACATGCTCCTTTTCTGCTTAACAAAGAATCTAATCCACTCCAATAAAGTCAAAGGATACACATATTTTTGAACAACAATCTGAACCTACAAACCCGAACCTTGAATAACATTCCACACACTTTTAGCTGCAAGAGCTTTGGCAAAAACTGTTGGGATATAAAATCCCCACCCCCCCATGAACTTAGGACGAGCCAACAACTTCCAAGAAGTCCATGGCACCCCAGCTGACTCCTTATTACCCGACCAAAGAAATTTGAAACAAAGCTTCCTGATCTTATCAATGATTCCAACCGGAATCCAAAAATGCATCCATAAAACTGGTATGGCCTCAAGTACAGCTTTAACCAAAGTAAGCTTACCTCCCTTAGAGAGCCACCTGAAGCTCCAGTTCTTAATCCTTTTTTCCACTTTTACGATCAGCCAGTACTGGTCTTTCAGAAGATAACTGCAAGGTTTTAGATAAAATCCCAAATATTTCATACCAAACTCAATATTATGTACAGAAAAAACAAAAATATTATGTAAAGTAATAACTTCAGACTCCTCCAAATTCGATACATACAAAGCAGATTTGTCTTCATTAATCTTCATACCAGAAGCTTTGCAAAAGATCATTAAAACCTCAAATAAAGAAGATAAAGATTGCTCGGATCCATCAGTGACCATAACAATATCATCCACAAACAAGACATGAGATAGAATAACCTCATTGCCAAAGGATAAACCATGATATATCCCACAATCTCTGACATAAAGAAGAGCTCTACTTAAACCTTCAACAACAATATGGAAAATTAAAGGTGCAAGAGGGCACCCTTGCCTAAGCCCTCTTCCAGATTTGAAAAATGGAGATGTTGTTCCATTAATCAGTAAAGCAAAAGACACAGAGGAGAGGTTGCTCATAACCCAGGAAATAAAATTCCCAACAAAACCCATTTTAGAAAGAACAACCCATAAGTAGGTCCAACTCACCCTATCATAGGCTTTAGACAAATCAATTTTTAAAACCACTGACTTCATAGCCTTGCTATGAATGGAATGTAAACCCTCCTGAAGAACCCCAACAACATCATGAATCTGTCTACAAGGTAAAAAGCCAAACTGCTCACCAGAAATATAATGACCCAGCACCTTCCTAATACGAATGCAGATGAGTTTACCAATCACCTTGTATATGAAATTACACAAAGAAATAGGTTTGAAATCTTCAAAAGTGTTGGGATGGTCAACCTTTGGGATCAAAGCAATAAAGGTAGAATTAAAAACAGCAGGAATTTTACCAGATTCTCGGGAATCTTCAACAACCCTAAGAAGATCCTCCCCCAAAACACCAAATAAAGACCTATAAACCTCAACAGGCATCCCATCCGGACCAGGACTCTTGTCATTCTTACTAATATCAAGTATGGATTTCAATTCTTGCATAGTAACAACCTTCATAAGTTCAACATTTTCATCCTCAGAAATAGAAGTAGGAAAAAAACCCGCACTCTTCACAACTTCAGGTAGATGAAGATTCTTATCTTCTTGAAACAGAGTTTCAAAATATTGAACACCTACCTTAGCATTAGCCTCAAAACCTTTCACCATAATGCCATCATTATCAGCAATTTTCCAAATAGTGTTAACAAATTTCCTATTGTTGGCAAAATTATGAAAAAAGGGGTATTATCATCACCACAAAGTAACCATAAAGCCTTATTTTTCTGCCTAGCCTCCTGCTCTCTCTCACTTAGAATTTTCCTCTTCTTTGATTCCAAATCTGTCAATGAAACTTTGTCTTCTACAGTCAAGAACCCAAAACCCAGACTATGAGCAGATGCGACCAATAAAGCCTCTATGTCAACAAGATCCTTATTATCTTGTTCTTTTTTCTTGGTTGACCATGTAATCGAGACTTCTTTGATAATCTTAAGATTAGAAGCAAATTGAGTAGCAGAGGAAAAACCAGAATTTACTTCAAAAACTTTCCAAGAAGCTTTTAATAAAGTAACCAAAACATCATTCTCCAACCAAGTAGCATTGAATTTAAAAGGACTGCTAGGTCTGATATTATTATTAGCCACTTGTAAAAACATGGGCTAATGATCTAAAACCCCTCCACATCCCACCCATTTCCTAAAATTAAAATCACAATCCAGAAGATCAGCAGATATCATCAACCGATCCAATCTCTTACTAATATTCTCAACTCCAATTCTTCGATTAGGCCAAGTAGGTAAAGAAACAGCTAGAGCAATTTCCACCAAACCTAAACCATCTAGTTGTCTATTAAAGAAATCAGAAAGAGGGTCAACTCTGGCCTTTGTCCCCCAAATCTCAGAATAACCCATTGAGAAATTTAAATCACTGCCCATGATCAAAGCAGAACTTTTAAAGCAATCGAAAGAAACCAGATGGGAGCAATAAACTTCCCTATCCACATAAGGTCCATATAGGTTTAAAAAACAGAAATTCATCTTGAGTTCTATTGAAAAAAGTGAAACACATAAACCCGAACAACATGCCCAAGCATTCAACAGTTGCAGATGTTGAAACCTCCAGCCCAACAATAAACCCCCCGATCTGCCTTTAGAATCAACAGATACAAAATACCAGTCCTTGAGCATGGATTCTAAAGCAATCACCAATAAAGACCCATCACACATGGTTTCTTGCACAAAAATAGCATCTAAGAACTGTTCCTCAATAAGACTATAGATAGCTATTTTTTTGGGTGTACTAGCTAACCCTCTGCAGTTTAGGGTCATAACAATCATGAGTGAAAACTTGAGGAGGCATACTCTGCTCTAAGTACCTCATTAATCCCCATATTCTAAGATAAAACCAGTGAAGGTTCCATGGCCAATAAAGGATGAAGACCACCAGAATCAAAACCAAGTTCATGAAACCTGATATCCTTTCAACCCTTAGAACAAGATCTAAGAAAATAACCCTTCTTAACAGGAGAAATTTTTGAAGGGGAAACAAACCCTAAACCCCCAAGGGCATAATCTGATATATCAATGCATGAAATAGAATAATTCACACAGGCACCCCCATAGTTGGTCAAATCGACAGGACTCTTAGAAACAGATAAAGTAGAAGTATAGAGGGGTTTAAGAGAGGCTAAATTTTCAGACACAACATCCTCATGATCCACCTAATTGATATCCACCATCTCATTAGTAAAATCAATACCAATAACCCCCAACTTCTTCTCAACAACCTTAACACGCCAAACTGATTTTTGCCTAGAGGCCGATACAGGTTTAAAATGATTTTTAAAAGATAAAGAACAAGTAGAAATCAAATGCCCCTGAGCATGATGTTGATGTATATGTATCTTCAGAATGTATTTCACTTGTATTTCTTATATATTGTAACCTGATGTTTATTCTGGGATGTACTTGAGTTATGTCATGCCCCGATGTTCCTATCAGGAAGGTCTATCATGTAAACAAGTCATGTCAAGTCATTGTGGGTAACCCTCCTATTGTCTAAGGGTTAAAGTCCCCGCAGTTTCTGGGCACTAGGGTTATTAGACTCTCCTAGTAGAGGTCGGCCCTGGTAGGGTTTTAGCCATGTCAGGATTAGTATAAATAGAGAACTGGAGTCTCTATTTATCACACAACTTATAGACACTCAAGTGTAGCGCATAGTTGAGGAAGGAGAAGACACTGGGGCTAGACAAGAAGAAGGTTACTACTGTCGGGAGATCACTTACTGTTTTGGGGATTTTCTATTTTGGTGTTGATTCTATCTCTGAGGAAGTTGCAGGGTTTTCACCATTTATGGTTTCCCCAAGGATAAACATTGTGTTCATTGTCTCTTGTGTTTGATTGTTGTGATTGTTATTCTCTCAGTAAAGATCCAAATATAATGCTAGCTTAATGATGAAATTCTAACATGGTATCAGAGCTAACCTAAGAAGAAGACATTATGCAACTGCGGGAACTAGGGCTTCCTAGTTTGTGGATATTCCTCCACAGATTTTCCGCAAAAGTAAGGTGGAATAACTCTCCTCCTTAGGGTGCATCTTTCTGTCGAAGCAAAATCCAATTCTGAGGTTTTTCAGTTTTGGACCCGACACTACTACCGGAAATTAGGGCTTCTCATAGAAGAGGAATTTTTCAGTGAGCCCAGGCCTGGATTGATCTCCTCCCCAAAATCGAAGTTAGGGGTAAATTTCAAGGCATTTGGGTGGAAAGATCTCCGGAAAAGCAAAACCCTAATTTGCTATTGAACCAACATTGTAGGATTTCAGATCCAAATCTAGATCCAACATCTTGACCTAGTAAGATCTAAATCTTTTGGATTTCCATTTGAGGTTCTTAGTTCAAGATGTCTCATCATACCAAGCTTGATGAAAAGCTTGAGGAAGCTGATAACTTCTGAGCTTGGAAGTATAGGATCTCCCTGGTCCTGGAAGAGAATGAGTTGGACTCCTATATCAATGAGGAGGTTCCAGTTCCAGAGGGAGATGAGGCTAAGGCCTTGCATAAGAAGAAGTTGGTTATGGCAAAGAGAATCATTGTTGATTCTATCAAGGATCATCTCATACCACAGGTGTCCTCCCTCAAGACACCTAAAGCTATGTTTTATGCCCTAACCAAATTGTTTGAAGGGAAGAACATAAACAGGAAGATGACTTTGAGAAACCAATTGAACAATGTGAAGATCCAGAATGCTGAGACTATCCAGTCTTAGTTTACAAGGGTTTCTCAGATCAAGGAGCAGCTGGAAGCAGTAGATGAAGAAGTGGAAAATGCAGAGATTATTATGACCACCTTGAATGGTCTCCCTAGATAATGGGACTCTTTCATTCAAGGAATCTGTGCCAGAAAGAAGTTAGTCAAGTTCAGCAGACTATGTGAAGAATTCTCTCAAGAAGAAGCTCGGATAGCAGCTCGAGAAGAGAAGATGGGTAGTGAAGATCAAGATCTCACAATTCACTCCAAGAAAAACAGGAGGAGCAATTATCACTCCAAAGGTAAGATCTCACACTCTAGAAAAGATCTGAATACTATTAGATGTTACACATGTGATGAGAAAGGTCACATATTAAGATTCTTCCCTAACAAAAGAAATCTAAAGAAGAAGGGAAACAAGAGAAGACATCATGCCCATGTTGCAGAGGATGATGAACCTTCCACAAAGAGAATCAGACAAGAGAGTGATGACTCTTCAAGTGAGGATGAATATGTACTGATCTCCGCTCTCACGGGAACTGTTTCACATGGAAGAAATGATTGGCTTATAGACAGTGGTGCTTCCAAGCACATGACGGGATTCAAAGAATCATTTGTGAAGCTATTTGAACATGAGTCACCTCACAAGGTGAAACTTGGGGATGACTACCAGTATCCAATAAAAGGTAGTGGTGAATCCTTCTATAAACTAGACTCTGGAAAGTCTTTTGAAGATGAAGAATGTATTATTTGTTCCAAGACTAAAGAAGACCTCCTCTCCATATCTACATTGGTTGCAAAAGGAATGAGGGTTGCTTTTGTAGATGGCCAAGTTCTTATGTGGCCAAAGGGAAAGACTTTTGACGATGCAATAGTGATTGGAGAACAAGAAGGAGGTCTATACAAGTTGAAGGGCCAACCACATCAAGCTTTGGTTGATGACATAGTAGAACCAAATGAACTTAGGCATAGAAGGCTTGCACATGTACATTACAGAGCACTACCACTTGAAAGAAAAGTTGTTGAAGGTCTTCCAGAAATTCAAGCAAAACATGAAGGGGTCTACAAAGGATGTGCGAAAGGAAAGAACACAAAGAAGACATTTCCAAGTAGCGAGAGCAAAGCAAAAGGAATCTTGGAAATCATCCACTCCGATGTATGCGAACCAATGTCATCAAGCTCACTAAGAGGGTATGTGTACTATGTTTCTTTTATTGATGACTTTTCTAGGAAGACATGGATTTACTTCATGAAGAATAAAGATGAAGTGTTTAGCAAGTTCAAGAAATTCAAAGCCTTGATCGAGAACCATACTGAAAAGAAGATCAAAACTTTTTGATCAGACAATGGCAGAGAATTCACTTCAAATGAGTTCAAGGAACTATGTAAGGACTCAGGGATTAAGAGGGAGTTGTCCACTCCTTACAATCCACAACAGAATGGGATTGCAAAAAGGAAGAATAGAACCATCATGGAACCTGCAAGAGCTATGCTTCATGATCAAGATCTTCCTATGCATCTTTGGGCAGAAGCAGCCAGAACAGTAGTGTATGTACAGAACCATACTCCACACAGAGTACTCGAGAACAAAACTCCTAAAGAAGTCTTCTCCGGCAAGAAACCAGAAGTCAACCATCTCAGAATATTTGGTTGTCCTGTGTACATACACATTCCAAAAGAGAAGAGAACAAAATTAGTTCCTTCAGGAAAGAAGGGTATATTTGTGGGATACTCTGAAAGCTCGAAGGCTTACAAAATATACTTCCTAGGGTTCAAAAAGATTGACATCAGCAGGTATGTAACATTTGATGAAGATTCAGCCTACATCAAATCCGGAAAGAAACCTACTGAAGAACTTGAAGAAACAGAAACTCCCAGAATTCATGATACAATCATGAATGAAGAAACTCAAGAAGAAGATCGAGAATTTGAAGAACCACAAAGACCTATAGATCCACCATAGGAGAAGAATCATCACAAGAGGAAACCTGCTTGGGTACGAGAGATTATCCAAGGTGCGAAAAGATATGGGGTTCCAGAAGAGAATCTCAGAGAAAGAAAGAGGACCAGATCCTATTCTAGTTATGTAGCTTTACTGTGTGACTTCATTGATAAAGAACCTTCCAAATATGAAGAAGCGGCAGAACGAAAAGAATGGAAGGATGCGATGATCGAAGAGTATCAATCGATCATGAAGAATGATGTTTGGGATGTTCTCCCAAGACCAAAAGGGAAGTCAGTTGCAACTTCCAAATGGATCTACAAGATCAAGCATGCTGCAGACGGTAGCATTGAAAAGTATAAGGCAAGATTTGTGGCTCAGGGTTTCTCTCAGAAAGAAGGAATAAACTATGAAGAAAACTTTGCACCTGTAGCCAGATACACTTCCATCATATGAGTACTTGCTCTGGCTGCAGTGATGAAATGGAAAATACACCAAATGGATGTCAAGACTACTTTCTTGAATGGTGTAGTAGAAGAGGAAGTGTATGTGGAGCAACCACTCGGTTTTGAGAGACATGATAGGGAGTCTCATGTGTGTAGATTGAAGAAAGCCCTGTATGGTTTGAAAAGGGCACACAGGACATGGTACGGCAGAATTGACAGTTTTCTATCCAGTTTGGGCTTTACCAAGAGTAAAGCAGATTCCAACCTTTACTACAAGGTTGAAGATGGCAACCTGGTGATACTTCTACTATATGTAGATGATCTGTTTGTGACAGGTATGGATGGGTTGATTACTGATACGAAGAGAAAGCTTGTTGCTGAGTTCGAGATGAAGGACTTGGGAATGATGCATTATTTCCTAAGTATGGAGGTGTGGCAGACTACAGATGGAATCTTCCTTGGACAAGGGAAGTATGCGGTAGAGATTCTGAAGAGATTTGGGATGATGGACTCCAAGACATTAACCACACCTATGGCATCAAACTTGAAGCTATTGAGTGATGATTCATCAGAGACAATTGATGCCATGATGTATCATCAGATGATTAGGTCCTGGATGTACCTAACGAACACGAGACCAGATATTTGCTTTGTGATGAACACCTTGAGCCAATACTTGACAGATCCGAGACATGTTCACTTGACTGCTGCAAAGCATATTCTGAGGTACCTGAAGGGTACGGTTGATTATGGGCTCAAGTATAAGGTTGATCAAAGGATTAACCTGGAGGGTTATGTTGATTTAGATTGGGCAGGCAGTGCCATCGATAGGAAGAGCACTTCAGGGTGTTGCTTCAGTATGGGATCAAGTATGATCTCATGGTTTACCAGGAAGCAATCCTGTGTGGCACTGAGTACAGCTGAAGTAGAGTATGTTGTAGCCTGTTCAGCTAGTTATGAGGTAGTATGGCTAAGGAAGCTACTGTCTGATTTATTTGATCTCCAGTTAGATGCTACTTGTATATACTATGACAACCAGAGTTGTGTAAAGTTGTCAGAGAATCCAATATTCCATGACAAGTCGAAGCATATCGAGATCAAGTATCACTATATCAGGGATATGGTGCAGAGAGGAGCAGTGAAGCTCCAGTATGTTGCGACGGATGAACAGATAGCTGATGTGTTGACTAAGCCATTGGCTAGGGTGAAGTTTGAGTACTTCAGGGAGAAGCTTGGTGTTCTCCAGATCGAGGTTCCTCCCAAGAGGAAGTGATGTGTCTGTGCTGAGCCCTTCTAACATGGTGAGAGGATTGGTTCCTTCCATGATCAGATGTAAGTACTGTGCCATTCTGACATGGTGAGAGGATTGGTTCCTTCCATGGTCGGATGTAAGAGCTGTGACATGGTGAGAGGATTGTTTCCTTCCATTGTCAGGTATATGTGGATGCCACATCCAGCATGAAAAAGGGCTGGCTCTGTGAAGACACGTCTAGTATGAAAAAGGACTAGCTCTGCGTAGATGGCACATCCAACATGAAAAATGGTTGGCTCTGTGAAGACTCATCTAGTATGAAAAAGGACTAGCTCTGAGTAGCTACCACATCTGGTATGAAAAAGGACCAGCTCTGTGATGCCTCATCTGGTATGAAAAAGGACCAGCTCTGTGATGCCTCATCTAGTATGAAAAAGGACTAGCTCTGAGAAGACTGATCTTGTATGAAAAAGGACTAGCACTGAGTAGCTTCCACATATGGTATGAAAAAGGACCAGCTCTGTGATGCCTCATCTAGTATGAAAAGGGACTAGCTCTGAGAAGATTCATCTAGTATGAAAAAGGACTAGCTCTGAGTAGCTTCCACGTCCGGTATGAAAAAGGACCAGCTCTGTGATGCCTCATCTGGTATGAAAAAGGACCAGCTCTATGATGCCTCATCTAGTATGAAAAAGGACTAGCTCTGAGATGATACATCCAATATGAAAAAGGACTGGCTCTGTAGAGGTTCCTATAACGAGAAGAATCAAGAGATAGCACCTGTGATGATGCCCAGTGATGATCCAGATCAAGTGATGATGATCCAGATCAAGTGATGATGATCCAGATCCAATGATGATGATATAGCAGAAATGATCCAGATCGAGTGATGATCCAGATCCAGTGATGATCCAGATCAAGTGATGATCCAGATCCAGTGATGATGTCCAGTGATGATCCAGACCGAGTGATGATCTAGATCCGATGATGAAGATGACTTGAAGATGAAGATGACTTAAAGATGAAGAAGACTTGAAGATGACGAGGACTTGATGATGATCCAGAAGATACAGAGAAGAAGACTTGTGCTGAAAATTGTGTCGAAAGAATACCTTCCTAGTTAAGAGGGAGTGTTGATGTATATGTAACTTCGGAATGTATTTCACTTGTATTTCTTATATATTGTAACCCGATGTTTATTCCAGGATGTACTTGAGTTATGTCATGCCCTGATGTTCCTATCGGGAAGGTCTATCATGTAAACAAGTCATGTCAAGTCATTGTGGGTAGTCTAAGGGTTAAAGTCCCCGCAATTCTGGGGCACTAGGGTTATTAGACTCTCCTAGTAGAGGTTGGCCCTAGTAGGGTTTTAGTCATGTCGGGATTAGTATAAATAGAGAACTGGAGTCTCTATTTATCACACAACTTATACACACTCAAGTGTGGCACATAGTTGAGGAAGGAGAAGACACTGGGGCTAGACAAGAAGAAGGTTACTACTGTCGGGAGATCACTTACTGTTTTGGGGCTTTTCAATTTTGGTGTTGATTCTATCTCTGAGGAAGTTGCAGGGTTTTCACCATTTATGGTTTCCCCAAGGATAAACATTGTGTTCATTGTCTCTTGTGTTTGATTGCTGTGATTGTTATTCTCTCAGTAAAGATCCAAATATAATGCTAGCTTAATGATGAAATTCTAACAAATGACATCTGTTACAGTAGAAGGGTAAACCCATATAATCTGTAGGCTGACAAAATTCAAAAACCCCCCTCTTAATCAGTAAATCGGCTGCAAGACCCTGTCTCAGATCCAAAATAACTAACACCTTTCCCATACAACAGACCCCCATCTCAAGAAAGGATAAGTCGGTTTCCAAATGCACCCCCAAAGTATTTCCAACCAATCTAAAAAAATCCGCAGACCAAAGATCAAAAGGGAGATTGGGCAACTTAACCCATATGGGTAATAGGTCATACCTTTCAGTTCTGGGGTCGAACAAAGGCGTCCAACGCTTGAGGAGCAAACCAACGTGTTCCCACCTCCAAACGCCTGCTAGAATCACAACCGCATCAGCATGAGAGGCAAATTTGAAGGCAAGCCACCTCTGTCGAAGCAAAAATACATCAGGGCACGACTTAATATGGTCCAACCAGGTCGTAACAACCCATGTTTTAACACCCACTGAGTTAAATTTTCTCCCACTGAACCGCCCCACCAATGTCAGTGCATGTGACAGGACAATGTCATTCAAACCTATATCCTCACCCACAATCATCAAGACAGGCTTTTCAAACTTTTTAATGGTCTGTTTCGGCCTCTTCAAAACACTATCAGTGGAAACAGGGAGACCCCTTTTCTTGTCAAAAGAGAAAACTCCAGCCGAGACAAAACCAAGATCCTCAGCTAAAAAGGGTATCCAAGGTGAAACAAAATCAGAACCCTCACAAACATTTTTAACACCATCAGAAAACCTCAGAGGCTGCTTCAAACAACTATCAACCGAAAAACCTTTAGCAGAAACCAAAAAACCCGAATCCATGCCTAAATCGTCCGCAAAATTAACACATCCCGCAACGGGAGAGACACTGACCACCCCCACATCAACCCGCTCAGAAAGGGTAGAAACCAAAGAAAGTTGTGGACTCAATCTCCCCATCACCTCCGGCGTAAAATCACACAGGCTCTGAACACAAAGACCCTGATCCCCCCAAAGCTTCAGAGACGTGTCTCCACCATCAAGAAGATGAACACCCACATCAGAAATGTGTCTGATCGAAACCCCAGCAAAACGCTCCAGTAATGGAACACTCATGGAGAATTTCACTCCAGAATGACCCACAGACTCATGTGAAAAGCCGCAGAAAAGCAAACCCATGTTGAACGAAACCCTACCCAAATCATCGCGGAGCATATTAAATACATGTCTAGGCTTTGGAGGCGTACGAGCAAGGGATTTTATGTCACAAAGGGACAGTGACCCCCATGTCATCTACTCTAACCACACAAACCAGCGGCCCAAGCTAACATGTCTGGGATATATCGATCGCTATATACGTGCCGGAGGCAATATAAAAATAATGACATATAAAGTTAGTCTTCCTCAATTTAATAGATTTTATGAATTAATAATTATATGTATATAAAAATGTTTGGAATAAATAAATATATTACTTTTACTTGCAATTTATCTTTAATAATTTGAAATTTAAACATTTACATTATTTTAAATATTAAATAAATATTGATATTTTAAGCATATTCAATACACATTTATGCATCTATAATTTGAAAAGAAATACTATAAGCATCTTCAAATATAGCAATCAAAGATGTCTATGAAATATTATAAATTTATAGTATTTTAATAGTAAATTTAAACATAGGTGAATAATACATATGTATGTTTTATAGAGTCTTTATGTGAAAAATACTACAAAATGTTAATGTTAAACAAATGCAATCTAACAATTCAATAATGTATGTAACAATAATATAGTCTTCAAGGTTTTAACTAATTCAATGGTGTTAATTATGATTAAGTTATTGTAATTTTACAAAGGGAAAACGAAGATAAAGTAAAAATTACATTAGATTTTTCACCTCTCGATTCTTTACCACGTAAATTTTACTAGACGTAATCTTGCAACTATTACTGCTACTGAGTTAAATATTATCAATTTTGCACAACAATTTTCCAAGTAATTCAACTATATGAGTTTTATCAAAGATACCATAGCAATCACCCAAATAATCTAGATAGTTAAATTAAAATCTACTAAAACTTGCACCTTCATTGTTTTCCTGAAGTAGCAATGGACCTACTTCAAAGATTTTATAGACAACTATTATGATTTAATCCCTCATATGTTTAAGAATGTAAATTACTAGAATATATACATTGGCCTCATGTTATTTTAGATTGTCATCAATAAGAAATTAATTTAACAGACCGTTATGTCAAATGTAGAGAATTTCCTAAAAAGCTTCAAAAGCTTGGTGTAAACTTTAAAGATTCCATGCTCTTTAGGAAAGGTAAGAAACTTTAAATAATTTGATAAAGAAACAACTTACATTACAAGATTCTCAATCTTTAATACATCAAAGAGGAATGGAAACAAACTTTTAACAAAATGAAATAGTTTTACTTTGGAAGATATAATCCGTGTGCGAGACTAATTTCTCACTAAAATTGACATTGTATTTAAGTTATTGAGGAAAAGCTCCAATGGAAGACTTAAGCAATCTGGTTTCTTCAACACCAACAACAACAAAAAATTATTAAGCTTGGAGCAAATATTAACAAAAATGGCAGCTAAATTCAAGCAAAATATTAGATTAATGTAAAAGTGAAGAATAAGATTTCTTTAAACTTCTAGTCACCTTTTTTTTCTTGGAAAAAATAAACCTTTTGGTCACTTGTCTACAAATAAATCTCAATGCAAAGAATAAATATTTCTTTTAATTTTTATTTAAGCAATTTACGCATAATTATACGAAAATTTTGTAAATGAAACAATAATTTATACTAAATCCAAAATATAAAGATTATTTTAAGATTACAATTACTTAAACAAGTTTGGGCAATTTAGTAACAAAGAAATCCCCATTCCATAAAATTGGGGTGAACTGAATTCCTAACTCTAAATTCATAGGGCAAAAACCATGTTCAAGCCCCTTTTTTTAAACTAAGGGCAAAAATAATTTTCAAGTCTCTCTCTTCCAAAAACCACTGGCGAAAACCATTTTCAAGTCCTCTCTTTTTCAAAAACATGTGGGCTAATAGTTATAGAAATATTTTTGAATACTTATTTTTCTTTTTGGAACTTACAAGCATGTAAAAATATTCACCAAATCAACATTTGGGACCCCATAATTTTTCCCATGAGCAAAATTCCACCCCTAATATTTTCCATGACTGTGGTTCACGTTGGTGTCCACCAAGATTACCACCTTCAACCCATTCATTGTTGCTTTCACAAAACAAAGTCCATTGTTTCCTTGGTCTCGCAACTCGTGGCACTAAACAATATCCATGACCTCCTCGACCAACTATCCAAAATCCACAATGTGACTCCTTACCCTTTTTCATTCTTCATTGATACCCATCATGACTCCCTTCATGTCACCAACCAAAAATATTAGAATTCTTAAGCACCTACAAAAAACCATTTGTCACATCCATGAAGCAACCTAAATAGTTAAAGTCTTTCAAGACTTTGTAACACCTCATTTTTTACCCCAATATGTGAATATGTTTTAATTATGTAAAGGCTAGAATCTAGATATGAATGGTCTAGGACGAACAAATATATTGTAAATATTTACATTTTATTTTTAATATAAAAATCCCCGACACCTACAAGTGAAGAAGGATGAATAAGAGATGGGGGGATATGATTCCATGAGTGGGGGGATTGGAGAGGGGCTAAGGGATTATGATTCTAGTGAACTTAACTATCCCTTAGCGTCCAATAACCTTTTCAACCCAAAGTCCCTTGACCATGGTTATCAGGGCCACTTTAATTAGCCTTGGGTTTATCATCTTAATTAAGTATTAAGAGGGGAAAACCTTATAGGAAAGTCATGTGTCAAGGAAAAGCCATGCATATATAAAGTTAGAAAATCATTCCATTCAGTCATTTCAACTTCTAGAGAAGAATAGCATCCACACTATGGTCATTCTAGTTGGAAAACCAAATGAAGATTAGTTTTCCATAATATAACACTTGATCCCAACCTAATAAATGATGACTTATCTACCCTGATAAATTGGTGCCTAAGGTTAGGTAACCTGGCCTAAAGCAGGATATTCTTGGAACCTAGCCATTGATACTTCCCAGTCGATCTATACTAGAGTGCCAAAAGGGGAAAGGAACAACCTAAGGGACTACGATGGAGAGACAAGGGTACCTTCCCTAGCGTTGTGCAAGATGATGGGGAATGAGTGAGGGGTTGGATTTAGTTATGGATGGGATTACCTGCACCATTTGGGTAGAGGATAGGTGTGCTTGGGTGAGGAGTGCTATGTGAAGAGTGTGTACATGTACTGAGGAGAAAAGGGTGGCAATTCTCCCCTTGTGGAACGATAGCCCCAGCTCAGGGGTGACATCTGTTAAAGAGAGAAACAACTTGATAGAGTACCTACGACTGGGAGAAACATCATTAACTTGTAGTTGGTTGGTGAACCTTTAAAAGGTAAGTGTCAAATGTGTTTGTAATGCCATGGAGTTTAGTTATGTTATGTGTTTGTTCCAATTATTGTTTTAGAATTGTTCTATGTGATTCTTGAGCATGGTTTGAATGCATTCGTAGTAGTAATAATTCAACAAAGAGTAGTGAATATTTCAATTAATTATTAGTTATGTAAATGTTTTTTATTCCACTATTAAAAATAATAAAAACTATAGCATACAATGGAAACTCAAAATGTGAATGTGGAATCAAAGACAAAATTTGTTTGTGGGACTGAGTACCACGTGGTCATAGAACTTACCAAAGTCTTTTGTGTTTGGCTCCTCCGGCAAGACTTATTAGAAAATAATGACATGGATGTTGAACAACACTTGGCTCCTCTAAGGCACCATGCTGCTCAATAGCCACTTGTCAAACCTATCACTTAAACTTTATGTTTCTTCCAAGTCATGGTGAAGCACTGAAAGGTAGCTCTTTTTCAACATTTTCTTTGATACCAACAATCATTTAGAATGGTGTTGAAGAATAGCTCTAATACCCATTGTTGTAATCTTGGTCCTTTTCGCCCATTTGTTTTCGCTTTAGACACTCTACGATGTTTAGCACTACCTTGTTTCAGACTTGGTGGCTTAGCAACCTTGAGCTTACCTACAAGTAGACTACATGTCTCCACTTAAAAACTACCCATACCTTCTTTCTAAGCTACGATGTTAGCTCTTCAAAAATTCCACTGACACAAATGTGCAACACTCAACCCCATATTAAAAGGCATCCTGAGTTAACAACTTCAACACTTAGTCAATTAACATAAATGAAACATAAACACACCAACAACAAAAGGTATGTGGGTTTTTCCCAACCTAGTTTCCTTTAAATTTATTAAGAGAAGATACAACTATATATGTTTACAAGAGTGAGTATGGCCAACTACCAAGACTCTACATCCAACCAATAGTCCAAATCTCTTCTCAACTTGTTTCTACACACTACAAGTAGAACTACTTTGAAATGATCTATAAGACTGCCTCCTACAACCTTAATCTTCCTCCAAGTAAAACTACACATTGAAGTGTTCTTGATCCATCCAGGAAGTCGATTGGCTTGTTCGACTAGTTGGCTTAGTCCTAGTTGACTTCTCACATCATTTGTCAAAGATGATAACCAACAATAACATAAATTGTCGAGACCGATGACTCCAACATGCTACGTTGACACCAACCATTGCACATTGACAATACCGACTTCGAGAGATTGTCACTCTGTCTACTAATCGATTGTGACGGTTGTGTTTCTGTAATCATTACAACTTCCCCTGTAACTTAGCGTAATAGGCATGCACCCAAGCATTCCAACACACTATATTAAACTTATACATTAATGTATTATGGAGTTAGTAATGCGTGTGACAAAGTACACATAGAAGTAATAGAAGAACTTTGTTTTGAATTCTTGCATATTGTTTGTAAACATATTCTTTTTTCCTGATTGCTTTGATTTGTCGGCATATTCTAAATTGCTTCTGCCACAACAAAACTTGACTCATTCGATCGAACTTGTTGTCCCTCGTCAAACACCTGGGCGGCGAGAATCATTAGTATCGGAACACTAGAAGTTTGGTATCAGATCAACAACTCGATATATGAGATACCATTTGGTATTCAAGCTTTTCAACCTGACCTTGCATAAGTTTTGCGTAGACACTTCTTGCAAAGTTACCTGACTTATGCATGTTCAAACACGCTCGTAAATTCAGCAATTCAGACAGATGCTACCTTCGACTTCTGAGTATCCACTAGTTCGAAACACTCATACGAAGATGGTAGAGGAAGCAAACAAAATCCATGCAACTGAAGAGACAGAGCAACTCATAAAGAAAGCATCGGTTTGAAAGCTGACCGAAATGTTTTCCCAGTTCAATGAGATTCTCATCTGAATCACCTTGAATTCAAAAGGAGCATTGACAATGTGCACTTCTATCAAAGCTTTAAGGTTCAAATGAACTTGGATATACTGAATCTTGAAGGAAAAATTGATGTTGAATATGTTGACAACTAGGTACAACATTTGGGATCCTATTTCTTTGTGAATCGACTCTCAGAAGCTGAGAAGATCACAATTTTGTTAATAAAGATCTCGAATTTTGTGCATTGTTGGTCGGGTAATCTATCGACAAATATGGATAAATAAGACAACCCCATATACACATGGGATAAATTCATTGACCGTGTACAAAGAGAGTTCTATCCACCCAAATACCTTGAGCAACAAAATAAGAAGTGGCAACAACTAAGGCAATGGAGAGACCAGTCTGTGCAAAGCTATACCAATGAGTTCTATCGACTCATGACTAGACTGGGTGTTTGAGAAGAAGAGAAACTACTCATTATGAAGTACATTAGCGGCCTATCCCCATACATTCAACAAGAGATGGAGTTCCTTACTGTCAATACGCTCGCGGATTCATTCCACTATGCTATCAAGCTTGAAGCCAAGTAGAAAGGAAAAGCATGACTCATGACTAAACCAACAGGATGACCATCCGATAGAAGTCTTTGTCAATAGCTGAATTTGACAAGTCTAACATTCCTACCTAGCCAACTCCGTTGAGGCAAGATCAGGGAAAGCGACACTCTCAGAAAGACAAGAGGGGTCGCACTAGGAAACTTCCTACCAGGAAATAGTGTGATTAACACAACTCATTCTAGCATGACACATCTGAATGCAAACCTCGAAAGACATTTTTGGTGAAAATGTATGCATATGAAATGTCTAAGAAATTTTTCATGGAATTTGACCCAAAATCATTGGCCCTCTTGGCATCAACATCGACAACTCCATACACTCGACTATTGGCAATGAGGAGGAATGACAGTGCTTGTTTAATTTCACAAATATGGGTTTAGAACAATCCATTGCATCTAATTATGGATAATGGTAGCCATAAGAAATTTGTTTCTGAATTTCTTGTGAAGAAACTAGGTCTTGTCACCACACTGCATCCTTAGTCTTATAACATTGGTTGGATAAAGGATGGACAAGAACTCAAAATCACTTCACAATGCAAGCTCAACTACTTCATTAAGCCTTTCAAAGATGAAGCACTCTATGATGTGGCACCTCTTTCGGTATCCAACACATTGTTTGGAAAACCTTACTTATGGGATTGACATGGAAGTTATCAGTCATGAATGCAGAAGCTAATTGTCAAAATTCGCAACTAGTGGTATGGAATACTAGTACGATGACAAACAACGACAATTGAAATGGTATCCGCTAAACAAGAAAAAAATCTGATCAACTATGCTCAAACATTAATCATGATCAAGCCTCAACATTCCAGGAAGACTATAGAAACTTGTCAACCGACAACCATAATTCTCGACAGAAGGAACAAATCGACATCATTCTTGAAGAATAGCATAATATGTTCAAATCACCCCATGTAGTACTGCTACACTGCCAAGTAAAACACTCCATTGAACTCGCTCTTGGTTCTTCTCTACCTAATTCATATTTCTATAGGAGATCGATTATCAAGAATGAAGAAATTCATCGACAGATCCAAGATTTGATCGACAAGGGCCATATTGGACCCATCTCCTCTCCTTGTGGAAGTCCAATTATCCTTGTTCCAAAGAAAGATGGGACTTGACGCATGTGCATTGACTACATGACACTCAACAAGATTCCCATGAAGAATCGATACTCTTTGCGAAGAATTGATGAATTGATTGATTTTCTGGAAGGTGCTAAATTATTTAATAAAATCAATCTTGAGTCAAGATATCATCAAATTCCAATCGAGCCCTCATATGTTTGGAAGACTGCTTTCAAGACCAAGGAAGGATTGTTTGAATTGTTATTCATGCCTTTCGGCTTAACTAAACCACCTGCAACCTTCATGTGATACATGGATGATGTGTTGTGACCTTTTTTAGGCAAATATGTCATTGTCTGTCTCGACAACATTCTGATTTATGATAGAATGTGGGAGGAACATGCTCGACAAATCCGATAAGTCCTCGACATCCTTCAACAACATCAACTCTACTTGAATCTAGATAAATGTTCGTTTTCCATGAACATCATTAAATACTTAGGGTATGTAATTGACTTTACAGGAATTCATGTCGATCCAAAAAAGATACAAGTCCTCAAATACTGGCCCATTCCTCAGAACATTCATGAACTAAGAAGCTTTCTTGGTTTGGATGTTTTTTTATCTATGATTTGTACTCGACTTCAGTCACATAATGTGACCATTTAATCAATTGACTAAAGGGAATGGAAGCATTGTTTACAAGTGGACCCCAACACAACAACAAGCTTTTGAACAACTTAAGGACCAACACTATACTACACCATTAGTTGTGTTACTTGATTTGCATCATCCTTTCGAGATTGAGACAGATGCCTTAGACTATGCTTTGGGCGCGGTGATCACGTAGTTTGGTCACCCAGTGGATTTTCATTCAGAAACCTTCAATGACACCATTAGGAGGTAGTTAACATATGAAAAGGGGATTTATGCCATTGTTCAAACACTCAAGTAATGGAAACACTATGTCCTTGGCAAGGAAATAGTCCTTCATACCAACCATAAGCCCCTATAGTTCTCTTTGTCCCAGTCCAGGCTGCACACAACTTGACAACTTAAGTGGATTAATTACCTGTAACAATTCTAATTGGTAATTAAGTATTAGAAAGGCAAATCCAATGTCACAACTAATTGTCTAATTCCACCACCCGTTACTCTCCTTCTTATAGTGATGAGTATGCAGGGATATGACACCACCACTTGGCTTCGGATGTATCAAGTAGACAATGAATTTTCATGTGTCTATCGACACCTTCAGACCGACAAGTTGTCCACCACTGACTATTTCCTGAAAAACACCTTGCCATACAAGGTTAGACAACTTTGCGTAATGATAGAAGCTCATTTGGGATGTGTATTACAACAAGGTTGCAGGACAATTTGGAGTGGTGAATACCCTTGCAATTCTTCTGAAGTGTTTTTGTTAGCCTATACTTAAATATGATGTTGGTAAGTACATCTGATCATGCATGGTTTGTGCCATTGCTAAACCACCTCATAAACAACACGACTTATATATTCCCTTTCCAGTTCCTAATCGATCTTTGGAATCTATTTCTATGGATTACTTGATTGGATACCTTGTCACCAAGCATCAACGTGACGTGATCTTGGTCGTAGTGGATATATTTTCTAAGATGGCCATTCTCATTCCTGGCAAGATGATGATGACAACGTAACAGACTTCTTAACTCTTCTTTGAACATGTCTAGAAGTATTTTGGATTATCGACAACTATTGTTTTCAACAAAGATGTCAGATTTGTTATCATTTTATGGAAAACCCTCCAGAAGCAACTCAACATGCAGCTTTCTTTGTCGACAATGTTCCACCCTCAGACAAATGGACAAATAGAAGTTGTGAATCACTTGGTTGTACAACTGCTCCACATGTACAACCACAAGCATCGTCGAACATGGGATGAAAATCTCCCATACATTCAACACAGTTACAATCGTGCTCAACACAACTCTACAGGAAAGGAAAGAGTCTGTTTGAAATCTGATATGGATTTCAACCCTCAACGCCTATTGACTTGATTAGTCCTTCGACACAATTGGAAGACACTAATCATGGACAACGAGAAGTTGAGAAAGCACTCAAGTTCACGGATCCAATTTGCGACATTCAAAAACAAGCGTAGGAGATGTTACAACAAGCTAATGCGAAAGATAAGGCCTGACACGACAAGCATTGTATTCCTCATTCTTTCCAAGTTAGGGATCAGGTTTGGCTACACCTCAAGAAAGATCGGTTCATTGGTCCATACAAGAAGTTAAAGTCTCTGTGTTATGGTCCATACAATGTTCTTGAGCAGATTGGACAAAACACTTTCAAGCTTGACATTTCTTCATACCTAGGTCCACATCCAGTCTTTGATGTGGATCTACTTCGACCATATCATGCACCATTGCTAGAACAAAAAAACTTGTAGACAATAGAACCTAAATACATACATCTAGACGTTCGAGAGCCTCTTCCTTGTGACACAATCATGGGATGAAGAGTATGCCATATAAGGATACAAGCAATTCCCTTATTTCAGGTAGTTAAAGTAGGACAACTCCCAGCCCAAGGAAAGTGATATTCTCCTTATGAACTGACCAAGAAGTTTTGTCATCTGCCTTATCAAGCAATGGGAACCATTGCTTCTCAAGGAGGGATGAATGATCCATTTAGGAAGTTGTTTGGCTTGTTCTACTAGTTGTCCTAGTCCTAATCGACTTCTCACATCACTTGTCGAAGACGACAACCAACAACTACTAGAACCGACAACGACATAAACCGTTGAGACCAACGATTGCAACATGCTTCGTCGACGCCTACCACTGCACACCAAAAATACCAACTTCGACAGATTGTCGCTCTATCTACTAGTCGATTATGACGATTACGCTTCTATAATCGTTACAACTTCTCTTGTAATTAAGCATAATGGGAAGAAACCCAAGCATTCCAACACACCCTATGTAAACATGTACATTAATGTATAATGGAGTTGGTGATGCATGTAACATAGTACACATAGAAGTAATAGAAGAACTTTGTTGTGAATTTTTGCATCTTGTATGTAAACATATTCTTATTACTTGATTGCTTTGATTTGTTGGCATAATCTCAAATGCTTATGCCCCAATAGAACTCGACTCATTTAGTCAAACCTATTGTCCCTTGTCAAACACCTGGGCGATGCAGATCAGTTCTACTTACCTTGGATGTGTTCCTCTTATGCGATGGAGTATTTGACCTACAATATGGCAAGCTACCTTGGCCATCCAAGTTTGTTGTATATTTCCACCGCAGAGAACTACAAATCTCCATGTTTTACTTCAATTGTAACTTTGCTTTAAGACTTGGTCTGTCGCTTAGGTCTACACCATAACCGCCTTTGAACCCTTGAACTTCCTTATGCGCTTCCATGTCACAAGACCACCTTAACTAGATTAAGTGGTTTGTTCCTTAATCCTATTGACCGAATGACCTTTACTCCAAGCCTCGCTTCTTAGACTTGGCTGCTAATGCCAAATTGAATGTTACTACCATTCAATGCCTAAACTACATCATGCTCAACCAAGCTTACTTGTCAAACTTGAATGAATCCCTTCCATATATTCTAGCTCTAAACTACCCTCTTATACAAGGAAGGTCTAGTCACTTCCTTACACTAAGTTGATCCCTTCCAATCTATGTTTTTCTTCATGGACACACGAACCTAACTTGCATTAAGTTTCCAACTGCTTCCTTAATGTGTGGGCACACACACAAAGTATTCCTCACCAAGCAATGCTTTTGTGTCCAATTTCCTACCCAATTGTTAAGCCTTGAGGACCCAAATATTTCATTGGGACCACTTCAACTCCTTAAAATGCACCTCCTTCCAAGCTTGTCTCTTGGCTTAGCAAACAACCCCAAGTTTCATCCCTACTTTTGTAGTCTCTATAAAATAGCTACATATTCACAACACTAGTGTTAAACATTTATGCCAAGATAACCAATAACTATGCTTATTGAACATTCCACCTAACAAGACATTAAACTACAATCTACAACCAAACTTAACCTTTGACCTCCATGTCTCTTGCTAAGGAATCTATTACATCCAAATCTAGCACACCTTCTTTTAAGGCATGGCACATACCCATGCAAGTCTACAACAAACTCGCATAACTCTTAAACCATCCAAGGTGAATTCCTTGCTACTACATTGCATGTTGTCTTGCTTGTGTGGTTAAGTGCATCTTCTTCCTTGAAAACTAAAGGCCTTAAAGTGCCCAAGGCTCATGAGAGCTATTGTAGTCCCTCGAGGACAATATTGTATATTTCTTTGTGTGAATGATAAGATAGAGCTTGTTGTTCCATACCTCTATTTGTTGTTTGCTACATCCATGCCAATGTTTGCGTAGATTATATTTTCATCTATTTTAAAGGTTGAACTCACATCTTGATATGCATGGTTTGCACTTAAATGTTTTCCATTCAACGTTATTACTTATGAAGATCTAAAGCTTTGATTGGTTTTTCAGTCTTTCTGTTTTAGTTGTATGACCAATTATTTGAGTGTAGATATGTGTATCACGTGGATGTAAAATTAAAACAAAAGTTAATAAGAAAATGTTATGTAATCAACACAAACACACTAATATTTGGTAGATCTAACATTTGTATCGAATGTATGTCACTTAGATTTGCGATAGATATAGTAATGTTGAAAATATTTTTGTTCATTTAGGCCCCATGACCAATATGAAAACACTAATCATGGATGTTTTTTTGCATGTAAAGTTCTTCGCATGGAGGTTATATTTTGTTTAAAAAAAATAGTCATAAGAAAATGGACCCACAAAGTGGATATACACTTTCAAATAATTTTACAAGTGGAGTATGAAACCATAATGTTATCATGATAACCATGTTGGTGGGTTGTGATGCTATTGCAAATTAGTGGGAGTTTATAAACTAGCAATTGCCCCAAGGAAGGTGCAATAATATGCCGATAAGGTAGTTGTTAGCGGGTAAGCGAGGAAAAAAAGTGTAACATTGAAGTGAGGTAGTGGGAGATTGCAAGTAATACCAAAAAAAAATGGAGCACTTCAATGTATTGAAAAATTAGAAAATTAACAGTTTAACATTACATTATACAGTGAAGATTCCATTGCATGGGAGAAATATATCTGATGAAGAAAAGAAGCCAATGTGTAGTCATAATCTGGAATTACTTGCTGTCCATGTGGTTCCAAAGTTCATAATTGTGCTAGCATAGGTTGTCAAAGCAGCTTTAAAAACAAACATTTGACGACGGTTTATATAGTTCTAACTTCTCACATTAACAAAATTCATGTTCAAGGAGTAGACATGATAGCACTGTATGGTTTGGCAAAAATGGTAAAAAATTGAAGACATTTCCTACACTTCACAAATACAGAAAAGAACATCAAGAAGAGTAAAAGCAAAGATTTCAGTATATATATACATTTGATAATTCAAGGTAATAACATAGTATTAGTGAACACTCTTGACAGTGTATGATAAGTAGCCAAACTAACGACTATCAATCCATCATACATCAATTGACACAATTGAAGACAATATCAGTACCCATGATATTGTTTTAGATGATACAATGAGATGCCAGCCATGATTCATTATCATCCAATCCATCAATAGATGATTGAAACAATTGCAAACAAAGTATTTATCAATAATTACATCTCTAGCCAAAACCTGCAGATTCTGGAATCTTGACAAATCTGCAGATTCTAGAATCTTCTGCAATGGAGCCTGGAGGTACTGTTGAGTCTCTGGGAGATTTGGCAGTTAAATTTGGTTCCCATGAGGAAACAAGACAAAGGGAGTAACAAAAACTACCTTTTCCATATGAGGATGCCTTGATGCCAAACCAGAACTTCTCTCATCCCGACGAACTGCAGGAACAGATGCAGCTCTTGCAGAAATGGGACCATGAGAGACATGGACTGAACCTGAGGAATCTGGTAGAAAATAAGTAAATCCCTCCAGTAAATCTTGATGGTCCTTAAACAATAAAGCCACCCACCGAAACCAGAATTGATCAGTATAGCATATAAATTTGCAATATAGATGCATTAATGCATCACTTGTCTGTTACAAGAGTTTTAGACTTGCTAAATAAAAGGAAATACAACAAACCCAAATATAATTATGTATGTATTTGCAGTATATTTAGGAAAAACATGGCAATTTGGAAAATAATGGTGCAAGGTATAGTATACCTCTTGATATACTTCACTAATAGACTTGTTTCCCTTTCGATACATATTTAAAATCTCGAGGAAGGATTTCTATACTTGTTCATCATTTTGAAACCGAGTCAAAACACAAAACATCAATTAATATTGTTAGCATATTGTTAGCTAGAACACAAAGGCTCGAAAACTTGAACTTAGAACACAAAGGCTCAAGAAGTCACTTATCATTTAAATTACCTTGATTTTGTTGGCATAATTGATTGCTTGGTCAAATTAAATTTGTTGTTTTTTGGGTGGGGGTTCATTGTTAGCTAGAAAATAGAGGATCCAAAACCTAACATAAAATCAATTCAAGTAGTCACTTGGTCAACTAAATTACATTAATCTTGTTAACATAATTAATTGCCTGATCAAATTCAACTAGACGCTTTTTTGGTGCAAGTTCCTCCTCAAGTGGAAGTGTAATTTCATAGTCTTTAGGAAGAAAGGTGTTAAAGCATAAAATAAGATTGCGATGTCCTTTAAACAATTCCTTCACCCTAGTAATAACACCAACTATATCGATTCTCCAAGGGAATGAAATCAGGTCAAACTTGTCAAATGATGAATAACTAAATCTGCTTATTACTAATATCAATATAAAATATTGATTGTCAACCTTTATGCCTTGAAATCCTTCATCACTTCAAGAAACTCATCATACTTTTCCCTCTTGTCCTTAAATATGTCTTTGACTGCTTTGAGATAGGCCAGAGCATCATTAGTTGCTAGCCTTCGTGACCCTTCTGTAGGTTGAGGTGGTCCAGAGCTATTTCATATCACACAAAACCAAACAAAAGTTAGTAATACGATCAGACTATAATCTACGACATCTATACATAAGAAAACAAAATTTTGAGAAAACGAAAGGCGATATTCTAAGCCTATCGTGTGCTTAAAGACTCGCAAGTTCTACAAAATACACAATGTAAAAAGTGAAATGTTGTAAATGCAAAAGGTTCAATGGCTGTAAATTGCACAAGAGAAAGACAGTTCTTGATCCCAATCAATAAGAGCCAATCTAACCACCAAATAGTTGAGATTACAACAAACATTAAGATGCATCTACCATTAAGAGCTAGTCCAGCTACCCTTAAGATGCGGTGATAGAGTAAATAAAGGAAAAGTATATTACTACATAAACGTAGGATTTAAATAATAATGAATAAATAATGATTTGGGCCCTTTTAACCTGGTGCAGGATTGCATATATAAGAAGGAAACTCTTCCCTAAGTGCATGGATGTCTCCATTGTGGCATATATGTTTTACTCTCTTAACTTATGTATGTGAAAAAGAAAGAATACACATTAAAATGGTTATGATATTGGTGATTAGAAATCATTGCCATCCAACCTAGTTTTCAGTCCACATCTTTGGATGCTGACACGACTACTTCCACGTAGTGATGGAAAACTGGCATTATAGATTGCAAGTCCAGCAAACTCTTTTCCACAGAGGTTTAAATTGTTTCCATACCTAAATCCTTCTTGAATTTGTTTAAAAACTAAAAAATACAAGAGAAACCACACTATATCAACCCATTTTTGTCATAAAAATATACTAGAAACAATTCTTACACTCAAACATACAAATTGAGGTTCTGATTATCCATCAACTCTTTGCATTTATGTGGACAGATGTGTAGCCATGGATTGAATCTAGATGGTGCAGCAGGTATATTAAACTGTACACTAACAGTCCCAACTCAGGTGAATCTAATGTGCACCCTGCACTAGAAGGAAACCTTGCATTCATAGGTTCAAACTAAGGGTGCAGTGATCCATCAAATTTTTGTGTTTGTATGTTCCACTTCCTATATGTGTGAAAATGCATTGAATCTGGTGCATTGGATACATTGAATAGGGACATTAGCAGTCTAAATTCAGGTGACTATAATATGCACCTTTCACTGGAAGCAAACCTTACATCCACGGATTCAAACTGAGGGTGTGGTCATCCATCAATTTTCCATGCGTGTATGTGCCTAAATGTGTAAGATATGCGTATATACCTAGCAAACCATATAAACTCTGATATGCACCATACCCAATTGACATGTTTAAATTGAGGGTGTGATGATCCATCAACTCATGTTTATGCATGACTATATGTAAGGGTGCCTTAAATCTAAATAGTGCATTGGTTGTATTGAATATGGACACCAGCAAAGATCCATTGAAACTTGGATGACTTTTCTATGATATGCACGGCATAAAAGACATGCTTCTCCAAAATGCAGGTAAAATGACTATGGTTTGTTTGACTTGAACTTGCAGAATGAAGACTAATGCTATGAGTTGTCATAAAATAACAAACTTATCAGTTATCCTACTCCATATTCACAAACGTCAGTAAGTCATGAGTTTCAAATAAGTGAACATGCAGTATAAAATGGCATGAGAATCAAAGTAACTAATGACTCCACCTAGCCCATTCCTCAAAGAAATATATTTTATCCATGGCTACTTTTCCAGAAGTAGAGAAAACAAAGAGTATAAATATAATTATCGGAGAGAGAAATTTTGAGAAATGATATTATTTTCCCTTGTCTTTAGAAAGTTGGGAATAGAATCCCTTTACCTGGGAAAGCATAAAAAACAGTCCTGTATGGTGATCCCTTCATTTGCATCTGTCGCCTGATAGTGTCAAGCGGTTAGCACAAAATTGTAGCAAAAGAGGCTGAAATAATAGCTGTGGCAAAAGAAGCCTCTGTCTTCTTCCTATATTCCTCTAGAAGAGACTTCTTAACTCTGCCATTTGAACAAATGAAGGTGTGAGAAACTAAAGTAACTAAGACTAGATAAATGTTAAACACATTGATCTAAAATGATATTCCAAAAGTCATGTGCCTCGATCATGCAAACTTCTTGTTCATTCAAACCTTTTAAACACAATAAAAATTTATTTGGGATCATCACATATAGAATATCATATATTTCAAATAATAAACTTCAAAGGACACATACAGACTAGAATCTAGACTCACAAGTCAAAAATACAGAAGTTGACAGCAATGTAGGGTGTAATGCCAATAAGAGATGGCCCAAGTGCTCTGTAAAATGATGCAAATCCTTCCTCTCACATCATATTTATTGCAACCTGCAAATTAAGAGGAAGTGGATAAAGAATAGATGGAATCAATCTTAAGGCAGAAGGAATGTGAGGTCAAAACAAAAGAAAATAAAAACACAGATACTGAGCCTATATGAAGAATCAGTACCTGCCTCATGCTTTTGCAGGCTGGATCAACAACACTATTGAATACACTACGCACTATATTCCAAGGGATCACTTCTACATCTCCAAAACCTAAATAACGTCCAAGATATGAAATATAGAAGTAAACTTTCAAGTCATTTAACAATTAATCGTTGGAAAGATGCAAACTACTTACAAGCCTTCTGCGGAGTTCAGTTACAATTTTATCAAACAACAATGGTGGAGGCAACTCTGCAAGCATCAAAATACATAATTCATAAAAGCATGAAAAACGTAAGAAATTATGTAACAGAAGTCAAATGTAATAAGAAAGAGTGCAATCCACCAGGTAGCAAAAGAAACCTCACCCCCAACATGTAGATCTAAATCTGCATCATCAGCTGAAGCAGAAGCACTTGACACCCCTGGAAATGGAATCACTCCATAGCCCAAAGATGCACTTTCATCCACATCACATAAAGAAAACCCGCGCACTACTTTAATGGTGTCCCCAACAATGTAAACCTTGAAAAGTACTCCACCTACAATGAAGGTATATTGGTTGATTGATTTCTTCGTAGTAATCTATAATTCTTTGATGGCAGCGTGCAAGAAGTTGGAAAAAAGGTGTACTCGACCTGAGTGGGTGAAGATAAAAACCAGGACAACCATCAGTCCAAGATAATTTCACAAAGAAAATATGAAGTGAGCATGTACTGAATATTATGAGCATATGTACATATAATGAAAAAGATGATGTATCCCATATGTAATTCTAATAAGAAGGAGAGGTTTACAAGTAATGTCTACCAAAATCAATGAGTGTATCTTACCATGAAAGCGTTGAGGTTGAAGGCATTGTAACATCTACCCACGTAAATAAAAAAAGGCAATGGGAACCTGAAGATAGGAAATAAATTTTTAAAGATTGAGATATATTGTAGAGAAGAAACTAATTTGCAAAGTAAAGGAAGCGAAAAAGGAAGTAGAATCCTGTAACAAGAGAGAAAAACCGCGTACACATATGTAGACCTTCATGAATGGTTGGAAATGGAGGCATAGATGTTAAGTGTGTTTTTTGTATTCTTCTGTGATGTTGAATTTCAGCTGCAATACATGTAATGTAAGAGGGCAAAATAAAGTATTTTTTTGTTTCTTCTTGTATAAAATGGACAAATAGCATGGAAAAGAAAAGTAGATAGGACAGTACCTTTTAGTTTGGAGTTGGATGCTTTGCATTCCAGAAAGGAAGCTTGCATTGGCGGGAATAGGAGATGACAAGTACAGATGAAGCAGTTGTACTAGTAAATTAAAAAATCGACTAACAAACTGTTGCAACAGTTATTTACTTACAGACCATATACTCTCTTATGAAGAGTATTTTGAAACGATTTGAGTATCGCGAATATTTGAAACCAATTGAATGTACAAATAGTATACTTGTAGTAGAAGTTAAAAAATGGGCAACAAATTTACTTTCAAGCCAAGTACAGGGACACCATGCGAAAAAAAAAATAGACATAGGCATGAAGTCAAGAAGTACAAGCTAAATATACACATGGGATAAATGTACAACAGAACTTAAGAATTTAGTATATATTGTGAACTGTTTCTATGTACATACAGTATAGTGTGAACTGTCTCTCTGATCATAAGAGAGTATTTGAAACAAAATGAGGATTGCGAATATTTGAAACCAATTTAATGTACAAACGGTCTAAATTGAGTAGAAGTAACAAATGCACAACATATTTACTTTGAAACCAAGTATAGGGACTCCATGGGAAAAAGAATATACATATGTGTAATGACAAGAAGTAGAAGTTAAATATATACATGGATTAAATGTACAATAGAAGTTAAGAACTTAATATATTGTGAACTGTTTCTATTTACATAGAGTTTGTTGCATTGTATTTGTAAAAGAACCGTTTGTTTGATACAGTATATACTTTAGAGAGGTGCATTACATGCAAGTAGAAGGGAAATATAATAAATGTACATGTACTGTGGTAGTAGTGGAAGCATGTAATATGTACAATGTTTGTGCATTTCATGTGTGAAAAATGCTAATACATTTATTCAATTAAAGCAAAGGTTATGGACAAGGTAGTACATACAAGTGAAGGGTAGTAATGGCAACTGAAGAACGTGTGGGAATCAAAGAAGAAGGGTTGTTGGGTTGTAAGGAGAGGGAAAAGGGAACTGCAGGCAAAGAAGAGGCTTTAGTCATAAATGCAAGAGAGATTATGGCAACGACAACACCATGTAATGTTTATGTATTGAGCAAGACAAGGGTGGTGGGATACTAAGTCTTTGCGGATCTTGCGCATGGTGTCCCTTTCATGCATATGGATCATGCGTTGAAGGAAGGCTCTTATTTCTAAGAGAAGCTTAATAGTAGGGTGAATCAGATTCAGTGGGATGTTTGAAGTCGATTGGAAGCATGCTTCGATTTGTTGTAGCGATGCTTGTTGTTCCTTGATCTGCTTGCAGAAGTCGACAAGAGTGTTCAGGTATTGCATGTCCATGTTTGTTGTCAAAGAGCTATGAAGAGAGAAAACAGAGCCATTAAAGCTTAACATGTTCAAATAATATAGAGTAAAGGAAGGCACATTTTTTTTTGTAATTGAACTGCTATACTGACAGTTTTTTTTCATAGTAGCGAATAACAAAAGCAATAACATATTCACATCATAGATGAAAGGAAAAAAAAGTTGAAAACCTGTGTAATGGACATTTTGCTGTTCTTTTTTTTGTTTGTTTTATTGCAGAGAGAAAAGAATGTTGTAAGTGTAATGTTATAGTAGATTCAAGTAGATGAAACAAAACAAAGTTATATAATAAACATTGTATACATGTAAGAAAACGTGAAATTTTGCATGGACACATATGTATGGCGTGCTTTAAAAAAAACACGTAATGTATACGATAACACATATGTCATGTGAGCACAAAATTTATAGTAGCTAATTACATTGCAGATCTTTGTAAAAAGACAGGAAAGTAAGGGAAAAGTCTATATACAAGCAATGAAGGAAGGAAAGTGGGGGGGAATATAGTGGTCATGATGAAGTGGAAGAAACATAATTGGGTCGAGATGAGGTGGAATACATTTGGAGAGATGGGATGGTGTATTGTAGGGTACGATGTGTCGAAGATATGGAGGTAGAAGAAAGGAGTGAGGGAAGAGTAAGATGTGGGAGGGTGAGTAAAAGCGGTGGTTGGAATAGCCGAGGGTGGAGTGTATGAAGGGGAGGTTAGAGACGGCGTGCAACAGGATGGCTTTAAGTAGTGAGTGCAGATATTTCTTCAAGGAGCTTGGTTGATGCAGCAGCATAAGGAAGCTCTTCAGAATTGACAATGGTTGTCTTCAAGCGTGTACTGGAGTTGAAAGTCTCTGTCTTTATGGAAAAGGTGAACAGGTATTGGCGTGAAGTTATGTGTAGAGAGATATCCTTTATGGCTGAGGGCTCAATGGCGAGCAGACATAAATCCTTTGCAGAGACACCAAGTAGTTTGTTGGCTGCATCATCAAAAGTTGTGGACCAGTTAATTTGGCCGGTGTGGTCTTGCAAGGAAAGCTTTAAAATGTATCTGTAGTCACATTCTGTGAATTCACCATCACATTTGCTGCAATGCCAAGTGTTGAAAGCTCTATGTGCAATTTTCTTCATGCATTGAATGCCATCGACAAAGAGATGGCATGCAAGGAAGTGGAAGTCATCCATGTTAATGTCAACAATGGAAGCGCACACAGAGAGACACAGGGCCTTCTCAGAGGGTTGCATGCTTTGCAAGTTGAAGATTGTTTTAGATGGGTGTGTTCGAGACATAGAGCCTATGTATTTACGGCTCAAGGACGGCGATGCAGCGCGAAATCCATGATCAATGTACCATTTTTGAAGGTGATGGGTTGCCTCAATATCTGGATTGATAAGGATGGTACTTCTGGAACACTTCCAATTGTTTTACCATTGTAATCTGTAAGACAACCACCCTTTATTGCAAGGACAATTGGTGGGTCAGAGGAGTATAGTGAAGCAAGATGTGAACCCTTAGTGTGGCAATGATGACCCCAAAGTGTGACATCAATGCTAAAACAAGATGTGTCTCTGAGGCAGACGGTTCTCCTACTTGTTTCAGAATCGTCTTTTTTTTGAATTGTAGATGCAGACGAGACAGAGCTAACCAGGCCAACCAGGTCAACCATGGAATTTGAAGGTAAACTCTGGAGGTCATTGATTGTTTTAAAGTGGAAGGAATGTAAAGGAATGGAGGGAAATGCATTGAGGCAAGGGTGGATGGTCAACGTAGATGAAAGGACAATCTCAAGATGGTTGTTCAAATGATTATATGAAGGGTTGCTTATCTTGATTGTGCCATTAGAGATAGTGTACATTGTCCTATTTCAACAAGGGAATAGAAGGTGTCAACAAAGTTGTTAAGGGCAGAGACATGGATCTCTTCTCCAGAACAATCAAGAAGGTCAAAGCCAAATAGTTTCCCTGGGCCACGTTGGTTGGTGTATTCATGGATGGGTGTCTTGGAAAGCACGCGATGGACCATTTTTTATAGTTGGGATTGAGTGCTTTGAATGGAATTACAGTAGTTGGCATGGATATTGGTGTATTTGATGCTTGGGATGAGTGAACATCGCTTTCTTCTATGAGGTGGCTAGATTGGCTAGTTGATGAACCAATTGGAATGCCAAAGCTAGTCGGTAGTAAAAGAGGAACAGGGCTCCCAACAAGGGCAAGCTTGCGATGGACCAGTTCAAGATCGAGTATTGTAATAGTCCTATAGGAGAAGAAAAGGCAAGAATTAGTAAAGGTGTTATAAAATTGATGATGTTGGTGGTAGGTAAAAATGTATAGGCTAAGCTACATATGAGGGCTTAAAATAATGGGTAGAAGACAGTACGTGTTATTATGGATGACGGTGTAGGTGCACTTGGAGAGCTTGATGACAGAGCCTTCTTGGAGTTCTCCATTTGATATGAGGGAGTTGAAGGTAGTTGGGAGCAAAGCCTGATGCATGTTGTTACCATCAGAGATAGTAATTCGAAAACGTGGAGTAGTTGCATTTGTTGGTTCGAATGGCTGGAGCGAAAAAACCTGCAAAAGTGGTTGAAGATGTACTAAACAAGATAGCAAAGAAGATATCGCATTTTCTGTCAAGGGTGCCTCCATTATGCGGGGGAAACAAATGTGTAAGTATATGACATTTTTTGTGTATATATACCTATGTGTATATATACATATATGTGTATATATACATATATGTATA